>JAGFNQ010001156.1:579748-629461 GCA_024364735.1 Boesenbergia rotunda | reverse complement strand
ATCTTTTCCTTAAAAAATTCCTATTTAACCAATTTTTTACACCCAATTAATCCACAATTATTTCCACAAATTATTCCAAATCTTTAATTCCTTTTTTTATACTAATTATATATAAATATATATATATATATAACCATATATATTTATTTATATATCTTTTTTTTATTTTATTTTACTATATTTTATATTTATTATAATTATGTTATTAATTAAGCGTATTTTACATTCTCCCCCACTAATAAAAATTTGGTCCTCCAAATTTCGCTATTAACCCAAACAGGTACTAACCCCTCATATATAGTATAAATACCAATTGAAAACCATCACTACACCCACAAATGTTGTAACCTTTAACCCCCAATAAATTGTTGACAGGTTTAATCTCCCAGCCCCGACTCAACAATCGGGGTACTAGGTCGTACACGTAACCATCTCAACGAACCGTTCCCATGGTCAACCTCACTCATGATTGCGAATCTACGAGCTATCTACCATACTACCCCTAAGGTTATCAACACCTAACCATACCATATAAAACCCGATCTACAAACCTATAAAAATGAAAACTATCTCAATGGAAATGCATGATTAAAACTTACCACGGAATGTCGACCTATCGGTCCGCTGTCCCTCCTCTCTAACAGCAGTATGAATACGGTCCATCTCCGGAACTGGTGGTGGCATCGTCTGAATAGGCTGCGACTGAATCATCTGAGTGGTGGCATGTCGCATATGTTGAGGTGCTGGAGATCCTATTGACTGCTGAGGCTGATAAACTGTGGCTTCGATCATTTGTTGCGGTTGATAGTTCGTAGCTTCGACCATCTGCTGAGGCTGATAAGCTGAGGGCTGGTAGGCTGGGTATGACTGATGATGAGAGCCTGTCATGGAGTACTGAGATGCCACTGGTGTAGGGATGCGCTCCTGCCCTGACATACAGTAGATCTGAACAGGTGAAGGTACCGCTCGTTGTTGTCGATGTGTCGTCTGCTGCCTTCGGCCATCTCCCCGTGGTCTTTGCTGTCCTGTTTGATCGCCTTGAGCGGGAACCACCGCTGTCTCGTGTTGTGCTTTAAGTGCGCAATCTCTACTCTGATGTCCTGGCATTTTACAATAGTAACATACATTCTGGCCTACTGGACACTCTGCTTTACTATGCTCCCTAGACCCACACCGGAAACAGTGAGGCATATTCTTGGCTTGCTCCCAATTCTGCTGAGAGGAATAAGGAGGTCCTGCTGCAGGCCTTGTCTTTTGTGAATAACGATCCGCCTCGAAAGTATTTTGTGAACTCTGACCCCTACTACGCTTATGACCAGTATTCTGTTGTTGCTGAGGCTGAGTTGTCTCCTGAATCGGCTGCTTACCCTTCCTTTTATCTCCGAAAAGTCTCAACTGGGTCATCTCGATAATAAGAGCCTTGTCCAATGCCTCCCGATAAGATGTCGGGACCAAACCAGCCATCCGCATCTGGATATACCCAGCAAGGCCCTGGGTGAACTGCTCCATCCGCTCCCGATCCTCTGCAACAAGCTGCGGACAATACTCAGCTAATCGGTTGAACTCTGCATTATACTGCATAACGGTACGATCTCCCTGTACGAGGTTCAGAAACTCTTGCCGTCTCGCCATCCGATATGCAGTCGGAAAGAACTGCCCCTCAAATGCCTCTCTAAAAGCACCCCAAGTGACATGCTGCTCGCCAATGACTGTGCTCTGCATAGCCCACCAGGTGGCGGCCTCATCGCGCAAGTGATATGCCGCAAGCTCAGCCCTTTCCCAATCAGAGCACGTTATATAACGGAAAGTACCCTCCATAGTCTCAATCCAAGAGCGGGCTACGCTCGGGTCTGCTCCTCCATGAAATAAAGTGAACCGGTCCTTCACAGCTGCTGCCAAAGCAGGAATCCGTGATCTGTCCAAGGTGCAACTTACCGGGGCGGTAGACACCACCGGAGGTGCTATTGGAAAAGTTGTTGCAGATACCATAGGTGGTACGGCTGACCACCCTGCCGAAGGGATAGTGGGGTACACCGGGGTAGCTGCTACCGGTGGAATCGAAGGACCTACTGTAGCGGTTACCACCGGTGGAACAGTGGAAATCACGGGAGTAGGTACCCCTGGTGTAACCGTAGAAAACACCGGGGTAGGTACCACCGGTGGAACAGTAGAGAACGTTGGTGGAATTGGGGGAGGAACCCCTACAGTCTGGGGATCCGGACCCTCTGGCACACCTTGAAACGTCTGTCCTTGAGTGACAGGTGCTGCCTCAGTGGATCTCTCCGGAGACCCTGTCGTTTGCTCAGTAGGCTCAGTCCTTACTGACCCCCGCGTCCGCCTAGGTGGTCGTCCTTGACCACGTCCACGAGGGGGAGTCAACTCTATGCGACGAGGCATACCTGCTAAGATAAAAAAAAATATCAATAGAATAACAACTAAAATTCCTTTATCAACTTACTTGCTCGTTGCCAGAAGAAGTCCATCGCTGCCAAGTCCCATCACATCTTAGTCAAGAAAATGACTCAAAAAAAAAAAAAAAAATTTCGAAAATCCGGAATCGAACAAAATCTTGTAAATCTGAAAATCCCAAAACAAATACATACGACATCGGAAACCTCGTAAAACAAAAACAACCAAATTACCTAGACACCCTCGGAAAATCTAAAATACAAAAAAAAACATAGACATCACAACCTTCGAGAAAACTGACGCTCCGATAAACCGCAAAAAAATAACTTCGTAAAACCCACAGGAACCCAAAATACCTCGACAACCTAAGCTCTGATACCACTAAATTGTCACGCCCCCAGAGGCCAGGGCTCGCTCGAAAATCGGCCAGCACCTCCCCTGTATGGCGGACAATCTGAAACTTTCATACATACACACACCTCAACCATAATAATATAGCTCAGCCACACTCGGCTGGCGTTCACACCAACACAACCACGCAGTTAAATAATATCACTGACAAATAATAAACATAATAAATATAATCTCCATAGCTAAGCGCAGCAAACTAAAATCCAGCGGAAATAAATAAGTACATGTTCGAAGGAAAAACCATATACCATCCAAAACGATAATAAAACCAAAAACAACAATAATGCTATAAAACGACTACGAGTGTACGAAAACCAATAAAACTAATACTCAAACTGAAAGACTGGCAGTTGGATCCTCTCCTGGCGGCACGAGACACAGCTATCGACTACCTGAAACAAAAAGGAGAACAAGGGGTGGTGAGTTCCGGATGGAACTCTGCGGGTATAAGAACAGATAAATGCATGGTATATAAAAGGGTAAAACAAGCATAAAGAAACAAAAGGGTATACAGTCTCCAGAAATAAGAACATAAACCAAATGCATCTATACAAATAAAGCATACCTGAAAACCATGCAACTCATAGGGACAAGATCAGAAATCCCCCTACTACCTCAATAAACTGCTAATACTGTTTAACAGATCCAGATCATATAATAAATGCAAATCATATCCGTATATGCATGTCAGACAAATGCAACAATCATAGCTCAATCAAATGCAACAAACACAAGCAAATGCAAATGCATAATATGCACATGATGTCATGACCTGCACTGTACACACACCAACCAATATTAGGTTGAGTGGACAAGATACAAGCGCCAAGCACCTGTGGCTATGCAAATACACCACGACAACCGTGGCCCTGATATGAAAAACCCTGAAGCACCTGTGGGGACTCCTAACACCTGTGGAGTATCAACTGTTTGCACACAACTCCGACCAAGCGTGGCACAACAGGAAAATATACCCGACGACTCGTCTCAACACCAAGGAGCCCGCAGTCGTCGGCCTGAATGTCATGATGCATGTCACTAATATCCACCTCCTCAATTATATCCAAAACCATGCGAAAACAGAAAACACCAATAACACCAAAATAAGAAAACATACGAAAAGCACAATCAACACCAAAGTAAATAAACATGCACTAATCTACTGGGTAGGGTTATCTAATGTCAATCAAAATCCTAGATAGGTCAAATGATTATTCTATAGTACACGCGGTACTCTTAGATCAGAAGTCAAGTGATGAGACTGTATAACTGAACAATTTGGAATTATCACTCAAAGGTCAAGCATGAATAAGTATCAAGCAGGAAAACAAGGCAAATAGATTTAAGATAAAACAAACCTACTCAGGAAGTAAAACGACCATGCATTCAAGGTAAACGAACTACAAGAATCAAGGGAGAAGTACCCGCCTTCAAATGTGAAGTCCGTATCAGTTGAGAACTCCTATCTCGTACCAAAATCTGTCATGATTAAAGTAAATCAACACATAAACCTTTTATAGATCGAATGAAGAAATCCAAATCCAAAATTGATGCAAATCCCAATCCATTAGTAACCCTCAATCGAATCTGCCTAAATGACCATTAAGCTCGACTAATCCAATCCCTTGATCAAATTAGGCCTAGCCATCTCCTAGACCAAATCTTTATCCCATTGAGGAAATAGAAACATAATAAACCCCAACTCAATTAAAAGGCCCTAACTGAATCAATCCAATTATCCCCATACTTCGTTCATAGTTAATCCCTATTACGAGTTAGTCCATTAACTCATGACAATCCTTTTTAATTGAAAGCATGCTTAATATGCTCAGCCACTAACCTAATCTACCCTAATCTCCCTCTGTGCCATGCGATGATACCCACTGAAAACTTCCCAAACAAAACCAACTTCTCACGCAGCGCTATCAGAACTACAAATTGAAAGAACTACAAATTGAATCAAGATTCTCATTCACTTATACCAACAGTGATGATCCTAGATAAATTCATCCAAGAAGAAACCTAAACAAAAGTAGATCTTACCTGAGTTGCGGCGCCGATTAGGGTTCACGGCAGAGAGGTCGTGGTTGGCTGGCGCGCGAGAAGGGAAGAGGGGATCGGTCACAGAAGACTAAAAGGAATGGGGGAGGAGAGGAAATCGGCGGTGAGCGAATCGGCGACACAAGCGGCGGCGCCGGCGATTGGCACAGAGAAGGGGAGGAGGCGACGCAGAGAGGAAACGCAGCCTTGGACTTAGAGCCTGGTGACCATCGCCCGCCGGAGATCGGGAGGCGCCGACGAAGGGCGGCGCAGCGCGATCGCGAGAAGCTGCGGCCTCGGGTGAGAGGGAAGGAGAAAAGGGGTTCGGCCGGTGAGGGATTTAGGGCACGGTAAAATCTCCAACAGTGATATATATATATATATATATATATATATATATATATATATATATAAGAAAATTTCCAAAAATAAATCTTTTCCTTAAAAAATTCCTATTTAACCAATTTTTTACACCCAATTAATCCCACAATTATTTCCACAAATTATTCCAAATCTTTAATTCCTTTTTTTATACTAATTATATATAAATATATATATATATATAACCATATATATTTATTTATATATCTTTTTTTTTATTTTATTTTACTATATTTTATATTTATTATAATTATGTTATTAATTAAGCGTATTTTACATGTCGCATGAGAAGAGTCGGCGAAATGGGATAAGGAGAAGAGAAATTGAGGGGGTGTTTGGTATACATTTGGCAATGAGAATGGTAATGAGTTTTGATTGAGGGGTTTATGAGTTTAGTCATAACCTAGTGGGGGTCAGATTATAAAATCAAGAGTATCATATCCATATTTTGATTATGATTCCCATATACCAAGCATGAATGAAATAGATTTCATTCACATTCCCGCCTTCTAAATCCACTTACCAAACGCCCCCTGAGTTTTGTAAGTGAGTGTAACCTTGCAGTTTAGCCCTCCATTCTCAACTAATTCAAATTTTACCCTTAAGTTTTAATGTTTTTAGCTTTTAGTCCCTCCCAAAATTTAGTATTTAACAGATTTTATCTCCCGTCACAAATGACACTTTATTTTGTAAGATTTTAGGAGTGTTTGGGAGAGCTTTTAGTTCTTGAAAAGTGATTCTTATAAAAATTATCTTGAAGTTAGTGAGAAGCTAAAGTATGAAGTATTTAGAAATAGAAGTCAAAAGACGATACAAGATAAAATTTGAGTGTTTGGTGAATAATTACTTCCAAACTTAATTTTTAATTAAATGACAACAATATCCTTAAACTAGATAAATTAATTTTTTTTAATTATCTAAATATAATTTTGACATACTATCAATAATATTTTATATATTTATTATTATATTTAGAATATTATATCAATATTAATTTTTTTATAATATATATGTTTAATATATATATATAATTAATAAAAATAAAATATAAAAAAGATAAAATTTATATAAATATATGAAAATATGTATAAAAATTTTGAAAATATAAATTATATAAAATATAAAATTTTATTTAAATGTACGGTGGCAATTATATAAAATGATAAATTTATTAAGGGTATAAATAACAACTTCTAATTCTAGATCATAAATAAAAAAACAGTAGCAGAAAAAAAAAATCAAATTCTTATTTCTAATTTTTTGAATAAAAGTTGTAGAAGCCGAAATAGATTCTCATATTCAAAAAATTTAGAAGTACTTCTATGTAATTAGAATTTAAAAAGTAATTAGCAGAAACTTTATCAAACACTTCCTTTATCTTGTGTGAGTGTAGCAAAATAGAAAATTTGTAAATTAACAAGTTTAATAAATTATCGAATATTAATATTTTTGAATCTGATGTCTAATTAATCATTTCGAGGGTCTATTTTCTTGATAAAAGGATTTTTCTAATAATGAGGAGATTTTTCTAATTAATCTGATGAACACGATTGCTATTCAGATTTAATCGGTCCATTTTCTTAGCCTGCGAGACTGGACCCGGCTCGGTTTCATTTTGTCACGGGCCATTCCCGGATCGCCGGATCCTCAGCAACGCTTCGGCCTTATCGGATTTCATTAGATTTCCACCTTGTTTCTTCGCCCCCTGCTCTGCCTCCTCGCCCCCTTCGGTGATCCACTCTCAGGTATGCTTCCGATCGGTCTTCTCAGAGGAATCTCGTCTCGTTGGTCCTCCGATTACTGATCTTTGTATTCGTATATACTTTTGAGCGATCTGCTGGTTTGGCGGATCGGATTTATGGATTGATTTCATCTGTTCGTCTCGATCGATTCTAGTTTTAGAAGAGAAAATGACCTAGCATATCGTTTTATTGGATCTGCATATGACAATTCTTCTTGAGTGTTCTTTATGGTTCTATGTTTCGATCGATGTCTCTCGTTTGAGGACTTTGTTTTGGAGGTAAGAGAGCGAAATCTGAGTTGGTAACTATTAGCAGAGTTCTTCAATTTTGATTTTGGCTGAGACATGTACGCACACGTGTGTAAGCCGAACTCGCTGGCGGTAGAACTTGAGTTCTGCTGTTATTATTATTTTTCTTCTAGAAGTAAGCCCAGATTAGATCATATAGAACATGTAATTTGGTATTCTTGAAATTTCTATCTTGCGCTGACAGTTGAGTTAAAAAGTTCCGTGGGTTCTGTGTGAAAAGTTTTCAACGGTTCGTTCTTTGGTCATCATAATAAGTAGACTGCATAAGCCAAAAGGTCCATTCTGCGTCGTTGTTATATTTTTCCTTATAATTCAGAAAAAAAACTTATTTTCGTCTATTAGTGCGTCATAGGATACTAAACACATGGTTGCATTTAATAAACTATTGAATGTTATGATAAGAGCTGTTGCTTCTTAACTTTGTCAGGTTTCAAGCATGGGCGAAAAGAAGGGTGTCGACGTTGAGGAGGGATCACTAGAGATTGGCATGGGTATTGAGATATCATCATATGCCTGCTTACATTTTCTTTTGTATAGTCTGATCTATGCTGACCATATAAATTATAAAGAAATTTTATGGGTATTTTTCTGTTGATTAGTTTTCTGTAGGTGGAAAGGTCTGAACTATTGAGTAGCATCAACAATCAACACCCTTTGAGTTCCACCAATCTAAGGCTTCAGAAAATTGCCATAATTGCGCTTCAATCATGTTTTATATTCTAGAGTTGTATGCATATAGTTTTGATCCAGAACACGCCATGCTTTGTGATTAGGTGATTTGACTATATTTTTTACATTATGAAATTAAGAAAAAAATGGTAAAATAGGACTAAACTGCATCATCAAACTGCGGATGAAGGGTGTACTACAACTATCTTGAGTTAAATGTTGTTTATCTTGGATTAGAGAGTTCAACAATTCTAGTTGAGGCTAACATGTTGTGGATTGCTTACAATGCCCACAGATATAAATGAACTGCTTTTTCAGAGAGATTGCCTTGTGCCTTGTACCAAAGTGTATGGCTCACATAAAGTGCAATGGCTGCATAAGATCCATTTATCTTGCTCCAAATAGTTGGAAATTTCCTTTTGATGTTGTTGTACTATCTGTTGGTCTCCCCATATTTAAATTCTGTATCTACTTTCTTGATTGATAATCGATTGTGCATTTTGCTTGGCTAGCTGATCTATCACATGGAGTTTACTCTTGTTCCTTTAAGAGTCATTTCCTTCACCTCCATGTTATTGGACAACCTAAAATCTTTAGAGGATACTTCTGTGGATGATTACTTTTTTGCTTCCAATTAGGATTAAAGATAGTAGAAATAGAAAAAATCACTAACCATTTAAATTGATGTCAATTGTTCTTTTATGATACCAAACATAATTTTGTGTTGGTTTCTTACATTTAAAAAATTCATTATGTAATACAAAATATTATGAATTGATTATTTGTTGGCTTATGAGATTTCAACTCGATACAATCTAGTTGGGTCTCTTCAGATTTTTTTCTTCTAAACTTAAAATGGTCTTTGTTATATTACTTCTGTCTTCATTCTTAGGCCTGAGAATGGCAATTGTTGTGGACCTATATATTCCTTTTTGTTGACAGAGTACAGGACAGTCTCTGGAGTGGCAGGACCACTAGTTATCTTGGATAAAGTGAAGGTGTTACATGATCTTATCTCTTATATTTTTCATTATGAAAATGTACATTGATTTCTGATTCTTTGTTTCCCACACTTCATTTTCTCATTATTACAAATGTCTTTCAGGGTCCCAAGTACCAGGAGATTGTCAATATTCGACTAGGAGATGGCACTATTCGACGTGGTCAGGTCTTGGAAGTTGATGGTGAGAAAGCTGTTGTCCAGGTATGTATAATTTTAGATATTACTCCATTTAAGTTCTGTAGAGCATCTATATTTTTTTTCTTTAAGTTCTGTTGTGCACGATTCTTTGTTTATTGCTCACTTGCTTGGATTAAGTTGTAGAAGGCTCTGATAATAATTGTCTCATCAGTTCTTGATGCCTTTGCCTATTCTCATTTGTCATATCTTTGCATTCATCTATTGTCTTACTTATGACCTTAGGAGGATTGAAACAACAAAATTAACCCCTAAGATAAAAATTCTGTGTGAAGAACGGTCCACAGAAGAAGGTAAAGACACAAATTAGTTGATTAATCAATTCTGTTTGCAGAACTGCAAGGCAATCGGTACTTAGAGTCACTAAGAACAATTTTCTTGAATATTTACTCAATCTTAGCTGGTGTCTTTCGATCTAGGAACCTAGGAATATGTGACATTATGAATGACATAATTTTGGCAGGAGTTACTAACACAATTTAAGATCATGGTAAAAAAATCCACATGAAGACAGATTGCAGAATTGGTGTTTTCTGTATATTGCAGTAAACTATGTAATATGTACAAAATTGAGGAAGTTGAATTTGAGTATCACACTTTATTAGGGGTGTAAACGAGCTGAGTCAATTTAAGTTGTGTTCAAACTTTATTTATCGAGCTTTCCAAGCTTGTTTATTAAAAATGTTATCGAGATTGAGCTCAATTAATAACATTGTTATCCTTTAAAATTATATTAAAAGTTTATCTAATACATGAAATTTATATTATTTTCTTGTTTTTAACATTGCATTAAAAATTTAAGATTATAAAATACTATACTTTTTATGTATTTGAATAAAAAAAGAAACAAATTTACAATTAAATTTTACATGAGTTGATAAATAAGTTATAAATTGTTCCTGAACTTTGTCATGAACGTTAACGAACCAAGCTTACTAGGGAACAAATATTGAAACTTCGCATCAAATCATCACATGGCACCTTCATAATTTAAGTTAATAATTCAAATGAAACTTTGCTGGAATAAAAAAAAACATGTTTAAAGAGTTTTGGGTGTTTTCTCTGAAGTTGGGGCCATTTTTTAGCAATTCTGAAGGACTCTAAGAGGAAAATGTGCCATTGAGTGCTAATGGGTTGGGAGAAGGGTGTGGAATCTATTTGTCCAGATCGGCAAGTGGAAGGTATTGATTATGGAGATGATTTGGTGATGGTGTCAGATCCACCAAGAATGTGTTAGTGGTGATTGTTTGTGCCTGTTGTTGAGGCCGTGGCTCCTGGCTCCTTACTGGATTGGCAGACGATATGGTGGCTGCGAGATTGCGGACTATTTGTGACAGAGACAAAGGTGATGAGCCCTGTATGGTGGAGGATGAGCTGTTGGTTCGGTAATGCATGGTGGTGTACGCTTGTCATATTTCTAAGAGAATGTTGGCTTCAGTAAGCAGCAATGGGAAGTTTCAACAATATATGACAGAGGAAGGTGCCATGGTGTGGGAGAGGGAGCAGCAGTAGGGATCTGGGTATCATGGGATGTTCCAAACAAGAAGGTGCAGGTGTTCTCAGATCTATGGGGGAACAAATCTGCAAGACAGGTTCTAAATGGTCGGGATCATAAACGTTCAAAGGGATACAGTAGTTGTGTGGGAGAGGTAGAACTAGAATAGAGTAGTGAACTGCTCTGTTACCCTTTGATGTAGGACTAACATGAACAAAACTTGGAAATAGGAAAATCAAAACTCATAAAGACACCCAGATTTCATCAACAACTGAAAGATGACTCAATCTTGGAAATAAACTTAACCGTGCAAACTTGTTAAACTAATAAATTATCCTTAAACTAACTTATTCCCCTAACTAATAATTAAAAGTTATCTGGTTGACTATGTCTTAACCAAAATAATATCTTGCAAATTCTACGGACTTAAACCCCGTCGACATTTAAAATTTTCTACTTTAATGCTTCCAAATTTGAAAATTTCTTGTTTAAACTGCATACCGAGGATGAAGTATATCCAGAATTTGGGTTCGCAAAAGAGAAGAGTAGAAAATTGCAATAATCCATCGTGCCAGATGGAACCTTAGAGATTTTGCTTCTACCAAGGCATTATTTTTATAGATATTAGAATGGGAATAGCATCTTTTAACTTCATATTCCAAGGATTTTAAGTATTCATTATTTGCTTGAAATTACCAGGCTGCCCTTTTATTATTTGCTTGAAAACCAGCTCTTTTTGTTGTTTCTCAATGCTTATACATTAAGTATGTTAATCACCGGTGTCTCATTTTGTTTGGTAAAGTACGGAGTGCCACATTTCTTACTGCTTTAGAACTCACAAAAGATGTTGAGGATCAAGAAATACATCTGCTTTTAAAGCTTATCTTATTTGTATATTTTTTTACACTATGTTGCATAGGTTTTCGAAGGAACTTCAGGAATTGACAACAAATACACCACTGTTCAATTCACTGGGGAGGTGAATCTTTTTGATCTCCTATATGAAATTTTCGCACATGCATATTTCTGCACTAATATGTTTTAGCATGATTAATTTTGTTTTTTGAAGTGTATTATATTTAGTTCTGAATTTGGTACACATTGAAGAAAAATCTGTATGCGTGGCAACTAGTTTTATTCACTG
Source organism: Boesenbergia rotunda (assembly GCA_024364735.1). Lineage (NCBI taxonomy): Eukaryota > Viridiplantae > Streptophyta > Magnoliopsida > Zingiberales > Zingiberaceae > Boesenbergia > Boesenbergia rotunda. Next base: position 617,664 of record JAGFNQ010001156.1, on the reverse strand, counting down.
ATATGCCTTACGTATGCTTGAATTTTAAGCTAACATACAACTACTTCCAGTCACTTACTCAAGCTTTAGTTATTGGCCAATCTGAGCTTGATTTTTCTGTCTCCATTCATGAAGTTCAAAATTTACAGTCATTCAGATCACTATATGATGCTATAACTTCAAGCCTCAAACAAACAAAGTAGAAGGCAACCTATGCGAGTCTTCTACTACCATGGTAGTCAGTTTGTGTTATTCTAGTTGCCCATTCAACATTTATTTTATGAACATATGACATGCTTTTTGCTAGTTAAATCAATTCAATGAATAGATTCATTCTGGAGCAATCTTTCACCTAGATGTGTAGCTGAGTCTAAAAACTGCTCCCTCGTTCCCCATGATGTACACTACAAATGACTTGGTCTGGTTTATTTTGTTCCATCTCTTTCTTATTAGGCCCTAGTTTTTATTCTAGTTGCTTTCAAGTTTTATATTTAAGAAGATTCACCTTTCGGGTATAATTTCGACAAGATATATGAACCTAAAAATCTATCAAGACCCAAATTGTATATAAAATGTATTTATCTCCAAAAGTTTTTTAAAAATTTAAAGATTAGAAATACAAATCTAACATATTGCCAAACCTACCAATATGATCTTTTTTTAAAGGGGCATGTACTCTTCAAGTCTCAAACTTGATACTAAATTGGCAATTCTGATACCAAACTTTTGAAAAGACTTTTATAGTCCCAAAGTTGGGCATTTATTTATTTTTAGTTCGAAATTTTAAAAGTAACAATTTTAATACTATATAATAGGAGGCGCCTCAAGTCCCTTTTTTTTTAAAAAAAAATTATGATTGAACACTATAACCCAATTAAGAAGGTGAACCCTAGGGGTTTTCGATTTTTAATTTTTTTTAACTTGAACACTATAACCCAATTGGGAAGGTGAACTCTAGGGGTTTTCAGTTTTTAATTTATTTTTTTTTAGCTTGAGCACTATAACCTAATTGCGAAGGTGAATCCTAGACTAAAATAAAAATAAAGTTTTAACTTTAGGACTAAAAAGTTATTTTTTTAAAGTTTGGTATCCAAAATGCCAAAAACAAGCCAAGTTTGGTACCCAAAATGTCTTTTCCTCCTTTTTTTAATTCATACAATTAATTTTTTTGTACACATTAAAAAAAAACTTGATTTAGGAAAGTTTGACTGGGCCATTTTTTTCTCAAGGAATGGCTTGGGGTCTCTTTTCCCTGAACGGACTCGACCCCTACCATGCATACCTATCATTCTACACTAATTTGTTATTGAAGAATGTGCACAACATATGATGACAAGATTTATCTAGGTCTGACAATTTATGTCGCATAGTCCGTATGTCTGTTTGTGTCAAATGATGTAAAACCATATAAAACTAGCCAAGACTTCCTAAAATTCAATTTGTTACTATGAATTTGGCTAAATTTTCTAATTCAGTGTGCATAAAATAATTTATTTAATAAAGTTCCAATTTTAGTATTCTTCTTGTACTTGTATCTTCTCTTACGGCATTGCCTCAATAGTTTGTGTTTCAATCTTTGTCATATTTGTGTCATGCCATCATGTCATGTATATGTGCAACAATATTAAACTTTAGTCGCCATCAGCATCTGAAATTTCAGTAGCTTGGATCTAATTACACTTGTTATGAGATTTACTTTTATGCTTCTTCTAAGTGTTTTTTGGCTTCCTGCATAATGCTGACTTCTTTCTTTGCTTGATTCAGGTTCTAAAGACCCCTGTATCTCTTGATATGCTTGGACGCATTTTTAATGGTTCTGGAAAGCCTATAGATAACGGCCCTCCTATTTTGCCAGAGGCTTATTTGGATATTTCGGGTGAGACAATATAAAAATGGATTTTCCTTTGAAACCCTGACAACACTAATTCTTTCCTTGAAAAGGATTATTAATTCCAACGACTGAAATTTTGTTCCAGGAAGCTCCATCAATCCCAGTGAAAGAACCTATCCTGAAGAAATGATCCAAACAGGAATATCAACCATTGATGTTATGAATTCTATTGCTAGAGGACAGAAGATCCCCCTCTTTTCTGCTGCTGGTCTCCCACACAATGAAATAGCTGCTCAAATCTGTCGTCAGGCTGGTCTTGTGAAGCGTCTAGAAAAAACCGACAACCTTTTGGAGGTATTTTGTATGCTTGGTTTCGTTTTTTAATGAGATCAATAGGATATCTTGTAATCAAGTTACAAATTCTATTGGCACTTGATGCAAATATATTCTAGACTGTAAAATTTGTTTATTGCCAAGACCATAATGTTGTGCCTTAACCTACCTAATTCTATCAGCTGATGGTACTTGGCTATAGCAATATTACATGAGTATTAGATTTATATACGACTTTGCTTTTGTCTCACTCTTATTTTTCGCAGAGGATGGATTATTGTTTCTGTTTTTTTCGGTTTTTTTTTGTGTGTGATTAGACAAAATGCAGATCTAAACATCTGAGATGATGTTTCTAAAACTTTCCCCATGATAGAGGTGTTGGGTATCATTCGCACTGTTAACGTGTCATATGGGTATGGATGAGTTGATGAAGAGTTGAAGAATTAGAGTTGATATGCATTGCATCTGGCACCTTCCTTTCATCTCTTAATACCAATATAATAATTGATAATATTAGACTTCTCATCTCCACCAAACTTGAGATTCCAAATGAGTTGCACAGTTTGTTAAGATATATCCTTGGTGCTTGGGTTGGACAAATGCTTAACTGTCTTGGATTGGGCTATTGATTGCTATGAACAAACTATCAGAAGTTGGTTCTGCTCAGATATACATCATGTAAGAGCTAGCCACTATGCTTTTTCATATCCTTAATTTATGAGTTGTTTTACTGGGTATATCTTCCACACGGTTAAGAAGATTACCTTTTATGTTTGTATTTATTTAGCTTACAGATATAGGTAATATAGGAAGTGATGAGATCAGTTGCAATAACCATAAAAGCATGACTGGTTTTCATCATTAAATCTAGTAATTTCTGCTTAGGCATTTTGTTGTAAGTTATTCATATATTTGTTTCCTTCCATCAGCATGGTGAAGAAGATAACTTTGCTATTGTATTTGCTGCCATGGGAGTCAACATGGAAACTGCACAATTTTTCAAGCGTGACTTCGAAGAGAACGGTTCTATGGAAAGAGTAACACTCTTTCTAAATTTGGTAAGTTTTTTATATTTCTATAATTATGCTACTACATCTTCCCTTGGCAATGCAATGCTTAGCGTGCAATAAATGGGTAGAGGATGTATTCACTTTCATACTATGCTGTCCAGGCAAATGACCCCACTATTGAGCGTATTATCACTCCACGAATTGCTCTTACAACCGCTGAATATTTGGCTTATGAGTGTGGGAAGCACGTGCTTGTCATCTTAACTGACATGAGCTCATATGCAGATGCTCTTCGTGAGGTAAAGCTCCACTCTAATGCTTCTGATGAATGTTCACAACATTCTTTATCGCATCAAAATCTGTTGGTGATGGACTCTGAATTCATCTTATGGTTTAACCCGTTAAATGTGTGATAATAAGTTTGTGTTATTTTGTATTTATCCAAAGTCATTTAAATAGTATAAAAAAAGTAAAAAAAATTGATTTTTTTTTATATAGTGCAAAGTTAGTTAAACTTTCTAGAAATTAAATTCTAAACCATAAGTCCTTAAAGGTTTTTATTTTTTTTAATAATGATTTTATTGGAGCAAAAGGTAACATTACTCATCCCAAGTGGTCCAGTATTGCCAGTCCTATGGCAAAATATAGGCAGGTAAATCAGGGGGGCATTTTGCCCTAGCGCAATGGCCCTTTGCATAGGGAGGTCAGTCATCCAATGAGACATTTTGCACCAATTGGAAATTAACCCCAATACCTATTGGAGCAAATATCCATGCATGTACCAACTGCGTCAACCCGTGGATCTATGATAAAAGGGTGAAGCATTTCATCTGATTGCATAATCACTCATCCTCTGATTTTACTTTTGAAGTTGGTGTTTCATGATTTTTAGTTCATGTTTTGTTATCTTCCATGGCTATCTTGTAAGCCCTTGATTGTTTGGTCTCTCATAACTTGTTTCTTACCATTATTTCCTGAAGAGTATCAAGATGCAATCTTTAAACATAGCATTCTACATAGCAACTTTCAGCCCGTGTCTCTGAAGTGTCATCCAAAGTGGAGTTTCATTCTGTACAAATGCCTGTATTCCTCATTTCATCTTGCTCTACCAATTAAGCACTTCTTAGCTCCAATTAGTTGTGCTTAGGCAAATTACTTCTTTTTTTATTAACTTTATGATTCTTGTCTTGGTTCATGCCCTTCCGATTGTTATTATGTGACTGAACTGATGAGTTAAGTCTCTTTTTTCTTTTTCTTTTTTTTTGTCTTCATGCTTTTAGGTATCAGCTGCTCGAGAGGAGGTGCCAGGTAGACGTGGTTATCCTGGGTATATGTATACTGATCTGGCAACTATATATGAGCGAGCTGGACGCATAGAAGGAAGAAAAGGCTCTATTACACAAATACCCATCTTAACCATGCCAATGATGGTATGTACAGAACTACACACTTTTGGTAACTTACTAGGCTTCTCTTTTCTCATTCACTTCCCAAATGCAAGTTTAGACTAGTAAATTTCTTGCAAAGAATTGGAATGTGATATCTGGAAGAGACTATACTTTACATTTTCATTATGTTTTGAATATTTCCGGAAACATCTATGCTTCCTCCCATTCGCAGTATATTTAGATAGAAAAACTAGTTTTTGGATTGAAATTTTGCTTCTCTCGACAGATATAACACATCCTACTCCTGATCTTACTGGTTATATCACTGAAGGTCAAATATATATCGATAGGCAGCTCCATAATCGTCAGGTAATTTACATGGCTACAGTGTACATTTGTTCCTAAAATAGTGGAACGATAGTGTAGCAGCTTTGTTAGTTGGTATTATGGGAATAATACTCCTGCCATTGCGGTTTACATTGTAGTCTTTTCTTCTTTGCAGATATATCCTCCAATCAACGTTCTCCCTTCTCTATCCCGGTTGATGAAAGTCAGTTTCTCGACAGATTTTACATTTTGTTTCCAAATCGTGGATCTACATTCCTCTATAATTTAATTAATTTGCTTGTAGAGTGCTATTGGTGAGGGCATGACTCGTCGTGATCATGCGGATGTTTCTAACCAGGTCTGCGTAAATTCTTTCACTGATTGCATTTATGTTTTTGCATTTGAATCTCAATTCATTCTGTTGCTTTCCTTCATCATACAGCTCTATGCGAACTATGCCATCGGAAAGGATGTGCAAGCAATGAAAGCAGTGGTGGGAGAGGAGGCTCTCTCATCTGAGGACTTGGTATTTTTCTCTCCTTCCTCTTGCACTGTTTTGTATGGCCTTCGTACGAAACCATGACACTACCATTTTGCAATCATTGTGGTGCAGCTCTACCTGGAGTTCCTGGACAAGTTCGAAAGGAAATTCGTTTCGCAAGGGGCCTACGACACCCGTAACATCTTCCAATCCCTTGATCTCGCATGGACTCTCCTACGCATTTTCCCTCGCGAGCTTCTCCACCGTATTCCTGCAAAGACCTTAGATCAGTATTACAGCAGAGAGGCAGCACACTAATTTCCTTTTCACAACTTCAAATTCCATGGATGTCTGCATGAATAAGTTGCTGGTGTACTAAAGCTCAGAAACTCAGGCTGTTTGTCCTCCATTTTTTTTTGTTTGCTTATCTCGATTGTTCTTTTTGCTCGCATTATTAATCTTATTGCCTGCACACGTTTTGTAAAAATATGTTCTCATGCACCACTCCATTCTGCGTAAAGCGGAGAGCTTCATATAGATTGTATTGTTTTTCAATCAAATGCTTGATCACAAACCTTTTGATTGGCTTAGTTTTTGGTACAAATTACACATGATGTTTACAATTACAATCCATTTCAAAGACTTTGTCTCTATGTGTAACATTTTTAATTTATATATTTACATTAAATTAATATTTTTTTATTCAATTTAAGTTTCTCATATCGTGTAAGTAAGAGGTAGGGGGCAGGTTTGCCATCTCCTGAATTATAGCTTCCGTCTTTATTTTCGCTCCCATATTTAATTTTGTTTAGCCGGAGAATTTTATCTCGAATTCTGTAAAATTTAAATTGTCATCCTGTCCTATTCCCATTTTAAATGCCTATTAATTTACTTTTATTTTTAAATCTCTTTCATTAAAGTATTAATAAAAAATTAATTATAAATTTTATATATAATATAATATTTTATTATTTTATTATCATTATTATATTAGGGCGGATTCGAAAATGAAAATAGCATTTTCATATCAGTCTGTTTAATTTGCGAGGATTTTAAAGATTTTTGAACTTGAATTCGAATCTAAAAATATTCTCTGAATCTATTTTCATTTTAAATTTTCTTTACGGGGTCTTAAATTTGTGAGAAAAATTATCATCCCTAAATCAAAATGCGTGTCCACAACTTTCTTCTCAGCTTGAAGAAGAAAAAACTCACCTCTTTTCTAATTCAATCTCGAGTCAATATGGTCTAATTTCTAGAGATTAAAAAAAGTCTAAAATTGCACATAAATTTGAAAAATCAATATTTCAAATTTTTTGTTTTACTTTCCCCAAATGAAAACTTTAAAGTATGATACAAGCGTTAGAGGATAGGAAAAAAGAAGTGTCTTAATGAAGTTTTTTAACCGATTGATTTAGTTTTATAAAAGTTTTTCATGATCGTTATGGTAAATTAGGAATCTTATAATAGGCGATCCAGAAATTCAGCATCTCAGGTTCACGTCTATTTGAAAAAAAAATCCTATAAAATATATTGTAGCTGGGGATCGAACCGTGAATATCTAAGATAATAATAAATCAATTTTTCACTGCACTATAACCCGGGGAAAAAAATGAAGTGTCTTAGTAATCTCTTCAGATTGACTAGATATTTTAGAAAGTAATAAATTATGGGACTTATTTAATTCTAGCTGAACAGTCTTTCTCGACCACCTTTCTTGATAGAAGACATGAAATAATCTAACATGGTATTTGTACTTCTTGGGCAATCGAATCATAACTCCCGATGACACACCGAATGTCCCACGGAATGGACTGATGTTAGTAGATGTTTGCCAAAGAGGTCTGAGGTAATCCTGGAGTATGCGACCTCCCACGCTAGCCACAACATCCAAGCTAGTAGTCCCCATGATTTACCTCCTCGTATTGACTTCTGGGACGAATTGACGGAGACGCTGGAGTTGAACGATTCATTTTTTACCACCGATGACACACTCGAATCACGTTTTGCCACCGATGACACACCCTACTTGAATATCAATTGACTATTCTGCGGGATCATAGAGGTCATTTCAAACTTTCTTATAGACAGGATGGATACAAATATCAAGTTGAATCGTCTGGCCCACCTCCATTTATACCACTTTGAACCACAAGTTTCAAAGACTTTGACCACCACAGTTGTCAAAGACTTTGACCTACTACTTTTCTTTCTTTAACTTCTACACTGGCTAACCACTTGAACCGTTTGACCCACCTCACTACTTGAACCACCATAACTCCATAAGTTATCAAACACTTTGAATGACTACTATTCTTTCTTCTATTTTGCTAGACGTATAGTTCACCATGGATTCTATCTTTCTCCTCAGCCCCAAGGCCCTCCGGCGGTTCCTTTGCCGCGCCGGCAACTCGTTGGGATGCTCTTACATCTGCCTATGGACTCCTCTTCCTCTTCACTATTTATCAGCTCCCAAGTATGTTACAAATCCATGTAATCCTTAGTCCTTTACACTCAACTATATGAAGAAGAGTTCTAATATATTTCTAGTACTTCTCTCTAGTAGCTACTACTTCGCGTCCAAAGATGGATGGCACCGCGAAGACAATGGCGGTCGACAGCCTAGTTCTTCTTCGGGCATCTCCTCGGACACTAAAAGCCTCTTCGAAGCCTACACGGGATCTCTTATCAACATCCATCACTCTAGGTGAAAACTCTATGTTCTTCCACATCATACAAATTAGGATTTCCTACAAATAATCTTCAATGAACTTCATTTGCGCCTGTTCAGTTCTGTTCCGGGATTGGCATACACAAACAACCTTCCCTATGTTGAACTTGCCGATTCGGACCTCATCGACTTGGCTTTGTTGCGAGTTCAACGACAATTCTATCAGGTGAAATACTAAAATTTATCAGGTCTACTACTATTTCAACATCCATGCTTACTTTAGTTGCAACTACTTGATTTCTGATACACTTGTTTGTTTCAGGAAGCTGGAATTAAGGTTGGTTACAAAATGTTGAATCTTGTTGATCAATTGTTGTTAAATCACTACTGTTTAATCAGTTAAGGTTCCAACTAACTCACTTCTTCCTTGATATAGACTGCAATTTTTCTGCGATGCGCGAGCGGAGAAATAGAAATCGGCACAACGATATCCAGAAACTATGTAAGTTCATAATTTGTTGAAAAAAGATCTCATAGTCCGGAACTTGTTACATCTCGAGCCGATTCTATTAGTAGCATGAACTACATTTTTGTAACTTTTGGTAGGCAAACCTGCACATGAATGCCCAGAAAGTGTTCAGTCAGGAGTTCATACAACAGTCGCAACTCGGAGAGGAGTCGCTGCCAATGACGCCGGTTATAGGCCACAATCGATCGAATTCTTCATCGTCACTAATTTCATCTAACACGGTAGAAAGCCCGGAGCATGTGTCTCCTCTTCTACCATACCATATCGCGGCAAAGGCCTACTCGAACACTTCTCGAGACGATGAAGTGATCGCGAAAGCCATAATTGCTGTCATCTCCTCGACTACTAATACCTCTTATAGGCTATCGTCTAAGGCTGCTGCAAAAGCATTTGAACCTTATGATAATACCAATAGAGGTTCAGGTTTTGCACCTATTACTGGACAGAGGATGGTTAAAAGGGTGTTTAGCCTGTTGAGGAACATAAGCAAGGTAGGGTTTGAAGCGCAAATGCAAGAGGTTCGAGCCGCTACCAGTAGCAACAACCACTTGCTTCACACGATATCCGAACGTCGGCGTCGCGAGAAACTCAACGAGAACTTTGAGACTCTTAGAATGGTACTCCCACAAGGGACCAAGGTATACATCAAATCTTCTGAGATCATCATAAGAAAAAGAAAATGCTTCAAGATTGCATTGTTCACTTGTTAATTTTTGTTCTGGAATTGATAGAAGGACAAGGCATCAGTGCTTACAAATGCTAAGAACTTCGTAACCGAATTGAAAACCCAAATATCGAAGCTCGCGGAGAGGAATCAACAACTAGAGATGCAACTTCAACTTCATGAGCATGAGCATGATTCAAATGCTGAAAGAGTGGAAGTTCATATAGCCGAGTCGACATCCGAATCGACATCTACAAGCAAGCAAATGACACTCTCAATAGTAGTGAGGACCGAATGCAACATGATAAATTTGATTCTTTCTATACTCGAATGCCTGAACAAGAAGGCTGATCTGAGTTTGGTATCGATGGAGGCAAGCGCAAGAACTCGGCGAACAAATATTCAAATGAAAGCGAGCATCACAGTGTCGGTTAAGGTATCGTCGAATTTTACGACTTAACAATAATACGCTTGTTTATTCGTATATGTTTTGGCAGGATTGCGACTGCGATAAGGAGCAATTCAAGGAAGTTGTGGTGGAGGCAGTGAATGATGTATTGGACAAATCAAGAGCTTCTACCATTGTTGTTTGATGTGTTTCCATACAAAAATAAAATAAAATGATTAACGAGGTTTTTTCAATCTCGGACGACCGGTCCGGTCCACGAAAGTTTCCCACCGACTGTTGTTTGATGTGTGTTTCCAAACAGATTGTTCATGCAATGAATTCTGTGCTAATTGAATGGTAGATCATCCTTCTTCTATAAAATTATTAACATGTAGTTAAAACCAATCTCAGCTCTATAATATTGAATACCAATTAGTAGCACTTTTATTTTAAAATATATTAACAATGTAGCATAGCTAAGTAATTTGTTCTATACAATTCTATTATTGCTCATAATATATTTTTATTATCAATTTTATATAAATAAGTAGATTTATAATGACCTTAATTTATCAATGCACACCAACAATCTATCCTCCCATATTTCTAGTAAGAACAATACAAGATAAATTCAAATGGAAATGGAAGGGGGAAATAGTTTTGAAACACAAAAAAAGTGGACACAGAGATTCTTGCTTCCACTATCTTAGTTGATTCCATGCTTTGGAGTTTTGCTCTTATGCCATAGCCCAATCATTTACTCCTTTTGAAAATAATATCAATTCAACAAAATATTTTTTAAAAATCAAATGTTGATCTATGATTCTATACTCTCTATCATTGGAAAGCATGCAATTGTTTCAGGAGAGGCATGGCATGTGATCCAACTTAATGTGCTTGTCCAAGAGCTCAGAACTTTATTCCATTGTCATATTTGGTTGTCTCCAACATAGATGTGGACAACTACTTGTGAACTAACAAATCTAACTCAAAATATTCTACCACAACAGTTTTTTTCCCCCTATTCTGAAATCATGTTTAACTGATCTTTAAGTCTTTGCTTCTTTTGTTCAATCACTCTTTAAAACTATTGGAGTATCTTCACTACAAGGAGCAGAGGAAAACATGTTTTCCCCATTGTTCATTGTATAGTGCACTTGCAATTTAAAACAAGATAAGAAAGCTGAGACATGGCTCTGTAACTTTAAACATGCAAAGCTTGAATTTGGAAGTTTGGTCTATATCATGTAATTTTTAGTCGCTAAAATTTATCTGAAAACTTAGCTACATAGACAATCTGTTGTTTCTATGTCTCAGCACTACAGCCTTAAGGATCTGTGTTCATGATACTAGACCAGTGAAGCAAGAGGTTGAAGGTAATGCTTTGGCCATCTCTACAACATGAAGTGCATTAACAGCCTATTATACTCTCAAGTCTCTCTACTCATTATGCTTATCCTTCAACTATTGCGAAACTACCACTCTGATCAAATTAGTTGTTAACCGTGCATATTCTGCCAAAGGCTAGTAGTATATCATAGTTTTTCAATAGAAACCGAGCATGGATTGCGGTTAGGGGGAGGAAGCAGTTGATCAGAACAGCTTCCTTATGGTGTAAAAGCAAAGTGGACCAGTAAACTCAAAACTGTTATTTGCAATCTAGCAATTGGCAGATTGTCTAACCAAGACTTCATGATACCAAACTATCAAGAACTCCATGTTCCTAGTTCTGAAGATTGTATAGGTTATTCTACGCAGCTAATTTTGCTGAACCTTCAAGATGATCAATGAAATGTGATTGTCACATTACAAGAAGCAAATAAGTATATGCTGGTGTAGAAGAAGATCACGAATTGAGTAATACTGGTCAAAGCAAGGAGTTTTGATGTGGCGAGCCATCTTATTAGATAAATCAACAGGAAAGGAACAATTTACAAACGAGTTCGGATGGCAAAATAATCTTACGGCACACAGGCAAACTAACAAACAAATGATGCGCGTAAAACACCGCAGATTTCAGATCAATTCAGTCATACAACAACAGAACAGGGGTAAGAGGGGAGAGAAATTACTAGGCACGGCTGAGACAGAACGGCCCGGAGAGTTCGCTACGGCCCGGTGGCATACCATTTCCCGGGCCCTTCAGCTTCCTCCTCCAGCGCTAGATCCTCCGTCCTCCGAATCGCAGCGTGGATCAGGACCAGAACCAGGCCGGTCAACAGGGAAACAAGCACGTTGGTGGTTGCCTTGGTCAGCAGGAGAGCCACCAGGGTAACGACGGACAGGAAGATGAGAACCACCAGATCGCCGATCTCGCGGCCGAAAATGACGAGGGGCACGTCTCGGAAGAAGTAGAGGAAACACCAGAGGGCACCGCAGACGATGAAAACGATGAGGGACACGGGTTTGAAGAGGAGGCTGAGGAAGACGACGACGAGCACGACGATGGCGTAGTTCATGGAGAAATAGGCGGCGTTGGTGCGGATCCGTGTGTAGGAGTCGCCGAGGCTTCGCGGGAGGCTGAGGGCTCGCACGTCTCCGAACTGTCGCCATGGCCGCCGCGTCGCCAGAGCCGATCGGCCGCGCTCCTTGGCGCGGGAGATGTAGTCGAGGGGGGAGGAGGAGGAGGACGGGGCGGTGGAGGTGGGGATCGTGCCGTAGGTCGTCATCGCCGGCAATCGATCGCGATCCACTACGGAACGAGCAACCCCAATTGAACGACAGTCGGCGAAGTAGTTAAAGTAATTCCAGCTGGCGATTAGGGGTGATTCAATGCATGCATCCAAGCACAGTACACCGATCTGGAGCAATAAAGAACACTTCCTCAGCCTCACACAAAAATATCTGGGTTCCACTTCAACAGCGGATCCCCAGACCAACGTGGGCCCGTTGATTGGCGTGGTGCTTCCTCATCCACCGTCTAAACTGAAGGTCAAACCGACCCTGAAGCCTAAGCCAAGTAATCGAAAGAACACAAAAACGGTTAGCTAAATCCAGATACGTGGAATATTCTAGAATGAACAATAATAGAGAGAGTGAAAATGAAAGAATAAAAATAAAGTAAATAATGTGGTAGTTTATATGTATATATTTGATTATCACTTGGACATTATCGGCGGCTTTGGCCGCCATTCCGAATCAAACTATATCCTGGGGGACACGGTGAACCCGTCAGAGATCGCTGCATGCAAAGTAGCATTCATTTTGTCTTTCACTCTCCCATTTTCACTCTCCCTATTATTTTTTTTAGAATACTCTAAAAGATGCTTATATAAATATTATATCATCCATGTATAATTATAATAGAAAATTGTCATAAACTTCCCGTTTACAAATTCAACTTCTTTTAGTCCTTAGAAAAAATTTATTTTCACTCCGTATACAAATTCAACTCCTTTTATTTTCACTTCGTATACAAATTCAACTCCTTTTATTTTCACTTCGTATACAAATTCAATTCCTTTTTAGTCCTTAGAAAAAATTTATTTTCACTTTTTACATGTAAAATTTTATTTACTTCAATTGTCGATTATCGAATTATCCTCAATTTTTTATATACAAAAAGTCTAAAATAAAGTATAATTTTTCTTAAATTCAGTATCATTTAATTAAAATCTAATAATTTTCTATAAAATTGAGTACCGCCCTAATCAATTCATTCTAAGTTAATCGATTGATATGAACTCTTAATCAATTGGTCAGACGGAAAACAAAATTATGCTCAATTTAATAGGAAATATACTAAATTTTAATTTAAATATACAGAACTCAAGAAGAATTATACTTATTTGTGCACTTTTTATACATATAAAATATAAAGATGATATTCTCTCGCGACAAATACAACTGAATCGATTATCGATCAATTCTTAATCGATCGAAGCTCCCCAATTAATTGATTGGCGTAGTACCTATTAATTGTGGGTATCTTTAATCAATTCTCGATCAACTAGATTTAAAAAAAAAATAGTACTCAATTTGATAGAAAATATATATACTACATTCTAATTATACGATATTAAATTTAGGAGAAAGTATATATCATTTTAGACTTTTTTTTATTAAAAAAATAGAGACAAATAGCTAAATTAATATGTATCAAAGAGTTAAAGGTAAACAAAATTTTATATAAGGAAAACGAAAATAAACTTTTTCTGATATGATTTAAAGATAATTTACGGTTGTAATTATAACTTCGCATGCATGCATGCATTTCCTTCCTGCGTGTTTACTTGCGTGGTAAAAATCTTTTGCCCCGGGGACAACAATGCCTTGGGGTCATATCTCCTCTTCAGCTCGACAAACCTTTCCCACTTAACCAATCCGAAGTGCCTCTCCCAATCCAACTTGGACGTGTAATGAGGCAGATACTGCTTCACCTCGATCCCATGCCGATCACAGAACCCAAGTATTTCATTATTTAGGTCATCAAAGATCCCCCAGTCCTCCCCTGTGGCAGTCCAGAGAAACCCTACGGTATAGAACACCTCCTCATCAGGAACAGTGGCAGTCATTACATCACTCCACCTGCAAATTAACCTCTCTATAAGTACCAGTGACTCAGTTACCATGCATAGACGTAGGTAAGTACGTACCTGTGCTTGTTCAGGGGGTAGAGAAGTATAAGCCCTGTGTGATTAACGTTCTGAAGGACCCCTCCAAAGACCCCAACTTGGAAGTCTCTGACTCTGGACTTGGGCACGAAGAGATTGAGCCAAGGATGAAGAAGATTCACTGTGCTGGAGTCATCAACTATCTCATTGTGCACCCGGTTGAGGAACTCAAGGTAGGTCACGTCGTTGCTGAAGATAAAGCCAGGGACAAAGTTTAGTTGTTTCAGCAAGTCCTCGATCTTCTGTGAATGATCAACAACAGCAAGCGCCATGAGTATCTTAATTTGCATGCATGCACGAGAGCATGATAAGTTATGGGTGTTTACTTGGTCGGCCATCGAGGGAGAATCGTAGTAAACGGCTCCTTCCAGGAAGTAGATGGTGTTCGACTCGGCCTTGAGGCGGTTGATGCTGTTGACGGCTTGGTTCGAGTAGAAGGCCGAGCTGTCGACTCGTTGGTGACTCGGCAGCACTTGTCCCTCCACGTAGTCGAACCCGGTCGGGTCCGGCAACGTGATCAAGAACTCTTGGTCGGTCGTTAGGTTGCCGAAGTCGGTGTAGAATAGTCTTAGCCATCTTACCTTGGCTGGCGCCGGCCGGAGGCCGATACGGGCGCGGGTGATGATGCCTAGCTGCCCGAGCCCGCCAAGGACTCCGTAAAACAACTCTCGGTTCGACTCGCTCGAGCACGTTATTATCTCGCCTTTTCCTGGAATATAGAAAAATATATGGGAAAATTGGTGAAAACTCTCCAATCCAAAAATGATCTTTGCATACAAGCCCTATTCCAGAAAATCATTGCATGCACCCCCGGATGTGATTGATAAGATAATTTTGTGTGTTATTTTTTTATCAATATAAAAAAGTAAAAATTCAATATAAATTGTAAAGATTTGAGTATAAATTATTTGAGATTAAGTATTAATTTAAGAAATTTGAGTATTATTTAATTTGAAAAAAATGAGTATACATTGTTTCAGTATATAGTAAAATTTTCAGTATACATTATAAATTTTTTAGTATTAATTTATTTAGATTGAGTATTATTTGAAGAAATTTGAGTATAAAATTTAAAAATTTGAGTATGTGAGGTTGCATCAAGATCATGATAGAGAGGTCACCACATCAAAATCTTTAGGGGAGGGGTCACCGAAACTTTATACTCAAATTTCTTAAATCTTTTTATTGTAACGACCTGGCCCCTCGGCCCTTGGGTGACCAAATCAACATTTGGCGGTCCAACTTTGACGACCCCTTATGTTGTCGACCGTCGGCCGTGTCATTACTCATTGCTAAGTATTAGAGTTTATGAATCCTGATAACCAAGTGAACGTCTTACTTAATCTCAGACAATTTATACTCAAATCTTTACAGTGTATATTGAATTTTCTTTTTTATACCTATAAAAAAATAATACAAAAAATTATCTTGTCAATCACATTAGGAAGTACATGCAAAAATTTTCTGAGACGTGGACTATATGCAAAACTCACTTTTGAAATGGAGAATTTTCTTCAATTAACTCAAAATATATTAATTAATGCATGAAAAATATTTTTAAATAATGAGATTATGTGCGATTGATACCGGTGACGACGTCCAATTCGTAGACGTTGGAGATCTGCGGGCCGTGCCGGAAAGCCTGCCCACTGATGCCGGCGTTTGATAGCGTGCCGCCGACGGTTAAGTATAAGTAGTCCGTCCACGACCGCGGCGACAGCCCCTGCCTCAGCGCCGCCTTCAGCACGTCGATCCACAGCTGCTCCCCGCCGGCGTCCACGTACATCCCCGCCGCCGACACGTTGATCCTGCTCCCGCCGCCGAGGGCCGCCATGTCGACCGCCACGCCTCCGGGCGCGAGGGCCTGCCCGCGAACGGAGTGCCCGTTGCCGCGGGCAGCGACCGTGAACGGCGACTCGGAGCAGTACGCAAAGCGGAGGAGCGCCGCGATGTCGTCCGCCGTCGAGGGACGGAACACGGCCGCCGGATAGGCGGCGGCGGCCGGCGTGACGCCGCCGTAGTCGGTGGCAAATCGGGCGGCGGCGTTGCTGCCGGAATCGAGCTTGCTCGCGATCTCAGACGGAACGTCGTCTAACCACGACGAGACTACGGCTGCCGTACTCGCCGCGCCGGCGAAGTATGCGACGACGAGAACGAGGAGGTTAATTAGTATTCCGACGGCCATTTAAGCTCTAATTAATTAATTAATTAATTAATTAGATGGTAGCTATAAAATTGCCCGGTGGGGAACTATATTTATAGTGTTGAAATTGGCTACTAATCGTTAATTAATTTTAATTAATAACGACGTGCTTAAAATAATAAAATAATATTTCATCCCATGATGACATATCATTAATAGACCCAAAATGTATATATATTATAATTTCATTTTCATCACTAAATTAAATAGAGATGAAATGGGGAAAACTGTTCTAGCAAAACTAATAAGGATGCTTCACGCTATTGGAGACTTGGGCAAATATTGACTTCACCAGCATAAAGAAAGGTCAACGCATATGATGGTAATCTACCGAACTCATTGAATTTTTGTGAACAGATGTTAGTCAAATATCTCTCTCTATATATATATTTAATTATATTCTAGAGATGTCGAATCCACTTAATGGCTTCTAGAATTAGACAAGTATATCACTGTATCGGCAAAGATACAGTAAGATTCTTTTCCACCTCTCAGAGAATCCATGCGTTGCTGTACTAGATCTACTGAGAAAGTGAAAGACAGATATTGCTTCATCTATACGTCCAAACTGATTAAAACTTATCCATGTTTTTTCAATGAGAAATATGAACACATGTATAGGAACAAATGAGAATGTATTACATTTAGTTGGACCTTGGAATTGGCATGATGGATCATGAGGGAGTGTGATTAATTTGTTCAGCACCGCAGTCATATGTTTACAAAATCCTTGGCGGATTCTCTTAGATTTCCTTAGATTTTCTTGTTGCTGACCAAATCTTGGTTGAAGGGACTGATGGGGCTAACGTTAATTATTTGAATGCTATTATTGCAGGAAGAACGTCGTAGAGATGGAGAAGCAACAAATTGTAATTTTGGGATGATGTACGTTCATTATGTTTAATGTTAAATGCGAAGATCATTTAGTTGGCCGGCCATTAGGTGAGGGAATAGCATGAGAGGATGAAGACATGCATTTAACGCAGTTCGTACTGTTATCAGTTGACAAATCAATGAAAGAGAGATGATGATTTGGTTGACTGACTAAAACCCGACGTCGCATGTGCCCATTGACTGAGGAAGGGCATATTGGTCATTTCACAGTTCAGCAGACAGCGAGATTTAGATCAGTGGATTTTGTCGTCCGACAAGTGGGAAATGAGAAATGGAAAATGGGATCAATATTAAAGATGGAACGTCAATTTCACAATGGAACTGAGAAATGGAAAATGGGATCAGTGCATATTTGTTTTAGGTCATGAGCTTCCTTATTAATTTCGCCTAAATTTCGTTCTTGGAGGAGTAAGAAAACGAAAACATAATACAATCACCTGTATACTCAATCCACAACAAAATGCTACAGACAGCCGCAATATAATTGCGTTCTATATATATATATATATATATATATATATATATAAAAAGTGAAAAACAAAAGGTTAATAATATATTCTTTTTCATATTCATTGCTTATATAATTTCATAACAGCAACAGTGGTTAATTATTTTCAATAATATGTGTTAATTATATGTATCTAAGTAAGGTGGGGTATCAATTAAATGCCTACACGTTTAATATACAAGTTGATGATCATTGTTATTAAATGTATCATCTTCGATGATACATTTAAATAGTATAGCTATAGAAGAAGTATAGGCATAGGCCTAGCCTGGATTAGAACTACCGGAGGTTGATCATCGTCTAAAATTTATAATAATAATGTTTTAACAAAATTAAAATTTAAAATTTCATAAATATTATGATACCAATATTATGACAACTGATCAAATAATCATAATTTATTTCTAAATATTCAAAATAATTTTAAAATTATCACATTTTATCTTAAAGTCGCACAATTTCAAAACTTATAACAATAAATCTACCAATAAATAATATTAAAATGTTAGACCAGATAACAGACGAACCTGGGTTAATCGACCCGGCCCGACCCCACAAAAATTTCTCACTAGTTACCGGGATAAATTATAATTCTCCTTGATCTAAGCAATACAAGAGTTGTCGAGTGAAGTTATAGGCGCATGAAAGAGGACAGCGTGTAATAGTGGTTGCGAGTACACGGATGGAGAAAAAAAATAAAGAACCAAGAAAAGGTTTTTTTTTTAAATATCCTAATTATTTTAAATGACTGGAATTAATTTAACTTATCATTTAATTTGGTTTGGTCAAATCAATTTCAATTTGAACGAACATACTATTTATCTATTTACCTAGTCATTAGATTTAATTCGTATCCAATCTAATTAAATATCAACATCCTTATTTTATGTTCAATAATTTCTATTTTATTTATTTTTCAATCAAGATTTTATTATTATTTTTTCAAATACTTAATTTGTTTTGATGAGACTCAAATATTAAAAAAATAAAAAACTAATATATAAGTGGTTGGGGATGGAGCCCATCCTAATCCATGGGTGGCTCTGCCCGGAGTATAGGGGCAGATATACTAATTTAGGATTAGGGGGGCATGCCTTGCCCTTAAAAGTGAAGGGACAGTTTGGGCTGTCCATTGCGGTTAGATTGATCATGTTGTCCTCGATGACGCTTATATAGATTAAGTCATCACACAATTGGGAAATGTATCACTACACCTCCCAAATCTAAAATTCTTGATCCGCCTATAGAATTGGATCTATCATCGAATTAGGAGAGTTACGACCCCCAAAGTGAAGAAGAATCCGGACTATCGATCGTGGACAGACCGATCATATTATCTTGAGACGATCTAAATTTATCTCACAATTAAAAATACATCAACCCGTTCTCCAAACCTAAACTCTCAATCTAAAATCTTAGATCTCTTCCATGTATTATTATAATAACACTTTAGCGTAATCAAAACACAAAAATTAGTTGGCATTTATTGTAATATATAGGGTTAGCATTTATTGTAGTCTTTAGTAGTAATTTTATTCTTAAAGTCACAATCACAAGTCCAAAGGTGTAGAATATTATAGTAACGGTGGAATTTAATTTCAAAACTTTCAAAGGTTGGATATTACTCAATTTAATTAATAATTTTTGACTCCGAGATTATGATATAGTGGAAGGATAATTAATAATTATTCTAGACATTCATGATTCGATCTCTAGTTATAACATATTTTACAGAAATTTTTTCTCCAAATGGAGTGCAAACCCTGGGATGTTGGGCTTCTAGATCGCCCGCTGGTGCGCTTCCCGATTTACCCTAAAGGCTGGTGGAAAACTTTCGTAGAGTCAGGTCAGTCGTATACTTTATCTTTATACCCACACGTGGATGGTATAATAATTACCGATTATCTCTTGTCTCAATCAAAATATATAGTTAATTTATTTGAGCATGCGTGTCTCACTGACAACAAGCTAATTGATACTATTCCCCTTGATACTAATGACCGGTACTCTATTTCAAATGATTCTCCTTTGCTATGATCCTATCCTATACCGTATTATTGTGGGAAGTTTGGTTTGTCTCACAATGACTCGTTCTGATATTGCGTATGTTGTGCATGTGGTTAGTGTTGGAATATTTGTAGACTTGTATCTCCTTGGTATTTAACTTAGTTGATTTACGATCGTCGGATCTTCCGGGAGGTTGCTTTCGGAGAACGCAAACTGATTGGTTTACGTCGAGGCTAGTGTTTGACACTATCTCCGTAAAACGATATTGCTCCGCTACTGGTGCTCACGGATAGCAGCAATTCGTTTCCAAGATACAATGACATCGTCTCGGAATAGTAGCACTTCAAATTCCGAGACCGGCGAACCTTTTCTTAGGCTTTTTGGACTCTCGATGCAGAAGATGGATGAGTGCAAATGCTTTAGATTGCAATGCTTGAATGAATGAATTGATCAAGTGGAGGGATCTATTTATATTGAGTGAAGAGGTAAGTACCCTTTGGTTTAGACAGATCTAGATCGTTCATAACGAAAGGGTATAACCCTTTAAAAGTCTTTTAATCTCTTCCCTTGATCTGAAGAGTTATAACTCTTCAGATTCCATCTTGATCTCAGCCGCCAGATTAGAACATTTAATTCGACACATCAGATCCTTTCTCCGTTTTCACAGTTAGATTTGAATCTGATGCTCCAGATCGCACGTATCTGAACAATTAATTTCTTATTTACCCTTAATCGGTTTTGAGCAAATAAATAGTCCAGATTTATCACGCAAAACGTAGATTTCGATTTTGAAGTTAAACTTGACTTTCCACGATCGATGGCATCAAAATTTTGCTTTTGCAAAATCGTATCCAACAGTTAGGCAGTTTATCACTGCACTTTCCATAATTTATTAGGTTGTTATTCTTCGCATTCTCCAATATCTTCGGTTTCAGAGTATAAGCAAGATGTTATTTCTAAATATTTCACAAAAGTTGAGTATATCGTGTCATGATTATCACTATTGCTGAGATTGTTTGGCTATATTAATTACTTACAGATATTAATTATCATGATAATCATGATTATCGTGTCATGATTATCACTATTTCTGAGTTTATTATGTATATTATTTTATAAGATCTAATGTATTCATCTTCAATATCTTTCAACCCTAGCCTTCTCTTGTTACGTTTATTTTTTTTTTGGTAGTGACGTTTTCTTTTCTGGTTGGTAGGAAAATGAATTAATTTTTTTTATCCATGCAATGCAAAATAAAAATATTAGTCTTTTTTCGAATTCCCCCTCTTCCCTTGATTAGCTCTCCCTCTTTGTACTTCTCTCGCTCGTTGATATTGGGAAAAAGAAATTACACCTAACGCTGTTACGTTGATCCGGTTGGTGCTACTATGTTCCTTACTTAATTAAGTTCAAATGTTGTGGGATTCATCCATATTGTATTCGATCGAAATAGAAGATTTTATTATTTTTGAGCAATAGTGAGTTAGATATTTTTATCATTTCGCTTCCTTATAGACACTAAATTTAACTTTTATTTATATGTATTTACAGAAATAAATTTTTTTGCTTCCCTTTTATTTTTATTCTATCATTTACAACTATTTTGGTTCAGATAATAAAAAATATGATTTATTTTTTTCTTTTGATCTATGCCTAAAATGACTTATTTAATTCTTAATAAATGATAATGACTGATTTGATCTCGTTATGATTTTTATTTTCTAAGGATTAAATTTAGTTGTGTCATTTTGTAAGTACATTATTTATTTATTTATTTTGGTTTGCGATGATGAAGAGTTGAGATAGAAATATGATTTTTTTATTATATATTGTCCAATTTCATTTATTCCTTTTTTAAAAGTTGTTATTTTCGTCTTTCATGTGAATAATTAGACACATTTTTTTATCTTTCTTAGTTTTTAAATAATTTTGAATATATTTGTTTTCGACCAAGTCAGTTGACAGTTGCAAGTCCAAATGAAAAAGGATGAATAGAATTTTTTTAAAAATAATATTAATGACTTATTTTTTTCGCCTAGGGCCTTAAATAGGCTTGAGCTGGCCCTGGTTATCTCTACACGCTTTTGAAGTTGAACCCTTATGCGAAGACTGCTAGAGGATGCATTTGCTTGCAGAAGCTCAACGAGTGAAAGCAAATTAGAAGGAAAAGCTTGACAAGAAGAGGACAAATATTTCCAAATAAGAAGAGGCTGCTGGATGGGCGTGGTATAAAGGACTAAGAGATAAATTTTGGATCGAATTAACAGTACTTCGAACTATCAATTTCACGAAGAATACTGATATTATATAGAAATTGAGAAAAAAAATCGTCTGATAAATTTAAAAAATAATTAAGAAAAATAAAGTACAAAATCTTATATAGATAAGTTAAGAAATATTAAATTCTAAATTGAAAAGTAAAAAAATTAAAATATTCATAAAATTATAAACGAATAATTATAATAAAATATATACAATCTAAAAATATTTTTTAATTTATCAAGACGTTTAATTTTTTTCGTTTTCTCAATTTTTACGGGACGAATCCAATAACGAATTTAACATAGACTCCTTGAATTTAAAATTTTTTACTCGGAATTTGGAATCAAGCTTTGTCGGCAATCACCCATGCAGAATTCGTAAATATACATTTATTACTAGGAATCCATAATCGCTAATGATCCCGTCGACAAATGAAGAAGATCCTCACTCAGATGACTCGGTCTGACCAAGATGACCCGGTTTGAGGTAGCGCGGGGGTCGGGGTCGAGCATGAGTGCTAATGGGACACAAATAGCTCGGATCGGACCAAAAGCAAGAGCACAAAGTGGAGCAAAGGTTTCAATGGCAGGATTTCAAATGCTCGAACCCCTTCTTTGGAGCCCAAAGGGGCGTTTATATAGGGGAGGGGAAGCCCTCTGTCTTGTCAGAGTTGTCCTGTCTCATTAAGGACTGGTCAGTTGACAGACTGAACTAATGACAGCCTTACCTGCTCTGTGAGACTGCCACAACCGCCTGATAATCTGTTCAAGTTGTCCCCTCTGACCCCAATTAATGTTTGACAGCTCAGGTCATGAGTATGTCAGAAGTCTTTTTCTCATAATAGGGAGATTTGGACGATCTTTACTGCTGATGCGACCCTTCGCTCAATTGGGTCTGTCTACCCCGGTATACCAACTTATGATCCGGGTCGGTGAGATAAGCTCGGTTTCTCACCTGACCTAGGGCGCCCGACCGGGATATCCTGACCGGGACTCCTGACCAAAACACCTCTGCAGGAGACCTCGACCGGGACTTCCCGACTGGGGCCTCCCGACCGGGACACCCCGACCGGGAGGGTTATCACATATAAGGCACCCTTCAAACATTCCCGCCTTAGTCTAGCTGGTGATCCCCGACCGGGAAGGTTCCCGGCCGGGGACGTCCTATTGGACATCATCGATTGAGCATCAGCTCCAGTCACCTCAAACTCTAATCTTCTCAACCAGATCGATGTGTAGCGCACCAGACCGAGACTGAACCCGACTAACTTCCTCTGACCCAGGCTTGATCCGACCGGGCCCTTGACTGACTCTGAAACCTTCCTCACCCGGATCACAAGCCTCCCCTTCAAGTCTACTCAAAGGAGGCGTCGAGTCCGACTGACAAGGCTATTCGCCCGGTCGGATAATCCCAATTTTAGACCCCTGGCCCTCATCATCGACGTGAGATCTCCATCCTTAAATGCAGAATCCCCTATCAAATCAGCCATCAATGCATCTGCCACGTGTCATTCTCCGACTGGAATCCTCTGGCATCGATGAATTTTGTCAGACTTGTGCGGCAGCAGGGGAAAGGTCTCGAGGCCTCGGGAAAGAGCGGGAGACCGACGGTCAGGATCCAATCCCGCCTTTTCTCCTCTAAGCATTCGACGGCTCTCTTCATCCTCTGGGTAGTATAAATAGGCTTCTCCTATCGTTTTAACCTTCCCCGTTTCACATTTCACCTTCACTTCCTTTCTTGTCCGACCTCCGGCGCTCGACCCTTGTGAGCTCCGGTGACAAGTGATTTCCGGTGAACCCGACCCCTAGGTACTCTTCTCCCTTTCTAAGTTTCTTCCTTTATTATCCGACTCCGACCCAATGGCTGAGTCAAGATCCTCGGCCGGGCTATGCTATACGACTACCATCTCGACCCTGACCCTGGGGCACTTAGAGACCCTTCGCCTAGACTACCAGATTCCTGAGGACCACTTTTTGGCCCTCCCCGCCCGGCGAGACCGACCCCATCAGCCTCCCATGGGCTACTTCACCATTTTTAAGGATCATCTCTTAGCCGGTTTGCTATTTCCCCTACACCCGTTCATCATAGAGGTCTGTAGATATTTTCAAGTGCCTCTGTCCTAGCTAGCCCCGAACTCGATTAGGATCTTGTACGGTACAGTAGTTATCTTTGCTACCTACGGAATTCCTCTTGACTCCCAAGTCTTTCACTACTTCTTCTATCTCAAAAAACAAGAACCGGGCAATTTTTTCTTCCAAGCCCGAGCTAAGTCTGCTTTTCTAAATAAGGTCCCTTCTTCCAATAAGAGATAGAAATCCCATTTCTTCTATGTTCGCTCAGCTCCACCCCCAACCTGGCCTACCGATTGGGTAGAGGACTTGCCTACTCAGCCTCCCATGCCCAAGAGCCACCGTTCTGAGTCGGGCTATCAGTTTGCATTTTCTAAGATCGGGGAACTTCGCTTCCATGCTGGCAATAAGGTATTCGCTAGGGCGCCCCATCGCCCTCATAAAAGAACCATGCGCCTTTATGACGAAGAGACAGACGTCAGCATAGTCCCTCCAGAGTCGAAGTAGTCTTTTGTGAAAAAGGACAAGACCATTAAGGGGGATTTCTCAGAACTCGGGATAAAGGTTACATACAATCCCGAGGCCCCCTATAACTACAGGGGTAGTAGGGAGGGTGAAGTCCCACGGGTTCTTCATCTCTGCACTAGTCCGATCAGTCAGTTACCCTTCCTTCGATCAGACTTGAAGGGAGGGATTTGTGATAGAGTTGAATAGTTCGTGCCCGGGACGAGGGATGAAGAAAGCCGCGGGGCACTACATGACCGAAGCGACTTCCCTTCCTGGGCCCTGGGGCCCCCCTCAGGGAATGAGCCTGGGAAAGGTAGTTTGAAGACCCCTCCCGGGAACACCCCGGGAAGTTAGGCCCCAAGAGCACCTCGGGAGTTATCGCACCGAAAGCCTCGAGCTCACCTCGGGAGGTGGAGTCCCCGCAACAACCAACCTCAGATACTGACCCCCCCTCTCGGTGTGGATAAGCATCCCCGCAAGAAGGGGTCCCCACAACCCTTAAATGTTGCAATAGATGGACGCGTGATAACGGCACAAACCATTTCAAAGGATATTCTGCTACCGCCGAAATAGGGGGGCGTGACTTAAGTATCGGAGACGTGGCACCGATCGAGGGGCACGCCCAGTCTGTCAGCATTAGTATAATAGGTAGTCCAACCCCTCCGGTAAAGGGGTTACATTCTCTCAACTCTAGACATCTTCTTTACTTTTTGCAACCTTTTCTTCTCGACGGATACTGACTTGAGCGTCCGAGTGGACTCTGCCGGACCCTTGTCGGCGTGTCCCCTAACGCTCGTGTTAACTTCGCAGGACCTCAAGTTCCTCCCCGCCTCAGCAACTACCATAGGGTTGAAGCTCCGGTGCCTGGCCATCCTCGTCGATTCTTTCCGGAATAACTCAGTATACAAATTCAACTCCTTTTTAGTCCTTAGAAAATATTTATTTTTTACTCTTTATATGTAAAATTTTATTTGCTTCAATTGCCGATTATCGAATTATCCTCAATTTTTTTAGATACAAAAAATCTAAAATAAAGTACAATTCTTCTTAAATTCAGTATCATTTAACTAAAATCTAATAATTTTCTATTAAATTGAATACCAGCCTAATCAATTTATCCTAAGCTAATCGATTGATAAAAACTCTTAATCAATTGGTCAGACGGAAAAAAATATGCTCAATTTAATAGTAAATATATTAAATTTTAATTTAAATATACTAATTTAGGTAGAATTATACTTATTTTTGGACTTTTTATGCATATTAAAAATAAGGATGATATTCTCTCGCGACAAATACAACTCATGCATCGATTATCGATCAATTCCTAATCGATCGAAGCTTCCCAATTAATCGATTGGAGTAGCTCCTATCAATTGTGGGCATCTTTAATCAATTCTCAATCAACTGAATTTGAAAAAAAAAGAGATGGTACTCAATTTGATAGAAAATATATATACTAGATTCTAATTATACGATACTAAATTTAGGAGGAATTATATATCATTTTAGATTTTTTTATTAAAAATAATAGAGATAAATAGATAAATTTATATGAATTAAGGAGTTAAAGTAAATAAAATTTTATATAAGGAAACGAAAATAAACTTTTTCAGATACGATTTAAAGGTAATTTACAGTAGTAATTATAACTTTGCATGCATGCATGCATTTCCTTCCTGCGTGTTTACTTGCGTGGTAAAAATCTTTTGCCCTGGGGACAACAATGCCTTGGGGTCATATCTCCTCTTCAGCTCGACAAACCTTTCCCACTTAACCAATCCGAAGTGCCTCTCCCAATCCAACTTGGACGTGTAATGAGGCAGATACTGCTTCACCTCGATCCCATGCCGATCACAGAACCCTAGTATTTCATTATTTAGGTCATCAAAGATCCCCCAGTCCTCCCCTGTGGCAGTCCAGAGAAACCCTACGGCATAGAACACCTCCTCATCAGGAACAGTGGCAGTCATTACATCACTCCACCTGCAAATTAACCTCTCTATAAATAAGTACCAGTAACTCAGTTACCATGCATGGAATGAGGTACGTACGTACCTGTGCTTGTTCAGGGGGTAGAGAAGTATAAGCCCTGTGTGATTAACGTTCTGAAGGACCCCTCCAGAGACCCCAACTTGGAAGTCTCTGACTCTGGACTTGGGCACGAAGAGATTGAGCCAAGGATGAAGAAGATTCACTGTGCTGGAGTCATGCACTATCTCATTGTGCACCCGGTTGAGGAACTCAAGGTAGGTCACGTCGTTGCTGAAGATAAAGCCAGGGACAAAGTTTAGCTGTTTCAGCAAGTCCTCGATCTTCTGTGATTGATCAACAACAGCAAGCACCATGAGTATCTTAATTTGCATGCACGAGATCGTCATGAGTTATGGGTGTTTACTTGGTCGGCCATCGAGGGAGCGTCGTAGTAAACGGCTCCTTCCAGGAAGTAGATGGTCTTCGACTCGGCCTTGAGGCGGTTGATGCTGTCGACGGCTTGGTTCGAGTAGAAGGCCGAGCTGTCGACTCGTTGGTGACTCGGCAGCACTTGTCCCTCCACGTAGTCGAACCCGGTCGAGTCCGGCAACGTGATCAAGAACTCTTGGTCGGTCGTTAGGTTGCCGAAGTCGGTGTAGAATAGTCTTAGCCATCTTACCCTGGCCGGCGCCGGCCGGAGGCCGATCCGGGCACGGGTGATGATGCCGAGCTGCCCAAGCCCGCCGAGGACTCCGTCAAACAAGTCTCGGTTCGACTCGCTTGAGCATGTTATTATCTCGCCTTTTCCTGGAATATAGAAAAATATATGAGAAAATTGATGAAAACTCTCCAATCAAAATTGAACTTTGTATGCACTGCCCGATATAATTGATAAGATGGTTTTGTGTGTTATTTTTTCTATCAGTATAAAAGAGTAAAAATTCAGTATACATTATAAAGATTTGAGTATAAATTGTTTGAGATTAAGTACTAATTTAAGAAATTTAAGTATTATTTGAAAAAATAAGTATGCATTGTTTCAGTTTATAGTAAAATTTTCAGTATACATTATAAAAATGGTAGTATGAATTAATTTAGATTTAGTATTATTTGAAAAAATTTAAGTATAAAATTTAAAAATTTGAGTATGTGTGGTTGTATCAAAATCATGACGGAGGGGCCGCCACATCAAGATCATGATAGAGGGGTCTTTGGCCGCCGCCCCGAATTAAATTATATTCTGAGGGGCACGATAAATCCGTCAGGATTCGCTGCATGTAAAGTGTTACGTCATTGATTTAGCTTTTCTTTAAGACTTTTCACTGAGCATATTATTTTTTTAAAAAAATATTAATTAAAGTATGAAAAATATTTTTTAATTATGTGTGATTGATACCGGTGACGACGTCCAATTCGTAGACGTTGGAGATCTGCGGGCCGTGCCGGAAAGCCTGCCCGCTGATGCCGGCGTTTGATAGCGTGCCGCCGACGGTTAAGTATAAGTAGTCCGTCCACGACCGCGGCGACAGCCCCTGCCTCAGCGCCGCCTTCAGCACGTCGATCCACAGCTGCTCCCCGCCGGCGTCCACGTACATCCCCGCCGCCGACACGTTGATCCTGCTCCCGCCGCCGAGGGCCGCCATGTCGACCGCCACTCCTCCGGGCGCGAGGGCCTGCCCGCGGACGGAGTGCCCGTTGCCGCGGGCAGCGACCGGGAACGGCGACTCGGAGCAGTACGCAAAGCGGAGGAGCGCCGCGATGTCGTCCGCCGTCGAGGGATGGAACACGGCCGCCGGATAGGCGGCCGGCGTGACGCCGCCGTAGTCGGTGGCAAATCGGGCGGCCGCGTTGCTGCCGGAATCGAGCTTGCTCGCGATCTCGGACGGGACGTCGTCTAACCACGACGAGACTACGGCTGCCGTACTCGCCGCGCCGGCGAAGTATGCGACGACGAGAACGAGGAGGTTAATTAGTATTCCGACGGCCATTTAAGCTCTAATTAATTAAATAATTAATTAATAAGATGGTAGCTATAAAATTGCCGGGTGGGGAACTATATTTATAGTGTTGAAATTGGCTACTAATCATTAATTAATTTTAATTAATAACGACGTGCTTAAAATAATAAAATAATATTTCATCCCATGATGACGTATCTTAATAGACCAAAAATGTATATATATATTATAATTTCATTTTCATCCCTAAATTAAGGGAAAGTTTTAGAAAATTCCTCAAGCTCAAACTCACCTTTGCATGCAGTCCCCATCCGAAAATTTCTTTGCATGTACTCCTTGATGGGATTGACAAGAGACAATTTTGTGTGTTATTTTTTTATTAGTATAAAAGAGTAAAAATTTAGTATACATTATAAAGATTTGAATATAAATTGTTTGAGATTGAGTACTAATTTAAGAAATTTAGGTATTATTTGAAAAAATTTTAGTATACATTGCTTTAGTATATAGTAAAACTTTTAGTATACATTATAAAAAATTAGGTATGAATTGATTTAGATTTAATATTATTTGAAAAAAATTTGAGTATAAAATTTAGAACTTTGAGTATGTGAGGTTGCATCCATCACATCAAGATTTTCACATGAGAGGTCACCGAAACTATATACTCAAATTTTCTAAATTAATACTCAATCTTAAATAATTTTTACTCAAATCTTTATAATGTATATTGAGTTTTTACTCTTTTATACTCAATCCATCAGAGAGTGAATGTAAAGGATTTATCTAGTGGAGAATGCATGCAAAGACTAATTTGGAATTGAGAAGTTTTCTCCGATTACCACCTAAATTAAATGGAGAAACTGTTCTAGCAAAACTAACAAGGATGCTTCACGCTATTGGAGACTTGGGCAAATATTGACTTCACCAGCATAAAGAACGGTCAACGCATAGGATGGTAATCTACCGAACTCATTGAATTTTTGTGAACAGATGTTACTCAATTATCTCTCTCTATATATATTTAATTATATTCTAGAGATGTCGAATCCATTTAATTGCTTCTAGAATTAGACAAGTATACCACTGTATCGGCAAAGATACAGTAAGATTCTTTTCCACCTCTCAGAGAATCCATGGGTTGCTGTACTAGATCTACTGAGAAAGTGAAAGACAGATATTGCTTCATCTATACGTCCAGACTAATTAAAACTTATCCATGTTTTTTCAATGAGAAATATGAACACATGTATAGGAACAAATGAGAATGTATTACATTTAGTTGGACCTTGGAATTGGCATGAGGGAGTGTGATTAATTTGCTCAGCACCGCAGTCATATGTTTACAAAATCCTTGGCGGATTCTCTTAGATTTCCTTAGATTTTCTTGTTGCTGACCAAATCTTGGTTGAAGAGACTGATGGGGCTTACGTTAATTATTTGAATGCTATTATTGCAGGATGAACGTCGTAGAGATGGAGAAGCAACAAATTGTTATTGGGATGATGTACGTTCATTAATAAGTTTAATGTTAAATGCGAAGATCATTTAGTTGGCCGGCCATTAGGTGAGGGAATAGCATGAGAGGATGAAGACATGCATTTAACGCAGTTCGTACTGTTATCACTTGACAAATCAATGAAAGAGAGATGATGATTTGATTGACTGACTGAAGGTGGACGTTGCATGTGCCCATTGACTGAGGAAGCGCAAATTGGTCATTTCACAATTCAGCAGACAGCGAGATTTAGATGAGTGGATTTTGTCGTCCGGCAAGTGGGAAATGTGAAATGGAAAATCGGATCATTAACGTCAATTTCACAATGGAAATGAGAAATGGAAAATGGGATCAGTGCATATTTGGTTTAGGTCATTAGCTTCCTTATCGGTTTCTCCGAGTAAGATATTTTAGAACCTTTTTTGACAAAGGTTCTAAGTCCTAAATTTTATTATTTAATACAAACACTTGAGATGTTTTGTTTAGATTTTTTTTTGTTTTTTTACAAATTTTTTGGGGTATATTTAAAATTTAAAATTTTAAAATTAAATTATAACGGATTTAAGTTAATAAGTTTTCCCTTAGGTTTTAAGCTTCATTTTTGGATTATAATATTTAGAATAATAAATTTTTGATGCTAATAGGGTATATAAGTGTTGTAAATTTCAGAATTTAGAAATTCGGTTATAGTGGATTTAAATTAATAAGATTTTTTCTAGGATTTAACCTTTACTCTTGGGTTATAGTGTTCAAACGAATAAAATTTAGATGTTAATAGGATATATTATAAGATTAAGAATTATTTAAAGAATTATTTATTAAATAACTTTAAAAAAAACAAAAATATAATACAGGACCCGTATATTCAATCCATAACAAAATGCTACAGACGGTCCCCAACATAATTGGGTTATATATATATATATATGTGTGTGTGAAAAAGTTAATAATATATTCTTTTTCATATGCATTGCTGGTATAATTTCATAACAGCAACAGTGGTTAATTATTTTCAATAATATTTGTTAATTTTATGTATCTAAGTGGGGATCAATTAAATGCCTACACGTTTAATATACAAGTTGATGGTCATTGTCATTAAATTTATCATCTTCGATGACACTTTAAATAGTAGAGCTGTAGAAGAAGTATAGGCATAGGCGTAGCCTGGATTAGAACTAATTAGAGTTGATGGTCATCCAAAATTTATAATAATAATTTTTTAACAAAATCAAAATTTAAAATTTCATAAATATTATCGTTCAATATTATCACAACTCAAATAATCACAACTTATTTCTAAATATTCAAAATAATTTTAAAATTGTCACATTTTATCTCAAGTCCCACAATTTCAAAACCTACAACAATAAATCAACCAATAAATAATATTAGCATAATATATGAGACAAAAATCGAACTAAATCAAATGGGTAAAGTTATAACTCGAGGCTGCCACAAATTAAACATATACAATGAATCGTAATTAATTCAAATTAATAAATTATTTTTTAATATCAATAAATAATTATTTATCAATTCTTATGCTAAATTAATTATTGTACCTTTGACAATCTATTTGAATGAGAATACAGGGAGATTAAAAAATAAAAAAAATTGTAATTCTCCTTGGTCTAAGCAATATAAGATCTTGTCAAGTGAAGTTATATGTGCACCAAAGAGGGTGGTTTGTAATAGAGGTTGCAAGTACACGCACGGAGGAAAAAAATAAAGAAGGAAGAGAAGATTTTTTAAAAAATATTCTAATTATTTTTAATGAATCGAATTAATTTAACTTATCATTTAATTTGATTTGGTCAAATCAATTCCAACTTGAACCAACATACTATTTATCTATTCACCTAGTCATTAAATTTAATTTGCATATCTAAATTAAATATCAACATCCTCATTTTATGTTCAATAATTTAATAATCTCTATTTTATTTATTTTTCAATCAACATTTTATTTTTTTTCAAATACTTAATTTGTTTTCAATGAGGGTCAAATATTAAGAAAATCAAAAACTAATATATAATTTTTGAAAAGTAGGTGGGGCTAGAGCCCACCCTAGCCCATGGGTGGCTCTTGCCCTGCCCCTGAGTATAAGGGCGGATATACTAATATGCTATAGGATTAGGAGGGCATGCCTTGCCCTCAAAGGTGAAGGGAGAGTTTGGGTTGTCGATTGCTGATAGATTGATCACGTTGCACTTGATGACGCTTTTATAGAGTAAGTCATCACACAATTGGGAAACATATCAATGTACTCCGAAATTTAAAATCCTTGATCCGCCTATCGAAGAGGATCTACCATGGGATTAGGAGAGTTACGACCCCCAAAGCGAGGAAGAATTTGGACTATCGATCGTCAACAGACCGATCATATTATCTTGCAACGAAGACAAATCATCTCACAATTAAAAATACATTAACCCGTTCTCCAAACCTAAACTCTGAATCTAAAATCCAAGATCCCTTCCATGTATTATTAAACTAATAACACTTTAGCGTAATCAAAACACAAAAATTAGTTGGCATTTATTGTAATATAATAGTGTTAGCATTTATTGTACTATTTAGTAGTAATTTTATTCTCAAAGTCACAATCACAAGTCCAAAGGTGTAGAATATTATAGTAATTACTTAACTATGGAGTTTAATTTCAACATTCCAAAGGTTGGACGTTACTTAATTTCATTAATAATTTTTGACTTCGAGATTATATCATTATGATACAGTGAAAAAGCGATTAATAATCATTTTAGATATTCACGATTCGATATCTAACTATAGCATATTTTACAGGAATTTTTCCTCCAAATAGAGTGTAACCCTGGGATGCTGGGCTTCTAGACCGCCCGCTGCATGCACTTCCCGATTACCCTGGAGGCCGATGGAAAACTTCTGTGAGGTCGGGTCGGTCGTATACTTTTATCTTTATATATACACACACATGTGGATGATATAATAATTACTTATTATCTCTTGTCTCAATCAAAATATATAGTTAATCTATTTAAGCATGTGTGTCTCACTAACAACAGTTCAATTGATATTATTTCCCTTGAGACTAATGTCTGGTACTCTCTTTCAAATGATTCTCCTTTGCTATGATCCTAACCTCTATCGTATTATTGTGGGAAGCTTGGTTTATCTCACAATGACTCGTTCTGATATTACGCATATTGTGCATGTGGTTAGGCAGTTTATCACTACACTTTTCACAATTTATTAGGTTGCTATTCTTCGCATTCTCCGATATCTTTGGAGAACTCAGTTTCAGAGTCTCTTCTACTTTTTCGTTAGAGTTGTGTGCATACTCTGATGTCGATTGGGTAGACGACCCTATGGATCGTAAGTTGACCATCGACTTTTACATTTTTCTTGAAGATTCTCTTATCTCTTAGAAAAGTATAAATAAGATGTTATTTTCAAATCTTTCATAGAAGTTTAGTACGTCGTGTCATGATTATAACTATTTCTTAAATTGTTTGGCTATGTTGATTACTTATAAATATGAATTTTTTCCCCGATGAAGAAGGACGTAAGGAGACTTTATATCAAAAAAAAAATCTGAAGAATCTCTACACGCTTTTGAAGTTGAACCCTTATGCGAAGACTGCCAAGCAAGGTTCTGAGAACCGGACTGGACATCGAACCGGTCGGATCAAAGGTTCAGAGGTTCAACCGGGGGTCCAACCAGGATATAACTGGTATATAATAAAGCATATATTTATATAAATATATGAAACTAACAACTTATCCAATTATTTTTTTCAAGATTAGATCAACTAGGTCGGACATGTGATATATTTTTGTCAGCAACTCAGTACAGTATTCTTGAAAAAAAAAGATTAGTTTCAAAGAAAAATTCAAGTTAAAAACCCTTGGATTCAAGAAATTTGGATACGAATTGAAGAATCTTATTAGAAGTTAAAACCATATTACAATAGCATTTGTTCACTGATAAACACTTAAACAGGGGACACTAGCAAAGCACATGCAAAATTATACATCCAAATATGTCATATATTGCTGCCTTCATATGCCAGCACGACGACGCAACGAAGCTGGAGACAGGGCGAGGCTAGCGGCGGCGAGGCGAGGCTAGCGGAGGCAGGGCAGCGCGGCGAGGCTGGTAGAGGCAGGGTGACGCGGCGAGTGGCTACCGCCGGTGACTCTCTTGCAAGCAAACAACAAGTTTGTTCGTTTGAGACTTTGGGTGAAAGTAAACTAGGTTTTTGATATTTTGTTCTTCAATTTTCATTTTTAGTAAGAAAGCAAAACTGAAAAGGGAAAAAAAATCAAAAAATGAAAAATAAAATAAACCAAGCCGGTTTGACCGGTTTTTCCAGTTCACCGGTTCCCTCCCGATTCAGAACGGTTCACATCCGGTTCTTGAATAGCCGGTTTTCAGAGTCAACTCGGACCGGAAATCTGGTCGGTTCCCGGTTTAACCGGTCCGACCGGTCGGTCCGGTCCGGTTTTCAACACTGCTACCAAGAGGATGCATTTGCTTGCAGAAGCTCAACGAGTGAAAGCAAAGAAGGAAAAGCTTCACAAGAAGAGGACAAATATCTCACTTGGGCATGGCGCGATGGATAATAGCTCATTTGGGTGATTTTTCACTTTTCGAGTTCGATTTTTCCCTGGTAGAACATGCAGTATGTTGACGGAAGAAATTGCCACAAGCTGCTACGTAGGCGGACCATCGGATATCGATATTATCAGTGGTGAAGTCGCCGCGTGTCTCCGTCCCCCGATTTACCCTCGTTGATCGGTGGAGACTCTCATTGAAAACTGTGGGGTAGAGCCGGTCAGCCAAGTAAATTAGTCGGCATAAGCTTTGATACCCCGTGTAAATTTAAAAAAAAAACCGCTGCAATCAAGGCTGCTGGATGGGCGTGGTATAAAACACTAATTAAGAGATAAATTTTGGATCGAGTTAATAGTACTTCGAAGTATCAAATTCACGAAGAATAGGACTATGATATTATATAGAAATTGAGAAAAAAAAATCTCTGATAAATTTAAAAAATGATTAAGAAAAATAAAATACAAAATCTTATATATAGATAAGTTAAGAAATATTAAATTCTAAATTAAAAAATTAAAATATTCTATGAACTACAAACAAATAATTATAATAAAATATATACAATCTAAAAATATTTTTAAGATTTATTTATTTTTTTTTTCTGAATTTTTATGGGACGAATCCAATAACAAATTTAAGATAGACTCCTTGAATTTAAAATTTTTTACTCGGAACTTGGAATCAAGCTTTGTCGACAGTACCCATACATAATTCGTAAATCTACGTTTATTACTAGGAATCCATAATCGCTAACTTTTAGACTCAAATTCTATCATTTAGGCCATCATTCGAGCCTCAAAAGATTTTATTACTAATTTTTATAATTCTTATTTTTATAGTATTTAAGATAATTTTAATATTTTTGATATTTATGAGTTCTAATTTATCTAAATCAATATTCTATTTTATTAATTTTAATTTTTCCATTTCTTTCTTTATATAATTAAAATTGAGATATATCTATATATTCAAATTTCTTTTCTTTCTCCATGTTAGGGTGCAGGTCTATATAAATGTATGCCGTCATTAATTATTTGCATTTGGTTTCTTATAAAATGAGGATTATATTTTCATATAATCAAATATTCAAGGTAACTTTGTACAGAGTCGTACCTGTGCTTCACGGGGCCTGAGGCGAAAATAAAAAGTGACCCTTTTATTATGGTAAATAACAGTAATGCTCAATTTGCATATAATAAATACACTAAATACATAAATAAATAAAAATAATATATTATATCAATAAAAAGTTAATAAATATTTGGGAGGCATTTTCAATGTTTTTTTATTATACCCGCAAGTTATTAAAAGTGAATATAAAACTCATAATTCATAATGAAATTAATTCAAAGTTACATTTTTCATAATTCAAATTATCAAATCAGAGCTAATAAGAACAAGATGACTAATGAATCTGGTAGAGGACTCTAGATTTGGTGAAGGAAGAAGAGGTTAAATGTATTTGTATGGTATCCTGTTCTCTTTACTCAGTACTCTCCAATGATTGAACTGACAAAGCATATAATATTGGATATGGTGTGAATGGAAAGAGAGATGTGGAGAAAAGAAGTTTCTTGGTGAATAAGACTTTAGTCCCACATTAGGACTTTCTAGTGAACAGAAACGGAGGTGGAGAATAAAAAAGCTACATTGTAAATGAGACTTTAGTCCCACATTAGGAGTCTCAAGACATAATTGTTGGTTTATATTGTTTCACAAGTATGATAGATATGAACAAATGCTAGGGGAGAGATTCTCTCTCACGCGTGGGTGCGCAAGGGGGTTGCAAATCCAGTGCCCGGATTTGTAATGAACCAAGTAAACTCGTGTGCGTGCACGACTTGCGTACGTCGAATGTCCGATCGGTCAGGGCAAAATTTGTCCAAGCGGATGAACTATTATTTTACTGGCCGATCTTTGGGGTCTGAGCCTATATAACGAGGCAGTGACCGAGAGTAAAAGAGATATACAGATAAAAATTATCTTCCACCTCCTTTCCGACCTCCTTTGATAGCATTCAGGTACTTCCTCAGTTCGCTACGAGCAACAAGTGCTTCGTTGTGCCCGTGATCATGTTGTTGTATCCTGAGAGACAGGTGTCCATCTGAGCCTCGAAGCACCGTCGGAGGAGGACAAATCTGTTTCAAGAAAACTGCGCTGCGCAGGCCTCAGCAACTTCCTGGTCGGGAGACGTCCGACTACTACTCGAAAAATCCGGTCGGGAACTCGGGAGATCTGGTCGGGAGCTCGGGAAACTATAGCTTGCGTAAATGATAGCTCGGGCCACTTAACAATTAAGTTAAAATTATTTTTTATAATTTTAATTTATTGTACACTCTCCAAACAGGAGCATTTCCACCAACATATAAGAACACTAATTTGAATGAATAAGAGAACACATCATCTTACATAATATATAAGTTAGTTGCAGGATCACAAGATTTATTATTCACGTGACCTAAATAATTTTCTACCAAATTGGTATATAGAAGATTCAAGTAAAGAAGGATCACAGTATCACAAAAACTAAGAAATATCATCCATTTCAAAAGTAGAGATTCAACTTAATGTACAGAAAATGATGCAAAAAAGATAGAGAAAGTCTAACCAACTTTTGAACAGATCTAGAACCCTTCTTCTATTGTAATGGTCTAGGTGTGCTATTGTTCATAACTTGATATAAAAAGGAAGAAAATTAAATTACTTGACTAACATGTAAGATTTGAATCTCTAAAAATTTAAATTTCTAAAAATTTATTTAGACTTTATCTCTTTTAGAATGGGGTTTTCTTTTATTTTTTTCTATTATAATTTTTTTATGTTTTAGGTTATTTAAACACGTTGATATAAATAGAGAGAAGTTTTGATTAATAATATTTTTCATAGTACCATTTATTTATTTTTTATTTTCTAATATTCTTTTTTGAATTGGACAAGTATATCACTGTATCAGCAAAGATACAGTAAGATTCTCTTCCAACTGTCAGAGAATCCATGCGTTGCTGTACTACAGTACTAGATCTACTGAGAAAGTGAAAGACAGATATTGCTTCAGCTATACGTCCGGACTAATTAAAACTTATCCATATTTTTTCAATGAGAAATATGAACACATGTATAGGAACAAATGAGAATGTATTACATTTAGTTGGACCTTGGAATTGGCATGAGGGAGTGTGATTAATTTGTTCAGCACCGCAGTCATATGTTTACAAAATCCT
>JAGFNQ010001156.1:495598-575953 GCA_024364735.1 Boesenbergia rotunda | reverse complement strand
TTACTTTGGGATCTGTGGATGCAATTCGACCTTCTGCAACAACTCCGTCAATACTCCAATGAAGCAGCTTACATTTAGTATTATCAATGATATCTTCACGACTTAAGTTCTTTAATTGTAACTGTATAATCAAAAAAATCTGTAAGAAAATGTATAATGAATACACAGCAGTTAACTTGTACAACGAATGTAAGAAATAGTTACTCAAATAGTTACTGAATGCACAACAGTTAACTTATAAACTCAGAGCACATCGATAAGCTCAAATAGTTACTGAATATTCATTTGCAAAATATGATAACAATGACGAATACTGAAATATACTACAGTCTATGGATCAAAGACCTTAAACACTGAAACTGTGCTACAAGGTTGATACTGTAATATACTACAGTCTTTTTCAGTTGATACTTGATAGTATTTTCCTGCATTTATCAAGGTTATTCGTATTGATACTCATCACTGTTCCATGATACACAGATACCAAAACTTGAGCATAACTGGAGTTCAGAATATGCATTTGATTAACAGGAAACAATGAGTAAAATGTTAAAGACTTAAGTTCAGAGATGAATAATACGTTGAACTATCACATCTTTGAAATTCATTATAATGGTGCACCATCAAAAAATTAGCTTCGAGATAACATACAGACAGGAGCTGGACAAATATACATGTAAAGATTTAAGAAAAAATTGAAAACTGTCAGGAAAAATTTAACTGAATATCTACAGTAGCTAGACAAGAAAAATTGAAAAAAAAAAATGTGCAAGCTAACTTTATTGAAAAGAAAATTTTGATTATAATCTTAAGTAGCAGTTTTGCCATCTCCTAACCAAAATAAACACTACAGCACAAGCTAACTAGCTAAATTTCTAAAATGGATAATAATCATAACACCATATTTTGCTAAAGGTATTGCACAGTTCGCACATTGATGGAAACTTTTAACAATTCACATGTCAAATCACACTTGCCTTGAACTGCCACAAACAATTAGATAATATCCAGTACTTAAAAAATGATTAGCACCATCGCCATATACAAAAATATATTAGATGTTCTTTATTATGATATTGAACAAGTTATTGCATATATATGCTAACATATATATTCTCACATATATTCTTTTCAACATGCATCACATCTAAGTTATGACGTAATAAGAGCCCCTACAAGTAATCATCAGGACATTTCAAAGTATAATTAGTTCATTAATATAACAAATTAAATTTATTAAAAGATGAATAATATAGAGTTAAATAACTCACACTCCAATATGGCAATTTGAAAAAAATTGACTTTTTCTTCCATAATTTAACTGGTTGTTGTACATTTACTGAACTATCTTGCCCTTTCCTCTTTTTCTTTGCAGTCTTGATAGTCTCACCTTTTTGTTTT
Source organism: Boesenbergia rotunda (assembly GCA_024364735.1). NCBI lineage: Eukaryota > Viridiplantae > Streptophyta > Magnoliopsida > Zingiberales > Zingiberaceae > Boesenbergia > Boesenbergia rotunda. The sequence goes on along the minus strand of JAGFNQ010001156.1, from coordinate 574,552 downwards.
TTACCCCAGTTATTTTCAATGTCTTTAACTACATCGAGTATTTCTAACCCATTCAAAGGTCTAGGTTTTCCTTTTCTCTCTTTTTTTCCATTAAACCACTTCTTTTTTTGACGATATGGATGATCAGGAGCAAGGAATCTCCTGTGGCCCAAGTATGCAAACTTTCTACTGTATTTAAGCCACATAGAACATATGTCTTCACCACATATTGGACAACCAAATTTACCTTTCGTGGCACATCCAGATAGGTTTCCATAAGCTGGAAAATCATTGATTGTCCACATCAAAATAGCCTTCAGATTAAACATTGACTTACTAAATGCATCATACGTATCCACACCTGTGTACCACAACTCATTCAATTCCTCCACCAGGGGTTCTAAGTATACATCTATATCATTTCCTGGTTGCTTTGGGCCTAGAATCAGTAATGTCAGCATAAGATTTTCTTTTGCCATGCACATCAATGGAGGAAGATTGTAATTAACTAAAATAACAGGCCAACAACTATATCTGGAACTAAGGTCACCAAAAGGGTTGAATCCATCCGTTGCAAGACCAAGCCGCAGATTTCTAGGATCCAATGCAAAAGTTGGCCACTTATGATTTATTGTATCCCAAGCTACTGAATCAACTGGATGACACATCATATGATCTTGACTTTCGTGTGTGGAGTGCCAAAGCAAGTCTTCAGCCATTTCTTCTAACTTAAACATCCTTTTCAATCTAGGTATTATGGGAAAATATCGTAGCACCTTTTCTGGTACTCCATTACGAACATTAGTAGTGATTTTGTCCACCTTCCATCTTGAGGAACCACACTTTGGGCATGAGTCCAAATCTTTAAATTCTTTTCTAAATAGACAACAATCATTTGGGCAAGCATGGATCTTCTCATATCCTAAATCAAAAGATTTCAACAACTTCTTCACTGAGTAAATATTTTTTGGAAGTGTGTTTTTTTCTGGAAGCATGTCACCTAAGATTGTTAAAAGCTCATTGAAACTCATGTCGGTGTGAAATTAGTAGACTTATAATTGTACAAGGTGACAACTACTGATAACTTTGTATAGTTGTACAACCAGGAAATAGAGGAGTTTCTGCATCTTCTAATAAATCAACAAACTCATAGTCTCTTGTCTCATTCATAGTGTGTCCAACCTCTTCTTCCGCCACAAAGCCATCTCTATATAAGTGATATGTCTCTCTATTGTCATGCTCCTCTTCAGAATTCTTTTTTGAACCACCTTCACTTTGAAATTGTGAGGTATAACTTTCACCGTGGAAGACCCAAATAGTGTAAGAAGGATCAATCCCCTTCATAATTAAGTGCTCGTACACTTGGTCAAATTTCATATACTTCTTATTTTTACAATGCTTGCAAGGACATAAGATCACTTTACGTGTTTTGGCATAGTTTCTAGCTTGTGCAAGAAATTTTTGAACCCCTTCTTCGTACTCTGGTACAAGCCTTGAAGGCAAATGCATCCACTCCTTATCCATTACGTCAATGATCAAAACCCTAAAATAGAAATTACAACCCATTGCTAAAATACATAAAATAGAAGTTACAATCCATTGCTAAAAATAATGTACTAAAGGTGAATGATGTGTATACATAAAGAAATAGTTATGCACATCTAATTGTTAAATTTCAACATAGTTAACAAACTATTTTAATAACTACCAAACAAAGCAATTTCAAAATAGGAAGGTGGACAAATATGCATTATTTGGTAGCTACTAAAGACGAAACTAGAGTAGGCTTAAAAATATGGATGATTGTTCAAATTCATGAACATTAATAATGTGAGAATATGACAGCAAATATGACACCAAAATAGAACAGTTTATAATAGCAAATATGACACCGCTAGAGAGACACTTCAAATTGCTCAATATTACAGCATATATAACATTAAAATTGGATGCTATATATAAATATAGCAAACACCGTTGGTATTAGTTCAGCAGCAAGCACATGATAGAGAATAAGCTCAAAGTGTAAATTTTATGAAGTCAAATTTATCATCTCAAAAGTAATTGTAAATTGATACATTATACCAGCTAAATAAATAAATAAAATAAAAAATAAAAAGAGGGCATCATCTTATTATAAACAATACACAATACTACATTAACCATTTGTTGCGTCTAAGAATTATATATTTTTGCATAATAAAATTATAAATTAAATATGTATAAATTATGTTTCAAAATTATTTAATAGTCAATTTTTTTTAAAAAAACTATTTTTAGAATCTGTTGGACGAAAATACTTTGATTAAGATAAAAATGATGTAGCATGGTTTGACCTATTTTTACTCGTTAATGAAACTTCATGCTTATATTGGGAAAAATAAGTCATAGAAACTCAAACAAATGGTAGAGGCACCATGACAAAGTCTACCCCATTACAAATGAAAATAAACAAAGTGTAGTTTAACAAGCTCGTTGGACACTACGAACACCATATGACAAGATGAACCTCCCGCTACTCAGGTCTCTAAATCACTTTCACGAACATTGAAGGTACTATCATGACTTTAGCATTCCTAATTAATATGGAAAACACATCCAAATCGCTGTTTCACAGAATGACTTGTGCCATGTGGGCATAGCGTGGGAGGAAAAACTGCACGAGCAAGTTCGATGGATGACTTGAAGAATTATATTAATGAAATAAATCTATGCAAAGTCGAAGACATTTGATTATTGAGAATGTGACAATTACGAGTCAAAACCAAGCAGGCAGAGGGGCAAAGCTCAAGATGATTGCCAAAAATCCATAAAATGACTCTATTCAAAGTTAGTTGATGCTTTATTAGAAGGAATTATAAAAGAAATAGCTATGCACTTTGTCCCTATACAAGGTTTCAGGGTTTCACCAACACTTTGTCCATTCTTTTTTTTAACCAACACGGCATGGGAATTCAAATTAAATAGCAACAAGGAAAAAATCAGAAGTTAACAAGGAATTCAAATTAAATAATCAGAAAGAAATGGAGATGAACACTACAAAAAATCCACAATAGCAACAAGGAAAAAAGAAAGCAAAGGGAATCTACTGCGGGGAAAAAAATAATCACCTGAAATCAAGCCCTAGCGCAACCCAGAGAAGCTACCGTGGGGCGGAAATCTACGGGCTATTAGGCGAGCAAGCGAGGAGAGGCAGCGTTTGTGAGGAGGAGATGAAGATGGCGTCTGTGAGGAGGAGATGAAGATGGCGCTGAGGAGGCGAAGGGTTGAGTGATGAGAAGCGGCGAGGAGGCGGCGGAAACTCTAGAGGGCGATCGAAGGAAGAAGGGAGTCGGTCGGAGTCGGTCGGATAGCTTGAGGCGCGCGCGTAGGGTTTTGGGAAGGAAGAAGGGAATCAGTCGGATATATTGGCAGGCCGGGCGAGGTTTTTGGAAAAAAAAATAGAAATAAGGGGAAAGAAAAAATAAGGAAAAAAATAAAAAAGAAAAAAGAAAATAAGGAAAATAGAAAATAAAAAAAATAAAACAGTGATTATTTGTAATTTTATTTGTAGTATATCACATATAATAAATAGATGTATTAGCAGCGTACCAAATTTTGCATGCTGTCGTTGTAGTATAAATTGATGTTTTTTCTTTTAAAAAAATTTATAGTATTAACAACACACATCAATATGCATGCTGTTAATAATACTATTAACAGGATGCTTTTAATGTGCGCTGTTAATAACGCGCTGCGAAAAGTCATATTTGTTGTAGTGAGGGGAGACAGATTGCATCTGTCTATCCGACTTCACTTCAAATCTACCAATAACGAAGCCGAATATGAGGCGATCCTAGTGGGTCTGCAAGCGGCCAGGCACATGGGGCCCTGTCGGGTCATGGTATATTCAGACTCACAATTGGTGGCTCAGCAAATAGAGAGTAGTTTTGAAGTCAGGTGTGAACGGCTACAGAAGTATGTAGCCCTCTACGAACAACTAAAGGCTGCCTTCTCGGAGGTCATCTTGCAAAAGATCTCCCAGGTGGACAATGTGCGGGCCGACGAGCTAGCCAAGTTGGACAGTTCCATATCCACCTGGCAGTTGAATGAGCCTAGTGCAGTAGAAGTGATGGTAGCCCAAATTGGAGAGGAGGCCGGAATCGACAGCCGAACAGACTAGAGGGATCCCTACATAGCATTCCTCCGGGATAGATCCCTTCCTGGTGAGCGCCAAGAGGGTCGGCTGTTTCACCGGCGGATGATCAGGTTCACACTAGTCGGGGATCAGCTATATAGGAGAGCCTTCGCACGACCCCTCCTAACATGCATCGGGCTGGAGGAGACCGACTACGTGATGAGGGAGGTGCACGAGGGCATCTGTGGGAGTCACATCGGAGGAAAATCCCTGTCTCGGAAGATCCTTTTGGCGGGATACTTTTGGCCTACCTTGCAGGCCGATGCGCTTAATTTTATGGCTCGGTGCGAAGCCTGTCAAAAACATTAACATGTGACTCACCGTCAGACGAAGCCGTTGCAAGTTTCTATGTATCCTGCCCTTTCGATCAATGTGGAATGGACATTGTGGGTCCCTTTCTTGTTGGGCCCCAGCAGAAGAAATTTCTGCTGGTCCTCGTTAACTATTTCTCCGAGTGGGTAAAAGCTGAACCCCTAGCGAACATCACGGAAGGGGTAGTGATGAAAGTCCTATGGAGAGACATTGTCTGCCGATAATGGCATCCCTCATAAGCTGGTATCCGACAACGGGCGACAATTCTCCGGGCGCAAGTTGAAGGAGTGGTGCGAAGGATTAGGCATTCAACAGGCCTTCACCTCAGTTGCATACCCGTAGAGTAATGGACAAGCCAAAGTTGTCAATTGGGAAATCCTGCGGGGCTCAAGATCAAATTGGACCACGTCGGGGGCAGCTGGGTCGAAGAACTCCCCAGCATCCTGTGGTCCTACCGGACTACCCCGAAAGAAGAGGCGGGCGAGAGCCCTTTCCAGCTGGTTTATGGCGCGGAAGCTGTCATCCCGGTGGAGGTAGGGGAAGAGTCTACACGACGACAGTATTATCGCAAGGAAGACAACGACAAGGAGCGACTAATTGATCTAGACCAGATCTCGGAGGTACGAGATAAAGCCGCAACAAGGTTGGAAGCATATCGGAGAAGAATGCAGCAAGCATACAATCGCCGGGTGATCGCCCGCAGCTTCGAGGTAGGCGATCGAGTCTGGAAAAGAATAAAACCAGTGGGGGACCCTGGGAAGTTGGAACCGCAGTGGGACGACCCCTATGTCGTCATCAAAAAACTCACAGGAGGTAGCTATTATCTGGAGGACAATAAAGGCAAAAGATTGGAAAGGCCCTGGCATGCCAACCATCTCCGCCCCTACTGTACTCAGTGAGGTATCGTGTGGTGTATTTGCTTGATGTATTTTTTACTTCTTCACTTCCTTGCAGTATAATCAATAAAAAGTGCGAGTGAAATGTCATTTGAAAAAATGCTGAGTCCCCATCTGTGATTAAGCCTTACAGCCTCTTGGTGTGTAGGCTTGGCCTTGGAGTTGTACACTCCCGGATAAGAGCTAATTAACCTACAGCCTGTCGGTGTGTAGGCTTGGCCTCGGAGCTGTACACGCCCCGCCAAGAGCTGATTAAACCCTACAGCCTCCCGGTGTGTAGGCTTGGCCTCGGAGCTGTACACGCCCGGCCAAGAGCTGATTAAACCCTACAGTCTCTTGGTGTGTAGGCTTGGCCTCAGAGCTGTACACGCACGACCAAGAGCTGATTAAACCCTACAGCCTCTCGGTGTGTAGGCTTGGCCCCGGAGCTGTACACGCCTGGCCAAGAGCTGATTAACCCCTACAGCCTTTCGGTGTGTAGGCTTGGCCTCGGAGCTGTACCCGCCCGACCAAGAGCTGATTAAATCCTACAGCCTCTCGGGTGCACACCTGACCAAGAGCTGATTAAACCCTACAGCCTCTCGGTGTGTAGGCTTGGCCCCAGAGCTGTGCACGCCCGACCAAGAGCTGATTAAACCTTACAATCTCTCGGTGTGTAAGCTTGGCCCCGGAGCTGTACACGCCCGACCAAGAGCTGATTAAACCCTACAGCCTCTCGGTGTGTAGGCTTGGACCTGGAGTTGTACACGCCTGACCAAGAGCTGATTAAACCCTATAGCGTCTCGGTGTGTAGGCTTAGCCTTGGAGCTGTACACACCCAGCCAAGAGTTGATTAAACCCTACAACCTCTCGGTGAGTAGGCTTAGCCTCGGAGCTGTACACGCCTGGCCAAGAGCTGATTAAACCCTACAACCTCTCAGTGTGTAGACTTGGCCTCGGAGCTATACACGCCCGACCAAGAGCTGATTAAACCCGACAGACACTCGGTGTGTAGGCTTGGCCTCGGAGCTGTACACGACCGACCAAGAGCTGATTAAACCCGACAGCCTCTCGGTGTGTAGGCTTGACCCCGGAGCTGTACACGCCCAACTAAGAGCTAATTAAACCTACACCCTCTCGGTGTGTAGGCTTGGCCTCGGAGCTGTACACGCTCGACCAAGAACTGATTAAACCCTACAGCCTCTCGGTGTCTAGGCTTGGCCTCGAAACTGTACACGCCCGACCAAGAGCTGATTAAACCCTATAGCCTCTCGGTGTGTAGGCTTGGCCTCGGAGTTGTACACGCCCAGTCAAGAGCTGATTAAACCTTATAGTCTCTCGGTGTGTAGGCTTGGCCTCGGAGCTGTACACGCTCGACCAAGAGCTGATTAAACTCTACAGCCTCTCGGTGTATAGGCTTGGCCTCGGAGCTGTACATGCCCCGCCAAGAGCTGATTAAACCCTACAGCCTCTCGGTGTGTAGGCTTGGCCTCAGAGCTGCACGCACCCGGCCAAGAACTGATTAAGCCCTATAGCCTCCCGACTTTCCCCGGAGTCGACATTCTAAGGGGAACAAGAAATCCCTCCAAATATAAAAAGTTCAGCAATGTTGACATTCAATCACACACTTGTCCTATAAAAGAGAGCTAAGAAAGAAGAAGATACAACGGGCAAGGGACGGTCAGTTAGCCTATGCCTATGTCGGGAAGTATCCTATAAATCCCGCTCCTCAGGGGGGCAGATCGTCCCAGACACGCTGGACAGTTATCGCGCGCAAGTCCAAACCGGGTTTCAACAGCTGGTCCTTCTCCAATTAGCGGATAGCGCCATAGAAGCCCTGTTTGAGGTGCTTCAATCCTTGCACGACCACCACCTCGGCATACTCCTCCGACTCCAAGAATTTAGCCATGGACTCCAGCTCGACCCGGGATAGTTGAATTGCGTGATCACCCTGCTGCTGCTGTATCTTGGCCTCGGCCTCCTCCTTGTCAGCTTTCAGTGTCGCCTCCTCTCGAAGTAGGTAAGCCTGAGCCTCTTGCACCTCCTGGAGTTTCTGGGTAGCAGCAGCAGTTTGTGCTTTGGCCTGGGCCACTTGATCCTGAAGATCGGCTGCATAGGAGCTCGACAGCTCCAAGTCGTGTTCTCGCAAAGCCATCAGGCGCCCTCGTTCTGCATCCCTGTCCTCCAAGACCTTCTTTGCGGATTCTAGGAGGTTAACTTGACCAGTCAACTCTCCCGTTCGGGCCTGGAGTTGTTCCCGCTCCTGCGATAGCTTCTGCAACTCCCCTTCAAGCGCCTGGTTCTTCTCGGATCTAAGGCGTTCCTGGAGTCTGTACCCATGCAGGGTATTCTCGGTCGTTATTAAGGCGACCAGATAATGCTCAATTTTCTCTCGAAGAGCCCGACTGACCTCCAACTGCATGAGTCCAGCCTCACGAGCCCGGCCGGTTTCCGCCTCGGCATCCGCCACCTTCTGGAGGAGGTCTTCAGTAACCCCCCTGGAACACAACAAGCGGTTGGTGGCTGCGCAGTTAGAGGCAACCTACGAGGTAGATACAGACAGTTAGTAAAAAGGCTTTGAAGTAAAATGAAAAGTGCATCAAAAATGTCTACCGCCAGTAGGGATTGATGTAGCATGCCCAGGTAGCGGGCTGACCCAGCCACCCGCCATGGTAGGACGGGAGAAGTAAGAGTTCCCTCGGTAGGGGGCCCTGACTAACTGTGAACGTCTCTGGGGTCAGGGACATCTCCTTCTGAACTCGAAGCCCTCGGCAATGCCTCAGAAGCAACCCCCTTTATTTGGATGGACTGAGAACTGCCGACCGCCTTCTTCTTCGGCTTGGGAGCCTTCCGAAGAGAGCGGTGTAGATGCTTGGACACCTCTTTGCCTCGAGGAACAGCCGGAGGGTTGGCCGAGAGAGCGGGGGCATCGGCGACGAAAATGGGCGTCTCATCGATATGAGAAGAAGACCCTTCCCGAACGCCCGGGGGTCATGAAGCCGCATCCTCGGGGATAGCCAAGCGCAAAAATGCTGGAAATAAGCCTTTCTTCAACCGCTTCAGGTGGAGATCCCTTTGGGATCGACGCTCCCGACGCTTCTTTTCAAGCGCGTGGATCTCTGAAGGTACGACTGACGGAGGAGACGCCGTTTTTCCCTTTGGGGCCTCGGTAATAGGAGCGGTTGACCCCCCTCCCAGGATCGGCGGCAACTCCGAGGCTTCGCTGTCTGAAGGGGCCCCGGGCACTACTAGGCCCGCAGACAACTCTCCCACCACCTCGTCACCTTCGGTGGGGATTCCTGTTGGAGCAATCGGCCCTAAGATGGTCCGGTGTGACCATGGGTTCTGATGTTTGGGCAAAGGGTTTAAGTTAGGTTTATCCTTGTGTATTTGATATGCGTATGTTGAGTGTGCAGGTTGTACAGGTACATGGACTTGACTGGACGACCTCAATACGGTGAAGAATGGCATGGAGGCAAGCTGGAGGCTTGTGTGCGCATCTGAGGGACCTTGGAGTGCAGGGACGATGAGCTGATGGGCGCGGACTTCGAGGCGTACGTGAAGGGTGGCATGGATGCAAGCTGGAGGCTTGCGTGCGCATCCGAGGGACGAGGGCCAAAGATGAAGAGGGCGCGAAGGCAACAGTCGAGGCTGCGGAAGAGGAGTCAGTCGAGTCGTGAGTACGAGTGCTGTGTGAATGTACTCGGGAAGTCCTAGGGGTCGAGTGCTGAGTGGAATGTACTCGGGGAGGCAAAACCCTAGGTTGGTAGACAAGGCAGTCGACTGCCAGGTTGGGCAGTCGACTGCCAGAACCCACAGAAGGGTTCTGGTCGATTGGCAGTCGACTGCCAGTTGGGGCAGTCGACTGGGAGCAGTCGACTGCCCCTGGGAGCAGTCGACTGCTAGTTGCCTGGAAGCCACGAAAAGTCGAACGTTGGGTGTAACGGTCGGATTTTTAAGTGGCACCAGTCGACTGCCCATGGGACAGTCTACTGGTAGGCGGGTTTCCAACCCGAATCTATTTAAAGGGGGACTCGATCGGGCTGGGGCTTCTTGGCGAATCTTGCTTGGAAAAAGCTTGATAGTAGCCTTGTGTGCTCAGGTGCTTGTAGAGGATTGTGGAGAGGTTTCTCCACCCACAAGAAGCTACACGAGATAGCCGGAGAGCATCCGGGGAGCGATCCGCCGAAGGATCAAGGGATCGTCCACCTCACGGACTGTCGTGGAGTAGGAGTTTCATCTCCGAACCACGTAAATCTGGTTGGTTAGCATTGTTAGTTTGTTTTTATTTGTATTTCCGTTGCGCAACTAACAACGTAGGTTGAAAGAATCAAAGAATCGCTATTCACCCCCCCTCTAGCTAGGGCAAAGATCCTAACAAGTGGTATCAGAGCAAAGGACCGCTCTTTTTGGACTAACCGCCAAAGGAGCAACCGCTAGAGGGCAAGAATCATGGAAGACAAGCTTGGGGATGATATATACACTCCACCGGCCTATGATCATGAGGATTTCGAGCGTTGGAAGTCAAGGATGGAGATGTGGTTCATGATAGAGTGGGAATGCGTAATGGTAGTGGAAGAACCAGTTGAAATTCCTACGGACAAGCACGGGAAAAAGCTCCGCCCACGATATTGGACTCAAGAGCAACAAACTTACTCTAGGGCAAATGAGAAGGTAATGAATATCTTGATAAATGTTTTGCCTAATAATATTTTGAGTTGTGTAGGAAAATATCAAAATACATGTGAATTGTGGAGCAAAGTGAAAAAGTATCATGAGAACCCTACACAAGCTCAAGAAGTACATAAGCCCGAAGAAGTAAGTTCAAGTGGAGAAGAGGAAAAAGAAAAAGAATCATCTACATCATCAAGCGAAATGGAAGAAGTGTCAACTTCTTCAAGTGAGGAGGAGGAGCTAAGTGAAAGATCATCAACCTCCTCAAGAGAAGAAGAAGAGGCACCAATTTCAAGAATTGAGGGGGAGGAGAGACCCTCATCAATTCCGGATCAAGAGGAAGCTTCCACATCTTCCAAGGTTGAAGAAGTAGTCAACCTAGCCTCAACCTCCACCAAAGCAAGAACCAAGGACCACATCACGTGCTTTGTGTGCAATGAAAAGGGGCACTACAAAGACAAGTGCCCAAAAGGTAAAAGGAAGGTAAAATCTAAACCCATTTCAATTTCGGTTAAATCTAAGGTGGGTTGTAGGAATGAAGAGGCTCAAGCTAAGAAAAGGAGGATTAGATGCTTTACGTGTGGTGAGCTAGGGCACTACCACACCAAGTGTCCAAGGAAGAAGGAGCTAAAGATGATGGAGCACCTTAGGAGATGGGAGAAAGAAGAGAGAAGAAAGCAAAACTCACATCAAGGGAGAACTTCAAGGGTAAGGGAGGTAATTCCTAACCCTAGGGTAAAATGCAACTCAATTTCAAGTTCTTCCTTACATTTTAGAAATAATGAAAATAGCCCATCCATGCATGCTAGAATCAATGAGAAATCTTTAATGGTGCATAATTTTGGATTTAAGTATAATGATAGGAATAGGGATAACAAGGTAGATCATAATTCTAGAAAGAGCATGCATCATGATAGACCTACGACTTATGCACCTAAGGATCAAGGTATTAACCCCAAGAAGGGGAGACACATGCCTAGAAAGAATGGTAGGTCTAGAAATGTCCAAGGTGAACATGTGGACACTAAGGTCAAGAAATTAGAAAGGAAAAATCAAGCCTTGAGGGCAAGGCTTGATACATTAGAAAAGATCCTAGAAAGATTCAAGATTGGATCTAAAGGTCTAGACATGGTGTTGGGTAGCATCAAACCCAACTATGATAGATCGGGATTGGGGTACCAATCTAAGACCTCCAAGAGAAATGGAAAGAAGTATGTTGGGAAAACATACAATCTTAGTAAGGAGGGAAGGTCCAAGGGTGGCAAGGGGATGCCATCCAAGGGCAAAGAGAGTGACCTAACCAAGAACAAGGTGTCCAAGGTTAAAAAGGTCAATTTTGTAGGCCAAGAGTCATCGGTGGCACACCGGTGTGGCCTAGCATGGATGGAGTCACCTAGGAAGGTGACTAGGGCTCAGAACTCAAGGGGGAGCTCTAGGAGCCTTTGGGGTCCATGGTAGATGGATCTCAAAAGGTTCTTCCTTAGGAAATTAGGTGAAATGTGCCAAAAGGGATTGGAAGACTTGGGTATGTCTTAATCCTAGATTTTGGCACATCAAAAGGTGAATTTTAGGGAGAAAAGGTGAAAATAGGGCTATAATTGACAAAATTGAGGTTTAATAGTAGAATACCATGTAACTCAACAATAAAAATGAGTTATGATCAAGGAGAAGTGAATGCATTGAAGAAAAGTGAGAATTAGAACTTTTAGGATGAGTTTAATTGATACACTTTAGAGAGATTTGAGTTTCGTGCCAATCTTGGGATTTGGAGTACATTTATTTGGAAACATATTTTTCCCAAGTAGATATTGGCTTCACAAATCTCCCCACGAAATTTCATAATTTTTGGAGATTTGTAGAATTTTTAGGGCATTTCTGAACTTCGGCCTGGAAACCTGAAAATCAGGTATCAGTCGACTGCCCTTGGGGCAGTCGACTGGTACCAGTCGACTGACCTGGGGGCAGTCGACTGGTCCGAAGTGAATTCGCCCCGAAAATATTCTGTGAGGTTTGGCAGTCGACTGCCCCATGGGCAGTCGACTGGTATATAGGCTGAAATAAGAAAATGACTATTGGATGATAAAATATGATATCCAAATGAATTGAGGACAATTTCATGTGTCAAATTATGATGATTAGCCTTAAAAAACACATGGAATTATGGATGAATTTCAATACAAAGTGTCCATAGTTAGAAAACTTAGATGTGTACCAAAAGTCAAGCACACTTGATATTTCCATGATATCATATTTTTCTAGGAAAGGATATATCCTAGCAAGTGTGCTTGCAAATTTTAGAGTTTTAGACTTTAGTTGAGTTCTTATTGACATTAGGGATAAGGGTGCTTGGGGAGCAAGCCTTTAATAGTGTTCAAAGGGAAAAGAACTCGGGTGTTAGGTTGGGAAGAACCTAACTTGGTGCTAGGAGGTTAAGTTGGGTAGAACTTGACCTGGGAAAAATGAAAATGGGGAGAAGGTATGGGTAACGGGGGAGGTTGCCTCCTAGTTGCCTTGATTTTCATTTTGAAAATTTTGGGTCTTGTGTCAAACTTGGGAATGGTGATAGATACATGGGTAGATGTATTTTTCCCAAGTAGGTATAGGTTCCACAAAGTTGTCCACGAAGTTTGGAAATTTTTGAAAATTTGTGGAATTTCTGGTGCGTTTCTGAAATTCGGCCAGAAAACTGATTATCAGAGTATCAGTCGACTGCCTTGGGGGCAGTCGACTGGTAAGAGGCTGATTTGGGTATCAGCAGCTGGTTTGGGCCCAAATGACGAGGAACAAGTGTATGGGGGTCTAGTACACTGTGCGTAGGATCATTGGGGATGTTAAGAACCAATAATTGGGTAATTATTGGGTTCTTTTTGATGTATGGCAAAGGGGGAGAAATATTGTGTTTAAGTGGGAAACCAATACCTTTGCTAGAAACCCTAGGTTTAGGGGGAGCTAAGTTTGAGGGGGAGCATGGTTGCTCCCTTTTTGGCGTAAGGGGAACCTTGGACAGGTTCTTAAAAAGCCTTTGTAAGTCCAATGCAGGGGGAGCTTGGGAGAAGTTTTAAAAAGCCCGATTTGGTTGGAAAATCCTAACTTGGAGGGTTAGGTGGGAAATTCCTAGCTTGGAGGGCTAGGTGTAAAATTCCTAACTCGGAGGGTTAGGTATAGGATGCCTTGGGATAGGATCCATTTTGCATTGCATATGCATTTATTTAGCATGGTTTTTGCTATTGACTACTATCTTGCTTTCCCTAACTTAAACGGATTGCCAAACATCAAAAAGGGGGAGATTGTTGGAGCAATCGGCCCTAAGATGGTCCGGTGTGACCATGGGTTCTGATGTTTGGGCAAAGGGTTTAAGTTAGGTTTATCCTTGTGTATTTGATATGCGTATGTTGAGTGTGCAGGTTGTACAGGTACATGGACTTGACTGGACGACCTCAATACGGTGAAGGATGGCATGGAGGCAAGCTGGAGGCTTGTGTGCGCATCTGAGGGACCTTGGAGTGCAGGGACGATGAGCTGATGGGCGCGGACTTCGAGGCGTACGTGAAGGGTGGCATGGATGCAAGCTGGAGGCTTGCGTGCGCATCCGAGGGACGAGGGCCAAAGATGAAGAGGGCGCGAAGGCAACAGTCGAGGCTGCGGAAGAGGAGTCAGTCGAGTCGTGAGTACGAGTGCTGTGTGAATGTACTCGGGAAGTCCTAGGGGTCGAGTGCTGAGTGGAATGTACTCGGGGAGGCAAAACCCTAAGTTGGTAGACAGGGCAGTCGACTGCCAGGTTGGGCAGTCGACTGCCAGAACCCACAGAAGGGTTCTGGTCGATTGGCAGTCGACTGCCAGTTGGGGCAGTCGACTGGGAGCAGTCGACTGCCCCTGGGAGCAGTCGACTGCTAGTTGCCTGGAAGCCACGAAAAGTCGAACGTTGGGTGTAACGGTCGGATTTTTAAGTGGCACCAGTCGACTGCCCATGGGACAGTCGACTGGTAGGCGGGTTTCCAGCCCGAATCTATTTAAGGGGGGACTCGATCGGGCTGGGGCTTCTTGGCGAATCTTGCTTGGAAAAAGCTTGATAGTAGCCTTGTGTGCTCAGGTGCTTGTAGAGGATTGTGGAGAGGTTTCTCCACCCACAAGGAGCTACACGAGATAGCCGGAGAGCATCCGGGGAGCGATCCGCCGAAGGATCAAGGGATCGTCCACCTCACGGACTGTCGTGGAGTAGGAGTTTCATCTCCGAACCACGTAAATCTGGTTGGTTAGCATTGTTAGTTTGTTTTTATTTGTATTTCCGTTGCGCAACTAACAACATAGGTTGAAAGAATCAAAGAATCGCTATTCACCCCCCCTCTAGCTAGGGCAAAGATCCTAACAATTCCTGCGGGGGTCGAAGATACTAAGCCTGGGACCAACGTCTGTTCGTCAGCATGGTCCCACTTCAGGAGCTTATTCATCACGAGGGAAAACACAATGTTGCCTGCAAAGTAAAAAACAAGAGGGCATCAATCAGCATTAACCGGGAACTGTACTAGGTACGAAACAACTTACGAAGGCTGGAGCTGAGGGGTGTAATTTTCGGACTAATCTCAGCCCGATTAAGGAGTTCCTCGCACTGCACTAACTGAAGTCCATGGAATTCCATCCCAGCCAGGATACTCTTGGCTCTCTGATATTCTGTGTCCTGTTAGAAGTCGCCAAGGTTCGGGATAGGAGGTAGGTTCACCGTCCAGTGAATGTGGCTGAAGGGATGCTCAGGAAGCCGGATATAAAAAAATCTCTTCTTCCATCCCTTGTGAGAAGAAGGGAAGCCTCCCAGAAATCTGTGGCCAAGACGGGAGGTAAAGCTAAACGTCCCTCGAGACCCAATTGGGACGAAAAAGAAATGGAAGAATCGGGGGAATGTCAAAAAATTTGAAGAGGACGAGGGCCTCGCCCATTTGGGCGAAGACGTTCGGAGCCAATTATTGGAGCGGGATACGGAAGTACTGGGCAACATTCATGAAATAAGGAGGAATAGGGAAGCAGAGCCCTAGTTCTAGTTGCCGCAAAAAGAAAGTGTAAAAATCCTCACAGGTGGTTACCGGCGGTTGACCTGAGGTAGGGACCCTTACATCCCAATCTACCAGGATACCGTATTTCTGGTAGGCAGCCTGAAGGGATTCCGACCTAACTTTGGAAGAGATGGTCTCGTACCACTCGGAACGAAATCCTAATTCTTTCAAGGAGTATTCGTCGTCGCCTGAGAACTTCTTTTTCTTCTCCATCGGGCCCATGGAGATAAAGTAAGGAAAAGACAGGATGAAGGGAGACTTACTCTCGTCAAAAGGACGCGGTGGCGAGAAGGATAGCTAAGCAAGGAGAACTCTTGACGGCGAATAGGGTGAGGAGGCCGCAAACGGCCGTTGCACCCGCTTTTATAGGGCTGTGACACACCCCTTTGAGCAATAGGAGAACAGAATGTCGATGGCATTAACGGGCTATCTCGGGGAACGGATAGTCCTTACTGTCGTTGCTTCGTATAGCCCGTAGTACGTATCAAGAAGATATCGCCGCAAAACGAGGGAAGAGACACGTGGCCTTGTTACATACGCTGAGCAACCGCGTCGCCTTGGCTGCCACAAAGTTCGCAAAGATACGGGACATGTTCAAAATATCAGTCAAAGTCCCGAGACTCACTGGATATATCTTAGGGCCCCATGGGCTGCCAGCGAAGCAGTAAAGGACACAAAGAAAAACAAAAACTCACAAGGCCCAGCTTCTTCATCACCACGGTAGTCCGATCAGTCAGCTACACTTCCTTCGATCAGACTTGAAGGGAGGGACTTGTGATAGTGTCGAATAGTTCGTGGTCGGCACGAGGGATTAAGAAGCTGCGTGGCACGACCTGACAGATCGAAGTGACCCTCCTCCCGGCCCTCGGGACTCCCCTCAGGAGACGCGCCCGAGAAGGTCAGTCAGAAGACCCCTCCCGGAAGCATCCCGAGAGGTTAGGCCCCGAGAACACCTCGGGAGTTATATTGCTCGCGCTCACTCCGGACCAGAAGACCCCGAGAGCACCTCGGGAGGCGGAGCCCCAATGATAACCGACCTTCAGTACTGACCCCTCCTCTCTCTGTTTACGGATAAACATCCCCGGCCGTTATAAGGAGTCATCACGACCCTTAAATATCGCAACGGGTCGAAGTGTAATAACGGCGCAGACCGTTTCAAAAGCTATCCAGTAACCGCCGAAAAAGGGGAGCGACGTGGCTAAAGTCGCGGACACGTGGCACAGATCGAGGGAACATGCCTAGTCTGCCTCCATCGGTATAAAAGGTAGCTCAACCCTTCCGGTAAGGGGGTTACGCACTCTCTTTACTTTGTATTTTTTTTCTTTCCAGTTGCCTTCATTCTCCATCGAGATCCTTACTTGAGCGTCGGAGTAGATTCCGCCGGATAACTTTCGACATATCTCCTAATGCTCGTGTTGATTTCGTAGGATGAAGAATTCTTTTCCGCTACAGAAATCTTTACGTGGACAGAACCGCGATGACTCATCATCGACAACGACATGCATTTAACGCAGTTTCTACTGTTATCAGTCGACAAATCAATGAAAGAGAGATGATGATTTGGTTGACTGACTAAAGCCCGACGTTGCATGTGCCCATTGACTGAGGAAGGGCATATTGGTCATTTCACAGTTCAGCAGACAGCGAGATTTAGATTAGTGGATTTTGTCGTCCGGCAAGTGGGAAATGTGAAATGGAAAATGGGATCGTTAAAGATGGAACGTCAATTTTTTGTTTTTTTATAAAAAAAATAGAATGTAATTATCGGTAAATACGAAAATATAAATTAATAGGGTCTATGTTGTAAAATAACATAGGTACATGGATGTCTATAAACTCTTCATAGTTCGCATACTCCATAAAGTGGTACGTAAGTCATCTTTCTATTTTGTATTTTGAATCCTATAAAAAAGAAACGACAATTTACCAAAAGACATACCTAAGAATTAGAAATTACCAAAAACGTATCATAGTTTCTATTTTACCAAAGGGCGCATGCCTTTTTTGTGAACTTCCTTTTATACCCCTCCTTCTAACTGCTGTCTTTCTCATTCTCTCTCTCAGCAAGAAATTTCGAGACGGTAGCACGTGACTTTTATTTTAAAATAATATATTATGAAATCGACGCTAAAAACGAAAGATAAAAATTAAAAAAATATTTCAGTTAAAAATAACTCATCCAACGTGATTTAAAAATATAAATAAATAATTTTTATATTTGATTAATAAAAATTAATATATTAAATAATATTTAATAAATATATTAATATATATAAAAAATTCAAAAAAACGTAGGCTGCAGCAATAAAAAAACGTAAAAATTTTTTAAAAAAAACGAATTTAGAATAAAAAAAACGAAAAAAAAATTCAAAAAAAAACGAATTCAGTAAAAAAAATTCAAAAAAAAAACGAATTCAGAAATTAAAAAAAACGTTGCTGCAGAAATTAAAAAAAAAACTGGGCCTGATATATTTTATTTCAGGCCCACGCGCTGGGCCTGAAATAAAATATTTCAGGCCCACGTTGGGCCTGATATCTTTTGATTCAGGCCCGACGTGGAATCAAAATTTTTTTTATTTTAAAAAAATATTAATATATAAAAAAACCTATCAAAACATTTAATTTGAAATTAAAATGCAAGGTCTGAAGTCACGCTAGGAGGGCCTGAACATAGATGTGATGCCCATCAGTGAATTTTGGTCAAAACCCACTGATATTTCTAAACTACTCCTATTTGATTTGTGATATCTAATATATAGATGTTTGGACACCTAAAACATCATCTCCTACCTCTACCCTCTCTATTCATATGGAGTTTTCAGAAATCCAGATATGGGAGGTCCATCAGTGAGTTTTGCTCAAAACTCACTGATATTTCTAAACTACTCCTATTTGATTGGTGATATCTAATATATAGATGTTTGGACACCTAAAACATCATCTCCTACCTCTACCCTCTCTATTCATATGGAGTTTTCAGAAATCCAGATATGGGAGGTCCATCAGTAAGTTTTGGTCAAAACTCACTGATATTTCTAAACTACTCCTATTTGATTAGTGATATCTAATATATAGATGTTTGGACACCTAAAACATCATCTCCTACCTCTACCCTCTCTATTCATATGGAGTTTTCAGAAATCCAGATATGGGAGGTCCATCAGTGAGTTTTGCTCAAAACTCACTGATATACCTAAACCACTACTATAGCAATGGTGAAACAGCAAGATTAGAGGTTTCGTCACCCAAAATCTCATCTCCTAGCTCAACCCTGTCTACTGATATAGGGTTTTCAGAATTCCAAATATGGTAGGTACATCAGTGAGTTTTTTTTTCAAAACTCACTGATATACCTAAACCACTCCTATAGCATTGGTGAAACAGCAGGATTAGAGGTTTCGACACCCAAAATCTCATCTCCTAGCTCAACCCTGTCTACTGATATAGGGTTTTCAGAATTCCAAATATGGTAGGTCCATCAGTGAGTTTTGCTCAAAACTCACTGATATACCTAAACCACTCCTATAGCATTGGTGAAACAGCAAGATTAGAGGTTTCGGCACCCAAAATCTCATCTCCTAGCTCAACCCTGTCTACTGATATAGGGTTTTCAGAATTCCAAATATGGGAGGTCCATCAGTGAGTTTTGCTCAAAACTCACTGATATACCTAAACCACTCCTATAGCAATGGTGAAACAGCAAGATTAGAGGTTTCGGCACCCAAAATCTCATCTCCTAGCTCAACCCTGTCTACTGATATAGGGTTTTCAGAATTCCAAATATGGTAGGTCCATCAGTGAGTTTTGCTCAAAACTCACTGATATACCTAAACCACTCCTATAGCATTGGTGATACAGCAAGATTAGAGGTTTCGGCACCCAAAATCTCATCTCCTAGACCACTTCTATTA
This sequence comes from Boesenbergia rotunda, assembly GCA_024364735.1. Classification (NCBI taxonomy): domain Eukaryota; kingdom Viridiplantae; phylum Streptophyta; class Magnoliopsida; order Zingiberales; family Zingiberaceae; genus Boesenbergia; species Boesenbergia rotunda. The sequence continues at coordinate 555,579 of JAGFNQ010001156.1, read as the reverse complement.
GATGTTTCGGCACCTAAACTCACTGATATACCTAAACTACTCCTATATAATATGTAATTATATATTAAACATTTTTATAGAAAATGTTTTTATATCAATGATGGAGGGCTTGAAGTCGGATGACTTCAGGCCCCAGGGCACTGAAAAGTTTTTAATTTTAAAAATATTTTTTTATATTTAATTGTTATTTATTAAATTAATTATTTATAGGATCTGAAGTTATTTGACTTCGGACCCTCTTGGGATGACTTCAGGCCCTGTGTTTGAATCTGAAATTAAGTGTTTTGATACATTTTTTTTATATATTAATATATTTTTAAAATAGAAAAAACAATTTGAATCCACGTCGGGCCTGAATCAAAAGATTTCAGGCCCAACGTGGGCCTGAAATAAAAATATTTCAGGCCCAGCGTGGGCCTGAAATAATTTATTTCAGGCCCACGTCCAATTTTTTCATCAGATTGACAGCAGAATGGTTTCGAGCTTTTATCTGAAAACCAAAGGGATCCCTTTTATGTTTATTCTGTTTTCTGTTTCATGTTAAACACGCGTGAATTATTTCACGAGAAACAAGTAACGTGCAGTTCAATCTTGATTTTGGAAACTTTTGATATATCTTAGCAAAATCTTGAACTGATGTTCTTTTTCCTTGCTTATAATTTTGGAGTGAAAAGCTAAAGAGAGGTAATAGATGTTGAAATCTCATCTTTGAATTTGATTATGCTTCTGTTGTTCAAATACTTCCACCAATGGATTTTTTTCTCGCTTCTCTTAATTTTGTCTCCTATAAAATAAAAACGCCGCCCAATATTTGAATTACAGTGGACCCTGCATTTTAATTTCAAATTAAGTGTTTTGATAGGTTTTTTTATATATTAATATTTTTTTAAAATAAAAAAAAATTGATTTCACGTCGGGCCTGAATCAAAAGATATCAGGCCCAACGTGAGCCTGAAATATTTTTATTTCAGGCCTAGCGTGGGCCTGAAATAAAATATATCAGGCCAAGTTTTTTTTTTAAATTTCTGCAGCAATGTTTTTTTTAATTTCTGAATTCGTTTTTTTTTGAATTTTTTTTACGTTTTCTGAATTCGTTTTTTTTTGAATTTTTTTTACGTTTTTTTATTCTGAATTCGTTTTTTTGAATTTTTTTACGTTTTTTATTGCTGCAGCCTACGTTTTTTTGAATTTTTTATATATATTAATATATTTATTAAATATTATTTAATATATTAATTTTTATTAATCAAATATAAAAATTATTTATTTATATTTTTAAATCACGTTGGATGAGTTATTTTTAACTGAAATATTTTTTTATTTTTTATCTTTCGTTTTTAGCGTCGATTTCATAATATATTATTTTAAAATAAAAGTCACGTGCTACCGTCTCGAAATTTGTTGCTGAGAGAGAGAATGAGAAAGACAGCAGTTAGAAGGAGGGGTATAAAAGGAAGTTCACAAAAAAGGCATGCGCCCTTTGGTAAAATAGAAACTATGATACGGAATTGGTAATTTTCAATTCTTAGGTACGCCTTTTGGTAAATTGCCGAAAAAGAAATTAGATAAGAAAATCAAGTAACCATTAAGGTTAGGAAAATAATAAAAGAAAATAAAAACTTAAACAAAAACGAAAAAGAATTTGAGTTGTCTCTCAAAAAATATTTGTTTTAGATCATTAGCTTCTTTATTAGTTTCACCTAAATTTCCTTCTTGGAGGAATAAGATATTTTAGGTCGTTTTTGACAAAGGTTCTAAGTCCCTCAATAAATATGCTCATCTTCAAAAGATAGTCATGATGTTTTCTATGTGATTCTTTAATAGTACTTGCTGTGAAAACTCTTCATTAATCACAAAAGGGAGTGTAACTTTGATTACAATCTCAACGGTGGGTTGGAGAAGCTCTTCTTGATCCTTGATGTTTGGAGGTATTTGAGATAAAGTAAAGTACTCCTTTGACAAGGCCTCAATTCCCTCGTATTGTTCCATAATACATCATCTCCTTTGACAAGGCCTGTGTTTTTAGTCCACAGCAAAATGTGTCGGACACTCTGCAATATAGCTGCGCTCATATATATGCAAATCTGCTCCGTTGCGGACTCCTCACCGTGATACGCTAGACGCTCATGTCAAATCTCATGCACCTGTATTTAATACAAGCGCCTGAGATGTTTTGTTCAGAAATATATTTTTTGTTTTTTTTTAAATTTTTTTTGAGGAATATTTAGGATTTAAGCTTTTAAAATTGGATTATAACGGGTTTAAGTTAATAAGTTTTCTCTTAGGGTTTAAGCTTCCTTTTTGGAATATAGTGTTTAAAATAATAAATTTTAGATGTCAATGGGTATATAAGCGTTGTAAATTTTAAGATTTAAGAATTCGGTTATTACAGTGGGTTTAAAGTAATAAGATTTTTTCTTAAAATTTAGACTTCCCTCTTGGGTTATAATATTTAAACGAAAAAAATTTAGATACTAATAGGGTATATTATAAGATTAAGAATTATTCAAAAATTATTTATTAAATAACTTTTAAAAAATATGAAAACATAATACAGGCACCTGTATACTCAATCAATAACAAAATGTTACTTACGGTCCGCAACGTAATTACGTTATATATATATATATATATATATATATATATATATATATATATATATATATATATATATATATATATATATATATATATATAAAACAGCAACAGTGGTTAATTATTTTCAATAATATGTGTTAATTATATGTATCTAAGTGAGGTGGGGTATCAATTAAATGCCTACCCGTTTAATATACAAGTTGATGATCATTGTTATTAAATTTATTATCTTCGATGACACTTTAAATAGTATAGCTATAGAAGAAGTATAGGCATAGGCGTAGCCTCGATTCGAACTATTTGGTCGTCTAAAATATACAATAATAAGTTTTTAACAAATCAAAATTTAAAATTTCATGAATATTATCCTCCAATATTATTACAATTCAAATAATCACAACTTATTTCTAAATATTCAAAATAATTTTAAAGTTATCATATGTCATCTCAAAGTCACATAATTTCAAAACCTATAACAATAAATCAACCAATAAATAATATTAAAATATTAGACTAGGTAGCAGATGAACCTGGAATGACCGGCCCGGCCTCACGGAAGTTTCCCACCGGTCACCAAGATAAATCACGAAGCGCTCACGATGGACGGTCTAGAGGCTCAGCATTCCAGAGTTCACACCCCATTTGAAGGAAACTAATAAATAATATTAGCATAATATATGAGACGAAAATCAAACTAAATCAAATGGGTAAAGTTATAACTCGAGATAGCCACAAATCAAATATATACAACGAATCGTAATTAATTAAAATTAAGTAATTATTTTTCAATATCAATAAATAATTATTTATCAATTCTTATGCTAAATTAATTATTGTACCTATGACAATCTCTTTGAATGAGAATACAGGAAGATTCAAAAATAAGAAAAATTATGATTCTCCTTGGTCTATGCAATACAAGAGTTATCGGGTGAAGTTATAGGTGTATGAAAGAGGGCGGTGTGTAATAGTGGTTGCAAGTACACGCACCGAGAAAAAAATAAAAAAGGAAAAGGAGATTTTTTAAAAATATCCTAATTATTTTAAATAAATCAAATTAATTTAATTTATCAATTAATTTTAATTTGGTCAAATCAATTTCAATTTAAACTAACAAACTATTTATCTATTCACCTAGTCATTAGATTTAATTCACATCCAATCTAATTTAAATATCAACATCTTATTTTATGTTCAATAAATTAATAATTTCTATTTTACTTATTTATCAATTAAGATTTTATTATTATTTTTTCAAGTACTTAATTTGTTTTTATGAGGCTTAAATATTAAGAAAAATCAAAAACTAATATATAATTTTTGAAAAGTAGGTGGGGCTAGAGCCTACCTAGCCCATGGTTGGCTCTGCCCCTAGTATAGGGGCGAATATACTAATCTACGATAGGATTAGGGAGCATGCCTTGCCCTCAAAGGTGAATGGAGAGTTTGGGTTGTCAATTGTGTTGGGTTCTCCCGACACAAAATCATAAAAACGTAGCGGAAACAAGAACCCACGAGCGATCCATGCGAAAGAAAACTCGTACAAAGCTATCTATCTAATAGATTTATCTACTGTTTATACCTTTGAAGCGTGCCCTTCGTTTATCCCGCTCGTCCAAGATGCGACGAATCTCTTGCACGTTCAAGCGTCCGTGCCTCTATTCATATCCACACAGACACAATCTCTCAACTTCGGGAGAGCTACCTTAATTGTGCTAGCAACTTGAGGTAGCTCGCAGAACATCAAGAACCTTACAATAAGGTTTCGGCCAAAAAGGGAGGAGAGGAAGAAGAGAGGAAGGGAAGGGGAAAAGCTAAGGCAAGAAGAAGATCTCATCCAAAGTCACAAGACCCTCTTTTATAATCATCCTACGAATATGAAGAGGTTTGTGTCTCTTTGGCTTCCCAATAAAGAGTACATCTTTTTATGTGACTCTTTATCATTTCCCATGCAAGAAAAGAATCTTTTCATCCAATGAAGAGAGACTTTTCTCTTTCCTTCATGCAACTCTGACCGGGCCTCTCGGGCTTCCGACTCGGTCTCCCGACCAAGTCTCCTGAGTGGCGAGCTCCCGACTCAGTCTGCCGAGCTCCGACCCAGTCTGCCGAGTGTCGACCTAGTCTGCCGAGTTCCGACTCGGTCCGCCGAGCTCCGACTCGGCCCGCCGAGCTCCGACTCGGCCCGCCGAGCTCCGACTCGGCCCGCCGAGCTCCGACTCAGTCTCTCTCGAGTTCCCAACTCGAGTCCCCCGAACTGACCTCCCGAGTTCCCAACTCGGGCTCAGGTCTCCCGAGTTCCCAACTCGGGCTCAGATCTCCTGAGTTCCCAACTCGGGCTCAGATCTGCCGATCAACTTTCCAGAAGCATTGTGTCCTTTGTGTGTGACCCAATAGGTTCTCGTGACGTTGGCAATGCGCCTAAACACTTTAGACACATAAGCAATGAGCGGCATCTAGCAATGCATCATTGCTACCCAAGCAGGGGCGTAGCCAGACTTTCAAATTACATGGGGCTACTATGTGAATATTAACTTATAAAAGACATCAAAATGTAATTAATTCAAAAATATAAATAACATAAAAGGCATGTGAATATTAACTTGTAGAAGACATAAAATAAAAATATTCAATATTCAATACATCCAAAATCATAAAAAAATATTATTGAAGTTGCGCTCTTCGGTTCTTCTTAGAATCAAACTCATTAATGATTATGTCGTTATCGATATTTTCAACCAACTCCCGTTCAATGTATATGACCATAGAATCTGTTAAAAACTCTTCTTCCATCTTATTACGAAGAGCTGTTTTAACAAGTTTCATAGCTGAAAATGCTCGTTCCGTTGTTGCTGTAGAGACGGGAAGAGTTAAAACAAGACGAATCAACCTGTCAATTAAACAAATATATTAATCAAATGGTATAGTTATGATATATAAAGTATAATAAATAAGAAAAAAAATTACCTGTCAATCAAATGGTAGGTTCTTGATTTATTTGTTTCAACTAATCTTCGACATAATTCAGAAATAGTTGATAAATTCTGAAATCTTTCATTACCAACAACATCAACCTTATAGTGATCTAATTGCATTCTCAAGTGATGCAAATCTTGTGCGTCGAAGTCAAGAGGATAGAATTTATCAGCAAGTCGATAGATGTGATCAACATTAAGAAGTTTAAAATTTTCTTTAGGTTCCAAAGCACAACTAAGCTTAAGAAGTTCAACTGCCTCATCTTTGAATCTACTATTAAGCTCTTCAATTTGAAAATCTATTGAAGCAACAAATACATCAAATTGATAATGGTGCTCAACTGTGATTGAATCATTTTGTTGACAAGAACGGCCTATAGCAGATTTATAACGAGCTTCCATATCAGGTATCTCACTATCATACTTAGCACAAACTTCTTTCACATAATCAAGTAGAATAACAAAACCTTCTTCTCTCAAAGTATGAAGCAAACTTTTAGTAGTTGAAACAGAGTCCATTGCATTTAAAATATCTAAAGATTTCTCTTGCAATGCCCGACAAAGCAGATTTGTTAACCCCATTATCTTTTGCATCAAGTGTAATATGAATATGAAATCAAAAGACTCCATCGCAATCAATAAACCACTAGCTTCACCGCGGATGGAGTTAGAAGAGGACCCATCATGCACTATGTTTTCTAACACAGTAATCACAGAGCTATACATATCAATCATGTTACAAATTGAGTCAAAATTAGAACTCCACCGAGTCTTTCCAGGCCGTAATAAATTTCCAATTTGATTGCATCCTCTACCAGTATCACGTTCACCAATAGTTATCATATGTGCAACATTAACTCTTTGAGCAGAAAGCAACTCAGCTTGGCGTTTAGGAGATGCATTAAAGAGATTACAAATGGAATTCAATTTTGAGAAAAATAACCAAATGGATACCTCTTTTTCAGCAGCTGCAGTTAATGCTAGTTGAAGTCGATGAGCGAAACAATGTACATAATATGCACATGAAAAATCTTTCAAGAAAAGAGCTTGTAATCCATTCCAACAACCACGCATATTGCTAGCACCATCATATCCTTGTCCCCGTATATTGTGGATATGCAAGTCATAACGACCAAGAGCATCAGATATTTCTTTCTTAAGTGTTACAGCAGTTGTATCAGTCACATGTACAATGGCAAAAAATCGCTCTTGTAGAAAACCATCAATATCCACAAATCTTAATACGATAGCCATCTGCTCCTTGTTAGATGTATCTCTTGCTTCATCAACTAAAATACAAAATTTTGCATCCCCAATTTCTTTACGAATCTTGGTTCTAACTTGATTGGCAAGAATATTCAAGATATCTTTCTGAATATCTGGTGAAGTATACTTTGCATTTTTTGGAGCTTTCTCTAAGACGATATCCCTAATATTCTCATTTATTTTCCCCATAAATTTTATCATCTCGATAAAATTGCCGTGATTATTAGACGATGGAGATTCATCATGCCCTCTAAATGCGCATGCTTGCAAAGTGAGTCATTTAATACTTTCAATTGTTGCTGTAAGCCTCAATCTGTTCTTCTGTTTTTCATCTGAAGATTGTGCATTCATCACTTTATCAATATGACGAGGTATATTCATCAAATTATCAAGATATTCCACAGCATTATTATGTGGTGAAGTATTACATCCTATATGTATCAAAAATGCACATCTATCACCATCATTAACTCGCTTTCAATATTTGAATCCATCTGTCGTAAATGCAGGATTGCGAGGAGGATGCTTATGATCAAACAAGAAGCATGGAAAACAAAATGCGGCATCTTTCGAAGGAGAGTATTCTAACCAAGAAAATTTCTTAAACCAATGACTTTGAAATCGTCGATTTTGACTTTCGAATTTGGTCGGTGGATACTCATTCTGAATAGGTTGATATGACTCCATCTTAATATAAGCTCGTCTAATTTCATCCCTTTGATTAACAGGATATTTCCATATTGAAGTGCGTAATGCCGAATCAGGTTCAAGAGAACTAGCATCAATCTCCATTATAGGAGATTTGTTAGGTTGTTGATCACTAGAATTTGATATATCAATATTGGAAGGAGAATGTCCTTGACTTGTCGATGTTTGATCTTTTGCTTTAAAAAAAGAATTGATAGTTTTTCTTTTCTTCATTTCCTGAGTCTTCTGTATTAAAATGAATAGATACAAAAATTATCATATCTAATAATGAAGAAATATTCTTTATTGACTAATCTAATATAATATGATGCATATGAAGTCATACTTGTTAATATCAAATAAACAATAAAAAAATAACCAATTATATAAATAAAAATAACCAAATTAATTAATAATCTTGTTAATAAATTTAATCAATTTATCAAAAGAAAATAATTGTAGTTGACTCGTACAAAATTTTAAAAAATAAACCTGCGGTGATGGGCGCATAGATATCGGCTGTTCTTTGAGAGAAAAGATGTCGCGGTTATACTCGTCGAGTCATCGTCGATCGCTTGTATATGACATAAATATAAAATATATAAATAAAAAAATATTATAAAAGCTTTTAAGAAATAGATAAATTGGAGATAAAAAAATTCATCTCAAATACGAATCGATTAAAAAATTAATTCTAAATATGAATAGATTTCTTGAATTCCATGGAAGAGAGAAATAAAATAATCAAAATTTTATAATAAATATTGCTTACCGATTTGGCTGTAGAAAACTTTAGCAAAATATGAATAGATTTCTTCAATTTCATGGAAGAGAGAAATAAAATAATCAAAATTTTATAATAAATATTGCTTACCGATTTGTTGTGGCTGTAGAAAACTTTAGCAAGCGGATGAAGTTTTGAAAGGGTTTAGGTAGAAGCTTTTGGCTGGCTTTGAAATTTTGGCAGGCTTCGAAATTCGAAAATTTTACTTTTGGCAGAAGCTTTTGGCAGGCGGCAGAAGGTTTCCTATTGGCTGCAGAAAATCATGGCAGGCGGTAAAAGATTGAGAATATTTGTGGCAGGCGGCGTCTTCGACAAAATGCAAAAATTGCCCAACTGGTAGGTCAACACTGCAAGATACCACTTACCAGAAAAGTTGGGCCAGGAGTTATATATATACTTTTTTTTTTTTGGGTGGATGTGGGTGGGGCTGGAGTCCACCCTAGCCCAAGGGTGGCTTCCCCCTGTACCCAAGTAACAAGAAAAGTCGAGATCCGACTAAACCTCCGTGACTATGATAATGTATGACCTTGTCCTTCTATCCTTGATATCTAGATTGACCAATGAGGCATAGACCGTGTCATCCTCAATCAATCTTGTGTTTCTTGATCCCCGAGTAGACTCACTCAAACAAATGAACTCAATATCTCATATTGACTCATTTGAGCTTGGCCATGCGTTTCAGTAGTCCTACTCGATCAAGGGGCCCACAGATATCACTCCCATCATATGGGAGGGATAGATCCCATCTACATCACTCACATCCCTCCGCATAATTCATTACATACCCAGTGATCGCCTTTATAGTCCACCCTGTTACGAGTGACGTTTGACAATACCAAAGTACATAACTCCTTATGTAGGGAACCGTAGTGACTTCAGGTCTAAGGACTATTCATACCAATAGTCACATGAGAAAGTCTATGACACTCATATGACAATCTATGAAACTTTCTCATGGTGGGTCATTCAGTATACATTCTCCAATGTATACCCATGTGTCAACTTGATATCACATATCCATGACTTGTGAGCTCAAGTCATCAGTTGACCTACATGCTAGTCTCCATGCATTAATATTGTCCCTGAATATTAATGCTTGACTAGGAATAATTTAGTGTAGTGTTCTCTACATTATCTCACTATCGATTCAACCAATCGATATAATGTAGATAAGAATTTACTACACCAGGACATTATTATACTTAGTTATTTGGCACAGAATACAAAGTAAGTATAATAACCAAATATGCATTTATTAATGATAGAATATGATACAAAATGCCTCTAGTCAATCATCACATAATTGGCTCTAGAGCTCCTACTAACAAATTGCGGATAGATTGATCACGTTGCCCTCGATGATGCTTTTATAGAGTAAGTCATCACACAATTAGGAAACGTATCTGTTCCGGAAATGAACAACGGGGATGACGAATCATCAAAGCACAACCCACGACGACGATGACGAGGAGAGGATGTCGACACCTACGAAATTAACACGAACATAAAGGGGATACACCGGAAGAAGTTCCGGTGGAGCTATCTTCGATGCTCAAGTCAGAACTCTTTCTCTTAGGGATAATCAGGAGGAATCAAATTACTATAATTTTACCAAACTTACCCCCTTTTACCTGGGTGTCAAGGCATTTTATATACTTGATGCCTTTTTCCCACGTGTCCCCACCTCCTCCTCCACGTTCCTTAATCATCGGTTACTTGATAGCATGTTCTCTTCTAGTAACAGCCACTTTGACTATTAAGACCCTAATTATTATGCGTTGCAAACAATAATTACCTAATGACTTTCCTGTTCTGGATGGAGGAGTGGGTACTTGAAGCCTGTCTTTCTTATCCCTACGCTGATATTTGAGCTCCACATTACTTCTCTCTACGCATGGGGTGTATTAATGACAGGAGATTTTTCTTGTGAATTGATGATCGCCACGAGGCCAGGTCCTTTCTTATGTGATCTTCTGTTGATACGCTTATTCGAGTCGTGTCAATCGACGACTATAATGAACTGCTACGTCTTGAGATTCGTGATTCTCTATCGTCTACGTGTCACACATCTATTCCTGCACACTGTAGCTACTCCTTCCTTATAAAAAGGTGAGGCAGAGGCGGCCTTCCGTCTTCTTGCACCGCCAACTATCAGAAATAGCTTATCATGCCGTTGTTTGCTAGAGCTCCCCCCTTTTTGTGTAAGTCCCGCCAGCTTCTATCTTCTTCTTTCATCTTCTTTTCTATCATCCGAGGTCATAGGAAAGAAGGGAAAGGGAAAGAAAGACCAGAGTAGGAAGGAGAAACCTGAAGGGGAGGGGGCTTATTGTCCAGAGTGGTACGAGGTCACTTCGTCTAAGGTTAGGTCCACCACCCTGAGAGCCACTTGCGAGGCCTATGGCATTCTGGCGAAGTTAGAGGTTAGGGTTCATAGTATCGACAAGTCCCTCGTAAAACCCCCCTTAGGGTTTTACACCTTCTTCTTAGGACAAGTGGAGTTCGGCCTACCCAATCCCTCTCTTCTTCATGGTCATCTTCAAATATTTCAATGTGCCTTTGCACCAGATGCCCCCAAACACCTTCGTCCAAATAGTCGGGGCACTCATCCTTTTCAAATTGTTCGGTATAGCCCTAACTCCCCGTTCTTTTCACTACTTTTTCCTTCTGAACTTAGCATCTAGGGGAGCCTTTAGTTTCACCGCCCGTCCCAGCCACAAGTTCATTGGTAGCCTCCCTTCCTCCCATAAGGGGTGGAAGGAGCGCTTCTTTTTCATTCAATCATCTTGTGGTGCCGAGGATGCTTGAGATGTGTAGACCTGACCAAGGTGCTGAGGATGCCCGGCCGGGAGCAGCCCAAGTTCCTACCATCTCGTGGTGCCGAGGATGCCCAAGATGTGTAGACCTGACCGAGGTGATGTGATGTACGACCGGGAACAACTCTAGTTCCTACCATCTCGTGGTGCCGAGGATGCCCGAAATGTGTTGACCTGACCGAGGTGTTGAGGATGTTCGATCAGGAGCAGCCCAAGTTCCTACCATCTCGTGGTTCCGAGAATGCTCGAGATGTGTAGATCTAGTTGAGGTGTTGAGAATGCCTGATCGGGAGCAACCCAAGCTCTTACCATCTCGTGGTGCCGAGGATGCTTGAGATGTATAGACCTGGTCGAGGTGCCCAGGATGTCCGGCTGGGAGCAACTCAAGTTCCTTCCATCTCGTGATACAGAGGATGCCCGAGATATGTAGACCTGGCCGAGGTACCGAGGATGCCCGACCGGGAGCAGCCCAAGTGCCTACCCTCTCGTAGTGCAGAGGATGCCCGGGATGAGTAGGCCGCGAGGTGTTGAAGGAGCCCAGCTGGGGGGCAACCCGAGCCCTCAGGAGCAACTGAGAAGGTTAGGTAAGACCAAGATGGTGACCCAAGAGGAGATTTTCGTTTATACCGGTCAAGGCCTCGACCTGTCCCCACTGGGACAGGAGGGTAGAATGCACCAAGTCCCTGTCTCTCCCCTCAAGGTTAAATCAACCAGCGGTGCCTGCCTCCTTCTCAACGGTAAATTAATAAGCGTTTTCAAAGAGTTTTTACAAGATAAAACGAAGTACAGTATGCAAGAGGGGGAATAAAATAAGATGGTTGCATTTCAAAATATTGAGAGTACATGCCCTAAGGCTCTTTGACAAAAAACAACAACAACAACATAGATTTGGAAGGGCACTACAGCTCCTTGTCCTCCACTGGAAGCTCCTCCCAAACCTGGCCAACGCTGAGGAAGCTCAGATCGATATCTGGTTTCAACACCTTGGCTCGCTGGAGTTGTTGGATGACCCTATTGAAGCCCTATTTGAGATGCTTCATGACTTGTGTCTAGCCAAAATATCGCCAAACTCCTCGGACTAGAGGAGTTTGGCCTTGAATGTTGCCTCTGCCTCCGCCTCCGCCTGTCGGGACTCTTCGTTAACCTTGTAGTTCTGCAGTTCTTCTAAGGCTTGGTCCTGAGCAGTCTTTAGCCCAACCACTTCAGAGGATATTTGATCCTGGGCCACTAGTGCCTCTTCAAGCCGCTCTGAGGTGGTCGAGAGATGTGACCTGGCTTGGCCGAGGTCCTCCTGCAAGTCGGATATGTGAGCAGCAACAACTTGTATCACGGTCTCTTTCTCCGCTAGCTGATCGCATGCTCTTGAATCCGACCATTGAGGGCATCGGTGGACAACTCCAGGAAGTTGACGTCTTCTAATAGCTTCGTCTCCCGAGCTTGGAGTCGCCCCTTCTCCTGAGTCAGTTGACTCACTTCCGCGGAGAGGGTTGTCACCCTCTCTGACAGAAGTCGCTCCCTGTGGTGGGTAATATGCAGTGATGCTTCGGAGGCTAGAATGGTGTCCAGGCAATGTTCTACTTTGGCACAGGGATCCCTACTAACCTCCAGCTACATCCAACCCTCTTCACGAGCTCGGAAAACCTCCACCTCCAATTCTGCCACCTGCTGGCGCAAGGCTTCGGTTTCTTTCTCGGGGGGCATTTGCCAATCCAAAAGTAGGCACTCGGAATTGACTTGATAAAAGAAAAGACCGACTCGTACAAGTTGGCGATTACCCCAGTCGAAGTCATCCCTATGAGGGATGTGAGGTGCTCTTTGGTCCGCCCCCGTATGGCCTCTCGGCTCTGTGGAGAAGGTATTGCGGAGGTAGCCCTGGAGCCGCGAGGAGTAAGAGGTAGGAAGCGCGGCGATGAGGCGTGTACGCTTAAGGGGCCGGGCGCATCGTCATCGGTACTGGAGGACACCTCGTCAGCAGGATAACTCCCCTGTGGCAGCTCCTTAAATTGGACCGATTGGAAACCTATAGTTGCTGCCTTCTCAGCTGCTTGTACCTTCCGGCGCAGGCGGGCATTGGCGAATTCGGGCTCGTCTGATCTCACCCTCTTGCTCTTGGGGTTGCTGGAGGCCTCGGGGACTCTGGGTGAAGGCGAAAGGGAGCAAACCTCCATGACAAGGAACTCGGTCTCACCCTCAGGCTCCACGGTAGTTGGTGCCATCCTCCGGTGGTGCTTGGAGAGGGGAACAAAATCCTCCTCCTCCTCAACAGCCCTGGTCGAGCAGTGCCACCCCCAGGCTCGGGAAGTGAACGATGGGGATGACGAACTACCAAAGTGCAACCCATGACGACGATGACAGGGAGAGGATGTCGACGCTTGCGAGATTAACATGAGCGTAAAGGAGATGCACCGGAAGAAGTTCCGGTAGAGCCCTCTCTGACGCTCAAGTCAGAACTTTTTCTCTTAAGGATAACCACGAGGAATCAAAGTACTATAATTCTAGCTAGGGGTGAGCAAAAATTCGGTTAAACCGAATTAACCGAACCGAATTAACCGAATTTTGAAATTCGGTTCGGTTAATTCAGTTTTCGGTTTTTTTTATAATTCGGTTCGGTTTTCCGGTTAAATCGGTTCGGTTTCGGTTTTGAGTTTTGTAATTCGGTTAAACCGAATAAACCGAATAAAAATATTAATTTAATTATTTTTATTTAAAAATATAATTAATTAAATAAAATCTGGTTATTTTAATTAAAAATTCGAATTAAATTTAAAATTTCGGGTAATTCGGTCGAAAACCGAATTAACCGAAATTTTTTCGGTTCGGTTTTCTCGGTTTTTATCGAGAAATTCGGTCGGTTCGATTTTTTTGAAAAAAATCGGTTTATTCGATTTTCGGTTTATTCGGTTCGGTTCAGTTCGGTTTTAACCGAATACTCACCCCTAATTCTAGCAAACTTACCCCCTTTTACCTGGGTGCCGAGGCATCTTATATACCTGATGTCTTCCTTCCATGTGTCCCCACCTCCTCCTCCACGTTCCTTAATCATCGGTTACTTGATAACTGTTCTCTTCTGGTAACGACCACTGTGACTATTAAGGCCCTAATTACCATGCGCTGTGAACAATAATTACCTAATGGTTCTGGAAGGAGGAGCGAGTACTTGAAGTCTGACTTTCTTTTCCCTACGCTGATCTTTGGGTTTCACTCTCCCGAGTCGGTCTCGGAGTCTTATCTCCCAAGCTGACCTAGGGGCCTTCTTCCGTTTTCCCAAGATAGTCTCGGGAGCCCGATTCCTGATCTGACCTCGGGGGCTTTCTTCCGTTCTCCCGAGATAGTCTCGGAAGCTCGATTCTCGGTCTGACCTCGGGACACTGGTTTGATTGGCCCTGCCACATATCTTTCTCGTGGCGCGTGTCCACCCTAAGTTGCTCATCCCTATCAGTATCAATGTACCCCAAATCTAAAATCCTTGATCCGTCCATAGAAAAGGATCTACCATGGAATTAGGAGAGTTATGACCCCCAAAGCGAGGAAGAATCCGGACTATCGATCGTCCATCGACAAACCGATCATATTAACTTGCGACGATCACAAATCATCTCACAATTAAAAATACATCAACCCGTTCTCCAAACCTAAACTCTCAATCTAAAATCTTAGATCCGATCGCTTCCATGTATTATTAAACTAATAACACTTTAGCGTAATCAAAACACAAAACTTAGTTGGCATTTATTGTAATATAATAGTGTTAGCATTTAGTGTACTATTTAGTAGTAATTTTATTCCAAAGTCACAATCACAAGTCCAAAGGTGTAGAATATTATATGGAATTTAATTTCAACACTTCCAAAGGTTCGATTTTCTCAATTTCATTAATACTTTTTGACTTCGAGATTATGATATAGTAGAAGGGCGATTAATAATCATTCTAAATATTCATGATTCGATCTCTAATTATAATATATTTTATAGAATTTTTTTCTCTAAATGGAGTGCGAATCCTGGGATGCTGGGCTTCTAGACCGCACGCTGCATGCGCTTCCCGATTTACCCTGAAGGCCGATAGAAAACTTCCGTGGGGTCAGACCAGTCGTATATATATATATATATATATATATATGGATGATATAATAATTACTGGTTATCTCTTGTTTCAATCAAAATACATAGTTAATTTATTTGAGCATGTGTGTCTCACTGACAATAGGATAATTGATACTATTCTCCTTGAGACTAATGCCCGGTATTCTCTTTCAAATGATTCTCCATTGCTATGATCCTAACCTCTACGGTATTATTGTGGGAAGCTTGGTTTGTCTCACAATGGCTCGTTTTGATATTGCGCATGTTGTGCATGTGGTTAAGCAGTTTATCACTGCCACTTTTAGGTTATATTCTCGTATTCTCGGATTTCGTAAACTCAATTCAAAGTCTTAGTCCAACTTTTCGTTAGAGTATGTGCATATCTGATTCGATTTAGACGCTCTATGATCGTAGTTAACCACGATTTATATCTGAGATTCTCTACCGGAGAGTATAAGCAGTGTATTTATCTGACCGAGTTGAGTTTCGGCCATGATTACTATTCTGAGATATTTGACTAGTTGCATTAATTTTCCCGATCAAGAAGGACGTAAAGAGCCGTATATCAAAAAAAAAAAAAAAAAAGTCTCTGAAGAATCTCTACACGCTTTTGAAGTTGAACCCTTTTGCAAAGACTGCCAGAGGATGCATTGCTTGCAGAAGCTCAACGAGCGAAAGCAAACAGGAAAGCTTGACAGAAGAGGACAAATACTCCAAGGAAGAAGCTGCTGCAATAAGGCTGCTGGATGGGTGTGGTTTAAACACTGAGGGGCGTTGGTTACGGTAATAGGGAGTAGGGAATGAGAAGAATGTAATCATTCCTTGACCTGTTTTATGTCTGGAATGAAAATAAGAAATCATCCCTCATTTTATTCCTACCCCCCTCATCAATCAAATTCTCAATCATTCCTTCCTTCATATATCCAAAACACCCTTTTTTTATTTTATATTTTTCATTTTACTATTTCTTTATATTATCTCATTTTACTTTCTCTCTACATTTTAAAATTTCTCTCTACATATTAATTCTTTTATCTCTCTATATTTTCTATTATTTTCTCTCTCTATCTTTCTGATCTCATTTTCTCTTTATATATTTTCAATATTACTTTCTCTATACCTCTCTTATTATAATTTATCTATCTTAATTTTTCACTTTTTTATATTTTCTATATCACTTTTTCTTTATATTTTCTATATAACTTTCTCTCTCTACCTTTCTCATCTCATTCTCTATCTGTATATTTTATTAATCACTTTCTCTCTCTACCTCTCTTATCATAATTTATTTATCATTATTTTTTATTTTTTCTGTATATTTCATATATCACTTTCTCTCTCTCTACATTTTCTATATCACTTTCTCTGTCTACTCTCTCATCTCACTTTCTCTCTATATATTTTCAATATCACTTTCTCTTTCTACCCTCTTATTATAATTTATCTATCTTTATTTTTTACTTTTTCTCTATATTTTTTATATTACTTTCTCTCTTTACATTTTCTATATCACTCTCTCTCTACCTCTCTCATCTCATTTTCTCTCTATATATATTTAATATTACTTTCTGTCTCTACCTCTCTTATGATAATTTATCTATATTTATTTTTTACTTTTCTCTATATCTTCTATCACTTTCTCACTCTACATTTTCTATATCATTTTTTCTCTCTATATTTTTTTAATGATTTCTCTCTCTATTTTTTTATCACATCTATCTTATCTTATTTTTTCTCACTAATTTTTATCTTTATTTTCTCTATTATTGTATTTTCTCCTATTTTTTTCTTCTAATTTCTTTTTTTTACCTTACTTCTCATAATTTCTCTCTATATTTTTCTAATTTATCTCTCAACACATTTTGTTTCACTTTCTCTATTTTGTAATAATTCTATTATTTTAGTTAACTTGAATTTTTTATGGATTCCCATTACTAATGTTAAACTGAACCAAACATCATCAATGTCAATAATTTTCATTCCAGGATTTGAACCAAACACTACCAATGGAATCATGATTCTCATTCCCATTGACCCCTCAATGAATTCCATTACCATTCCGATTAACAAATTTGAACCAAACGCCCCCTAAGTGATAAATTTTGGATCGAATTAATAGTACTTCGAACTATCAAAATCACGAAGAATCGGACTCTAATATCATATAGAAATTGAGAAAAGTCTATATGAGAAAAGAAAAAAAAACCGTTTGATAAATTTAAAAAATAATTAAGAAAAATAGAGTACAAAAACCTTATATAGATAAGTTAAGAAATACTAAATTTTAAATTTAAAAGGAAAAAAATTTAAAATATCCTAAAAGTATAAACAATATTTATAATAAAATATATACATCTAAATAAAATACATTTTAGATTTATCAAGACATTTTTTTTTTCTCCTTTTCTCAATTTTTACAGGACAAATCCAATAACGAATTTAACATAGACTCCTTGAATTTAAAATTTTTTACTCGAAACTTGGAATCAAGCTTTGTCGGCAGTCACCCATGCAGAATTCATAAATCTACGTTTATTATTAGGAATTCATCATCGCTAATTTTTGACTCAAATTCTACCATTTAGGCTATCATTCGAGTCCTCCGAAGATTTTGTTACTATTTTTTATAATTCTTACTTTTATAGTATTTAAGATAATTTTACTATTTTTGATATTTATGAGTTCTAATTTATCTAAATCAATATTTTTGATATTTATGAGTTCTAATTTATCTTCTTTCAACTCAAGCACTCAAACGCTCCGTGCAGATCTCCCGTGCTCGAGTTCCAAGCGCCAACAACGCACAAGATCGACAACCTGCTGCTCCGTTCTTCATATTACTTTTCGGTCGTCGGTATATTTGTTTTTCGTTGGGCAATTCGATATTTCGAAAAAAGGTGTTACAGACTTAAATCACGAATACAGAATTGAAACAACTTAAAACAAATATACCGACGACCAAAAAGTAATCTGAAGAACAGAGCAGTAGGTCGTCGATCTTAAGCGTTGTTGGCGCTTGGAGCTCGAGCACGGGAGATTTGCACGGAGTGTTTGAGTGCTTGAGTTGGAAGAAGTGTTGTTTAGAAGCAGGGGGTGAACCCCCTTTTATACTAGCATCTAGGGCGCTTGTGTTGTTAGGGGCGCTTGCCATGTCAGCCGGTTTGGGCGCAAGCTTATCTGCAGACTCGGCCAACGTCTATCCCCCATCCAGGGCGCCTGGGACGTCTAGGGCGCCTGACTGCTCACGGGTGCCTCACATCCTGACGTGGCAACCTACCAGCTCAGCTTCGCAGCCTCAAGAAGAAACCCATCTGGGGCGCCTGTATCAACACAGGCGCCTGTGTTCTCGGGCGCCTGAGTCCTCTCAGGCGCCTAGGATGCAAAAACTTGAACCTCTTGCTCTTGCAACCAGGGTTAGTTCCAAAATAACAGTAATGATAAAATCAAGTATAAATAATAATATAGTCTGCGCTGTCTTGGTTCTGACTTTGGGTTTCCAAATGGAACTCTACGTCGAACTGACACCTACTGTTCCCTCTTCCGGGGAACGCGTCCTCACCTACTCCACTCTGGAGAAGATACCTTTTGCCAACCGGCTCCTCCGGTTGGACTTTTGCTCGGCCTTCGAGACTGTCGGATCTCAAGAAGTCCGTTCCTCGACCCGTCTCTACTTCTATCCGCAGCTCCCGCCCGACTAAGACTTCTACCCGATCTTCCCGATCAGGACTTCGGTGCCCCCAGTCCATGACCAGAACTTATTGCCCAACCCCCGATCAGGTCTTCGGTGCCCAGTACACGACCCAGTATACGACCAGGACTTATTGCTCAACCCTGCAGGTCAAGACTTCGTGCCTAGCTTACCTAGGACTTTCCTGCACACTTAACAGATTCATTAGATATCATCATAACTTTAACTTTGAACCCTTGCCATTATCAAAATCCAGGATCGATCTGGTGGTTCCGACACCAATAATCTCCCCCTTTTTGATCTATGACAATCTAGTTCAAAAGTTAAGTTAAAACAGAAACAAAATGGTGTATTTAAAACAGACATAATTCCCCACTTTCCTCTTTAAAGAATATTTTTGAAAAGAATGCATAAAGCTCCCCCTTGATTAAAGATTCTCCCCCTGAAGCTTTCGAAAACATGCAGTTTTTCAAAAAAAAAAACCTTTTGATTGAGGATACCCTTTTTGAGGAAAAGGTTAAAGTTGAAGTCTTTTTTAAAAATAAGACAATCGTCAGAAATTTTTTTAGACTTTTTAAAACAACCCCCTTAAAAAAAGTATCCCTTTAGCAGAAATATAATTTAGCTTTTGAAAAGAGAATTTTTCAGCTACTTTTGAAAACTGAGTTTTAAAATTTTGGAAAAATTAAGACATCTTTTAAGAAAAATTTGATTTGGAAAAAAATTTAACTTTACACTTTAAAAAAAATTTTAACGCTACTTTTTCTTTTCTTACTTGAAAAGGGAATTTTTCCTGCTACTTTTGAAAACTGACTCTTGAAGAACTTTTGAAGTTGGAGAAATTAAGATATCTTTTGAAAAAAAAATTAACTTTACATTTTTTTTAAAAAAAATTAACTTACTTTTTCTTTTTTTACTCTCCCCCTTTGCCATATATCAAAAAAAACATATTTGAAGAAAAAATAGTGTATCCGAGCCAATTTATTTTGCAGAACTGAATTTTGAACGCATAATGAACCAATCCTAGTGATTCCAAGCAAAAAACCAAACAAACTAGATTGAACTCGTTCGTACCCTGTCTAACACAGTTAGCTACTTACTAACTGTTATATAACAGCAGCTTTCACTAGGGTTAGTCAAGTTAAGTGGTCTGATCAAGCTAGATTTTTTCTAAGCTTGAACACTTAGCTTGATTGATGTTTAAATGTATTTATCGCCCCAACTGCTCTTGATGCACTGACTTAAAACATCTTGAGTCAAGGCACAGACCTAAGCATCTCAACCAAGTCTAGGTTATCAATCAAAGTGTCTAAATGTGCTTGTGAGATGCTGACTTCTAAATCTATAGGAGCATGCAATTCTAAGGTTGAGTCCTAAGCTAAATCCATTGCATAAAAAAATCTTAGTTTTAAAGGGGGTAATTTTTTGAAAAATCTAAGTCGAATTTTTTTTAATTCAAAATTTTAAAAAAAATAATTTTTCTAAAAATATGAAATACTAGTTTTGAAATTTTTTTGAAAGAATAAATGAAAACAGTCCTATTCTACTAAGCACATCCCTAACTGCCTTCTTAGTAAGCTAAACTCAGACTCAGGTAAGGACCGTGGGCCTTGGAGTAGGAGTCGTTACAGACTCCGAACCAAGTAAAAAAGAAAACGAGTTAACATTGCTTTAATTTTTCCACTGCGCAATATTCTTACATATCAAAATTTTATCGATATTCAACCCCCTCTATCGATTCTAAACAATCCAACACTTATTTCAAGTTTAAACAAATGTAAGCATATTTTGATCATACCTAAGTATTTCAATAAAATGAGAGGATTTTGTCACAACTTGTAGAATTATATAAAAGATTACCCTATAAACATTTAATTTAATAAATCATGATAAAATATTATAAACTTTTTTTAAATGGGATAAAATTTGAGCCCACGTTAGGCCTAAAGTTATCTTATTTCAGGCCCAACGTGATGATTTCAGGCCCTGCGTGGGCATGAAATAAAATGGGTTTAGGTCCAGTGTGGGCCTGAAATCTCTCTGATAACCAAAAGGTTCCATATTACTCATTGTATAGACAACAATTATATATTACATATTACTGATTTCTATAATATTAACATATAGAAATAAAAAAATAGTGGTTATGGATGTTATAGCTAACAAAAACTAATAAAAGGTATTACAATAAAATTATAAATGTAGAAACAAAACTAATATAGATAATAAGATATGAAGATAGATAATAAATAATTAAGATAGTTCAAATAAAATATAAAGATGAGCAAAATTAAAGAGATAGGGATGATTTATTAAAATAAGCATTGATTCTGCATTGTTGTTGCATTGTTTTATGCCAAGTGATACAGTATGAGGACATAATTGATATTCATTAGGACTAAGTTTGGACACCAAAAATACCATCTCCTAGCTCAATTCTAACTAGTGATATCGAGTTTTGAGAAATCTAAATATCTTAGGTCCATCAGTTTGAAACCCACTGATGGACCTATAAAACTCCTTCTGAGCCAAATTCTGAAAATATGAGTTCATGGTCTGCAATGATCCAATTTTGGTATGCATTGTGTTTAGGTAGTCTTCGGATGGAACCTTCTTATTTCAAGTTTAAACAAATGTAAGCATGTTTTGATCATACCTGAGTATTTCAATAAAATTAGAGAATTTTGTTACAACTTATAGAATTATATAAAAGATTACGCTATAAATAATTAATTTAATAAATCATGATTAAATATTAAAAAATATTTTTAAAATGGAAAAAAATTTGAGTCCACGTTGGGCCTGAAATCATCTGATTTCAAGCCCAACTTGGGCCTGAATATCTCTGATTTTAGGCCCAGCATGGGCTTGAAATCAGATTATTTCAGGCCCTACGTGGGCGTGAAGTCCCATTGAGCCTGAAGTCAGTAGATTTCAGACCCTCTGCAAAAAAATTTAAAAATAGAGATATAAACAAATTAATAAAAAATATAAGTTTGGACACCACAAAAACCTATAATTTGAATTAAGATATAAAACAAACTAAACTATAAAGAGAGAAATATAAAATATGAATAAATACATACAGTTTATAGATAAATACATAATCAATAAAATTAAAATAAAATCAGAGTAAAATTATTTTTATAGAGTAAATAATTTTATACATTTTTAAAGATAAGAAAATTATGATAAATCTCAAATAATATATCGTATACATTAGAAATACTTAATAAATAAATATAGTTCAAATAATAAAAATTAATATATATATATAAGAAATAAGGGCCGCGTAGGGCCTAAAATTTGGGGATATTAGGCCCAACATTGAGCGAGGTGTATAGCATCCTCCGGAGCCTTGTGGCTAGCAATCATCTTCTTCCTCCTGTTTTCTTCGCAATTGAAGGTAGCGTATTTTACTCCATTGGAGTCGTGTGGTTAACATCCTCGTCATCGGACCAGTGGGAATGTACGTACCGTAATATTTAGTTTTTGATTTCATTAATGACTGTTCACCTAGGGTTAGTGATAGTCTATAGTGACTGCCCGAATCTGAGCAGGCCCTTTATCTACGAAATCTAAGTGCTAATTTTGTTTGTGTCTCATTGCGGTTTTATGGTTGCTAAGTTCGGGATGGCTCCAATAAAATCGTCATCAAAGCAAGGCGCTCCAAAAAAATCGACTAAACAGCAAGGTGCTGGTCGAAGTAAAAAAAGACAGTTGACACAAGAAAAAAGTAAAATGCATTTCGATTATACAAGTTTTGTTAACAGAGGGCGAAGTAAATGAATGAACTGGAAAAGTAGCCTTTGTCATTTCAGAAATTTTATTGATTCTGTTAAACCTACAGCAACACTAAAACAGTTGATTCGAGATACACCCTTTTCTTGGGTCCTCGACCTCCCAAATAGTTCTTGTGTAAGACCCCAAGTCCAGAATATGCTCGATAATTGAGATCAAGAAGAACATAGCTTTATCTTCCATGAGAAAAAACTCAAATTCACAAAGGTTGATATTTCACTAATTCTAGGGCTGCCCGACACTGGAGAGATAGTCCAACTTGATTCAAACGAGACCTCCAACCCACTGTACAAGCAGCATTTCGAAGAGTTAGGTTGTTCTGCCAAGCATTTGGAGAAACTCATATTTTCAAAATTTGTTGCAATAGGAGTTTTGTAGGTCCATCAGTGGGTTTCGATGGAAACTCACTGATGGACCTAGGATATTTGGATTTCTCAAAACTTGATATCACTAGTTAGAGTTGAGCTAGGAGATGATATTTGTGGTGTCCAAACTTAGTCCTAATGAATATCAATTATGTTCGCATACCGTATCAGTTGGCACAGAACAATACAATAACAATGCAAAAAATCAGAGGGCATGAATCAGAGATATTCAGAAATCACAGGACTTCAGGAATTCAGGACCTGAAATCAGAGGACTTCAGGACTAATATATTCTGCTTACATTGAATTAGACAAGGTGAAATGTATCATAGTATTGGAATACCTCTTCAAGTGACAACATTAACAACAACTAGTTTTTTTACAATACTATCGTTGTACAATATACAAAATATATACATTCATTTCTCCTGCTTACAAAATATATACTTCAATCAAAATATTCCTGCAATACATATACCAGTAACTCAAGACCCTGTGACTGGCGACATTCTACAAGTTCTTCGATTATGGCCAAGTTGTTGGCAGCGACTGCATTTGAGTTTTACCTTCCCATTGTGTCTCGACTCAATCCGTGCCTTTTTTCGTCTATCAGGCTGCACAAGGCTACGGGGACATAGAACTATAATGTTGTTTACGCCCCTAGGCCAAAACTCCTCACTTCGACAAGGGTAAATATGATCCATGTAAATGACATTCCAATTTTGTGAATAAAAATAATGCTCACAATATGGGAGTGTATCCATGTTCTGGTGAATGATGACGGCAATAGCATGTGAATAAGGGAGTCCTGAATTTTGAAACTCCTCACATTGACAATATTTTTTTTTCCAAATCAATAATGTATGAAGTATCCCATGTCTCTACTTCCATTTCTGATTGAGAGTACGGGTGAACCTTATATGTTCTAGTTTTCTCTCTTCTTGAATCCATTTCTTTTGTAGCATGAGGTGTCAAAGCAACATACCATTTTGAAACTTCCTCTCTACAGTTAAAGAACCATTGAGATACCTTTCTTCTCGTATTATCAATTAACCTATTTATGAGAAGTTCACGTGTAGTCTTGAACAAAGCATTTAAACTCTCCACACAATTAGTGGTTAGCATTCTGTACCTTCTCCTAGTAAAGTGTGCACTAGCCCACATTTTAAGGTCAATGTTCTGAAGCCACTTATGGGTATCTGGATGTTTTTCAAGCATTGACTACATTATGAGATCATATTGGAGTGTTGTGTTTGCTCGTGTTGCTGCCCAAAACAAACCTAAAACTGCTCTACTTCCAGTATCGGTTACCATACTACAAGACATGTGGTGGCAACAAAAAGCATGATGCATGTTTGTGTACACTTTTCTAACTGTTGATATAATGTCACGATGTATATATGATACTATGATCATTGACTGTTCATCGATAGCAAAGAACCTCTCTGTATGCTCCAAAAACCACTCCCATGCAAACCCACATTCAACTTCAGCTATTCCAAAGACAATTGGGAGAACATTGTCATTACCATCAATCGTTGTAGCAATCAACAATACACCCGGATACTTTCCTCTTAGATGTGTGACATCAATTCCGATAAGTTTACGCAAATAAGACCTGAACACCCTTCAACAAACACCAAAACCCCAAAAATATCGCTGGAACTCATTGTTACCATTCCTGCATAGTGTCACATAAGTTTCAGGATATCTAGCTTTTAACTCACGTAAATATTGTGGAAGATCTCTATATGCCTCATCATAATCTCTGACGACCTTTTTCAATAATTTCTCCCTAGCTATGTATGCTTTTCTATATGATATGGTTACTCCAAATCTAACTTTAATATCTGATATAATCATACTTGGTTTGTATTATTCATTATGAATAAATTGCTCTTCAATAAAAAACGCAACAAATGATGAAGAGCATACATGATGATCAACACTTTCCCTAACAGTTACACATTAGTGTTCCTTTACATATTTTGTAACAGTGAACTCTACTTCCCCCGAGCAACTACTCTCCATGTACATGGTTGGTTGAAGCACACTGCTTTAACTCTATTTTTTCGGGTGTCAACTGGGTTATATTTCATATGCTTAACTATGACATGTTTCACAAGTGTATTCTTGAATTCTTGTCTCTAAATGGAAAAATCTGCCCCACAAAAAATTTATGCTCATCTCTTGCCTCTGCCTCTCTAATTGGCTCAGCTAGCAATCGAGAATTCAAAATATAAGGATAATCAGCTATTAGAAACTCCTCGTCTAAGTCACTATACTGATCTGGGAGAAATTCATATTGCTTAATTTGCATATCATCAGCTTGGAATTCTAGTACACTTATACTGGGTTGTAATTCATCTGCATTTCAGATTTCATGTTCTTCCTCCTCACTCCAGGTTACCTCAAAGTATTCAACAAGTCTTGTAGAAGAATTCAGACACTCATCTTCTAGATTATTTGCTTCTTCATTTAGATTAAATGTCAAATTCTTTGTAATTCTATTACCACTATACTTAGAAGATAATGGAATATTATTACTGACTATTTCTGCTCCATTCCTCATGCCAACATTATTATCAAGAGTATTCCATATCTCAGAGAAAATTTCGTCAACAAAATTATCATCCTTGAAAAATAAATTATAATTAAATTTGGCAAACTTTCAAAATCATAATCAAGTGTTTTAGTAATTTAATAAACAAATAAGGTGTAGGAGGGCCTGAAATCCTTTGATTTCAGGCCCTTCTAGGGCCTGATATTAAAGGATATCCTAAGAGGGCCTGATATGGTAAGATATCAGGCCCTAGGAGGGCTTGATATCAAAGGATATCAGGCCCTAGGTCGTATTCAAGTATGAATTTATCGTAAGTTTAAACAAATTTTAAGAACCCTATTTAACTAATGTATGGCACCGTTAGAGTTCTTCTCCAAACAAAAAATTAGAAGAAATACTTGATCATATATAAAATTAGGTTTGATACCATATCAGAGCAGAACACAGTCTAGCTGAAATAAACCCTATAAGAACCCTTATACTATTCCTTTTCATCGTATATACAAATTTTAAGTAGTCAATCATACGTACATTACTAAATGTTTTTCTTTCTTTTATCAAACAAACTGTTGCTTGAAGTTTCTCCTTCAACACCTATCTTCCTCAATGATTCTTTTAAGTCGACTCTTTGAAGTCACCTCTAGAACAAGTCCACTCTCTGGGGCAAGGTAGAAATATATATGTACCTTCGTGATGAGTCGAGTTGTGCAAGGTAGAAATATATATGTAGGGTGAGAAAAAGTCGACTCCCTGGGGTATCCGAACCACAATATGTTATTTTAAATCAAAAAGTCTGAAAAAGTGGTTCGGATATCTCGAAATTCTAATTGAGAAAGAGATTTGTTGGCGGGAGGGGTATAAGAGGAAAAACACTAAATTTGATGCGCCCTTTGGTAAAAATGAAACCTCAGTACGCATTTTGGTAATTACTAATTCTCACGTGCGCCGTTTGGTAAAAAACCGTATAAAATGAGGATTATATTATCATATAATCAAATATTCAAGTAAGTTTGTTGAATTTCTACATTATCTTTCTAAGGAAGAATAGGATCCCTAGTAATTGGGCTTGAAACGAAATTACGACGGAAAAACGGCAACTCTCATATAATAAAGTAAAGAGAAGTAGAGAGAGAAGAGAGGTAGAGAGAAAGAAAGAAGAGGTAACCAAATAACTTTCTTTATTGATTGATCCAACTTGTCTATGAGATACACAATTTATAGGGACCTTAGAATACTTAGTTAAATAAAAAAATTAACAACGAAACTGTTAATTAACAGATTTATAAAGAATCTGTTAATTAACATATTAATAAGAAAATATTTAATAAATATTAACGGATTAAACAGAATTTGGGTCACCAAACTCTAACAATCTCCACCTTGACGCGAATTCTATAAATCTTCAAAAGAACATTCTCCACCTCTTCCACAAAACCCCCACAGGTAAATCTCAACATCTAGCACCAACCAAGTCCAAGCAATGTTTAAACTTGTCTATAGGGAGTGTCTTAGTCATCATATCAACAGGATTATCATGAGTACTGACTTTCCTAACAATAATATCACCACGAGTAATAACATCACGTATAAAATGATACCTCATATCAATGTGTTTTGTCCTCTTATAAAACATCTGATCCTTCGTGAGGAAAATGACACTCTGACTATCACAAAAGACTGTAGTAATCTGTAAGTCTTCGCTAAGCTCACTGAAGAGTCCTTTCAACCAAATAGCTACCTTACAAGCTTTCGTAATAGCCATATACTCAGCCTCTATAGTGGACAATGCAACTGTATTCTGCAAAGTAGCTTTCCAACTGATAGCACAACCACCAACAATGAACACGTACCCCGTAAGTGATCTTCTTTTATCAAGGTCACCTGCAAAGTCAGAATCAACATATCCAATAACTGCATCTCTATTACTCCCAAAATGCAAACAAATATCAGAAGTCCTTCGTAAGTATCTGAAAATCCACTGAACTGCCTTCCAATGCTCTTTATCAGGATTTTCCATGTATCTACTAACTATACTCACTGCATGTGATAAATCTGGGCGTGTACAAATCATACCATACATGAGAGATCCCACTGCACTAGAATATGGAACCCGTGACATATAATCAACCTCATCATCTGACTGCGGACATAAATCAGCTGAAAGTCTAAAGTGTGCAGCTAACGGAGTATTAACAGACTTGGCAGAATACATGTTAAACCGATGAAGTACTTTCTCAATATACCCTTTTTGACTTAGGTATAATTCACCTGCCTTTTTGTCTCTCAGAATTTCCATCCCAAGTATTTTCTTTGCAGTTCCCAAATCTTTCATCTCGAATTCTTTACTTAGTTGGGCTTTGACCTTTCTTATCTCTTCCTTATTATTGACCGCAATCAACATATCATCAACATATAAGAGCAGATAAATAAATGATCCATCATCAGTTTTCTTAAAGTAGACACAACTGTCATAGCTGCTTCTTCTGAAATCATGAGTGATCATAAACGAATCAAACCTTTTATACCATTGCCTAGGTGACTGCTTCAAACCATAAAGGGACTTTTTCAGCAAGCATACATAATCCTCTTTTCCTGAGACTTCAAAACCTTCTGGTTCTTGCATATAGATTTCTTCCTCAAGTACCCCATGTAAGAATGCTGTCTTCACATCCAGCTGCTGCAACTCTAAGTCATGCATGACCACAATACCAAGGAAAGCTCGAATCGTACTATGCTTTACAACTGGAGAAAATACATCAGTGAAGTCTACTCTTGGAATCTGACTGAAACCTTTAGCAACTAGTCTGGCTTTGTACCTGGCTTCTTCAACTTCCGGTATTCCCTCCTCTCTTTTAAATATTCACTTGCAGCGAACAGGTTTCTTACCCTTAGGTAATTTCACCAAGTCCCATGTGTCGTTCTTACCAAGTGACTCCATCTCCTCCTGCATAGCAATTATCCACTTACCAGAATTATTGCAGCTAATTGCTTCTGAACACGTCTCGGGTTCTTCATCGGAATCAATCTCCTCAGCCACATTTAAAGCATAAGCGACCAAATCAGCCTTTGCATATCTCTGAGGGCGTCTAATTTCTCTCCGAGACCTATCTTTTGCAATGGAATATTGTGAAGGTGCTTATGATGAGCTCGTTCCATCCACAACATCTAGAATAGGCTCTGGAGTAGTCTCTGTAGATATCGGCTCAATCTCAATCTCCACCTGTGTGCTTGTCTTCTACTTATATCTTCCTCAGAAAGAGTTTTAGATGGAGACCCCTGAAGCATGCTAGTCTCGTAAAAAATAACATCTCTACTGATGATGACTTTCCCGGTCTCTAGATACCAAAGTTTGTATCCCTTCACTCCTTGTCTAAAGCCTATAAATATGCACTTCACCTAACGAGGCTCCAACTTTCCATTATCAACATGAGCATACGCGGGGCATCCAAAAATTCTCAAATTAGAATAACTAGCAAGAGTACCAGACCATACCTCTTGTGCAGTTTTCCTTTCAATAGCAATTGATGGAGAGCGATTTACAAGATAACAGGCATATGCAGCGGCTTCTGCCCAGAAAAACTTCGGTAGCCCAGCATTAAGAAGCATACAACGCACCTTCTCCATTAAAATCCTATTCATCCTCTCTGCTACACCATTTTGTTGAGGAGTATACCGAACTGTATAATGCCTCACAATACCTTCAGCTCTACATAAGGCATTAAGCTCACCAGAACAAAATTCCAATCCGTTATCAGTTCGAAGATGCTTTAATTTCCTCCCTGTCTGCTTCTCAATCATGAGCTTCCACTCCTTAAAGGTAGTAAAAACATTACTCTTATGTCTTAAAAAAATGCCCAAACTTTTTTTTGAGAAATCATCAATAATAGTTAACATATAGAGAGCACCACCTTTAGATGATACTTTAGAAGGCCCCCACAAATCAGAATGAATGTAGTCTAATATACCCTTTGTCTTATGAATGCCAACTGAGAACTTGACTCTTTTCTGTTTGCCAAAAACACAGTGCTTGCAGAACTTTAGGTTTGTAATACTTTGACCATCAAGAAGTCCTCTCTTGCTCAATTCAACCATGTCATTCTCACTCATATGACCCAAACGCATATGCCAAAGTATTGTAACATCAGAATCAGACATAGGCAACCTTGCGACGGCAACATCACCTATTACTGTGGATCCCTGCAAAACATATAAACCGGCGGTTCTTCTTTGTCCCTTCATCACAACAAGAGACCATTTACTGATCTTCACAGCTCCACCTTCACCAGTGTACTTGTACCCTTTAGAATCAAGAATACTCAAAGAGATCAGATTTCTCTTCAAATCAGGGACGTGCCTCACATCACCGAGTGTCCGAATGACACCATCAAACATTTTAATTCTGACCGTACCAATATCAGCAATTCTGCATGATGCATTATTCCCCATCAAAATGGCACCACTCGAAACCATTTCATATGTTGAAAATCAATCCCGATTGGGACACATATGAAATGTACAGCCAGAATCAAGAATTCATTCCTCACTCTACTTCAAATCAGCATCAGAGGCAACGAGAAGTTCACCATTATTGTGATTTTCGGCAACATCAACCTCACCAGACTTCTCTGTCATGCACAACTACTCCAATTTTAGCCATAATGCAGCAGCGGATTTTTCCTTCATACTTGCCGTTGTCATTAATCCCGGTTGACATCCAACCTAGCTCCGATACCACTTGAAACGAAATTACAACGGAAAAACGGCAACTCTCATATAATAAAGTAAAGAGAAGTAGAGAGAGAAGAGAGGTAGAGAGAAAGAAAAAGAGGTAACCAAATAACTTTCTTCATTGATTGATCCAACTTGTTTATGAGATACACAATTTATAGGGACCTTAGAATACTTAGTCAAATAAAAAATTAATAACGAAACTGTTAATTAACAGATTTATAAAGAATCTATTGATTAACATATTAATAAAAAAATATCTAATAAATATTAACGGATTAAATAGAATTTGGGTCACCAAATTCTAACGGCTGATGCCCATGTTTATTATTTATTTTCAGCCCAATTTAAACAAGCTGGTGATTCACCGGCCCAAATATCATTGGACTAGGCTTCACTGCAAAAGAATTAAAAATTAGGGTGCGAAGCGAACTGGCTCGCGTCCGAAGCGGTGGAAGCGACATGGACATCGGCTACCGGCGGCCGACGGCGGAGGAAGTAATCTCCAGGCTGAAGGACGACGGCGACTTCGATTCCCTCCGCCTCAAGATCATCCGCAAAGTTAAGGAAAATGTGAGTTTGTTGGATCTTTTCTTCACGATCCCTGGCTGCTTGGTTGGAATTTAACTCCCTATGAATTTTTGTTTTGGATTACCGAAAGTGCCTTTTTGTCGATTACTTGAAACCTTGACCTTTTTCGGCTGTTAGGAGGTTGTTGGTATCTGATTTGGGATGGCTTGAAATTTCATTAGCTCCACGCATTAGGGTGTAAAGATGAAGAATCATCCCCAAAAAATTAGGTATTTTTCCCACTTTAATATTCTGTAATCACTGTGTCGGTGGAGTGGGAAAATTCAACGAGCTAATCTTTTCACACAACTCTATAGTTCACATGTAAGGTTTCTGTGAGGAAAGATACAGATATTATCTTGTTCATTCATTATTCTCTGACCATTTATATCTCGGAGCCCGACCCTCCATTTTATTTTTCGCGAACCATCTTGCTAATTTTGTATTCCCGGTATACCAAAGTCATCAGTATAAATGTACGAGAGATGATCAGAGCCTCACATTGATGAGATATAACTGCGCGCCAGAGTCATTGTAATCCTTGCCATCTCTTGCAATTTATTATGGTTATGAGCCAGGCATTCTGAATAATGACTTTTGCATTCCAGTGTTCCCTAAAAATAGCATATTAATCTAGAAAATAATTGTTTTGCTTCCTGTTAATAACATATCTTACTTCCATGAAATGATGGAAGATGGTTGATGGAGAACACTCCGCTTTTTCATTAGCGTACCAACGAGTTACCAGATGAGAAACCTATCTAGCGATTTAGGACATTCTGCAAGAAGAACATGTTATGCTGCACGAGGATATTGTTGAATCATGCCACTTTATGCCATGCGCTAGATTGAAGTTTTAAGTTTCTTGTGGTTGCTTTCAACTGCATGTCTATGTGCTGAGTATTTGCCTTTTGCAATCTGGTAACTATGATCCCTATTGTCTACGGATCTTTTTTCCAGAAGATTATTTTATTGGTCTAAAACTATGGATATTGTTGGAAATTGAGTCTTAGTTGTCTCTATAATTTCAGAGTCAGCTACTCCATGTCAATTGTAGATCTGTGTCAGTTGAATTTTTTTGCTCTTTGAGAAACAATGGGAGTATCTGAGGGAGCCACAAGTTGGTTGAACGACAACCCCAAGGAAAGACGATATTTAAATTTAAATCTCAAATCTGAACTAGTGATTAAAACAGGAGGCAAATAAGGGATCAAACTGCTTGTGAAGCAAAGTTGGACATCGAGCTGACACTAGTTGTCACTTTGATGGAGTAAAGGTCTCGAACCTTGCACTTACTTTTCCACACAAAGAACCAACTGTGATTTAGTGAAGAAAATATCAAACTTTAATCCCAGCTACCCAACCCAGAGAGGTAGCAGTGATTAAGAGCCATTTCCGATATCAGTGATACCAAGAATGAATTTCGCCTATGCTGTTTTTCTTTCATGTATCTAACCCTATTCATCATTAGTCAAACATTATAAACTTGTAAATATACTTTATTGTAAAATAATACCTTTCCAGTTAGGAAACAATGTATTTGGAGATCTTTTTAAAGTGATCTGCCACATGATAATATGGAATTCTTTCAGAAAAGAGACATGTAGGCTAATTATTACTTCAGTAGAGATCTTCCTCCATAGGTAAAATTCTGCAACCCCGTTATGTTCTTTATTTTTAGTCTCGACAGCTGGACAATCACAAGATTGTTTTCATCAAAGAAAACTTTCTTGTTATACTAGATGATCTACTTTCCTTTGAAAAAGGCAGTTCTTTCTATCAGATTCTCATGTAAAATTGTTCTAGCGTAAACAATTAATCTGTAGAAATTCTGTACGCTTCTCCTCTGTGAGTACTCTAATCTTCAAAGTGGACATGTTGTTAATTTAAATAGTAAATTTCAAAATTTTATCCGGAATTTTGAACTGACTTTGTCTGTTGATAAAAAAACAATGTCATATTCTCGGTGAAATGGCTGCCCGTAACCTTCTAATTAAAGGGAAAAATTACAAATCTGAGCAAACTTCATGGGACAAGCTGAAAAGTTTCATAGCTGTGAATTAACCAAAAAATAAAAATATTTTTTAAAACAACATAAAAAGTATAAATGTGCCTTGAATTCTATTCTGACGGCCTCATAGGAAAACATACTCATATCAATTAAATATCTATTTGGTCACCTTAGTCCCAGAAAAATGAATTTCTTATTGTGTATGATGGATGAGAAGGGTATTTGTTTTTTCACCTTTGATTTTGCTGATGAATCATCAACATTAGTTCACTGTTTTGTACATTTGAAAGAAAAATAAATGCAGTGAATAGCATATATGATCTTGTACAATCTTTATTAGGCATAGACTTTGCATTCTACTTGCCCATGCATGGGTTCCATGAATAAATTTAGTTAGATGTCCCGTCATTATGGTTCTCGACCTGATTTGTGTTGCTTCCCCACTAGATTTAGGGAAAATTTTGTTTGTTTGACTTTCCTTTTCTTTCCAATTTTTTTTTTTTTTGAAAGGAAATAATAGATATATATGCATAGACTATTATATATAACATAATGCTCAAATATTTGCAAAATGACACCTCTTAGTACTGATGCATGCAATACCATTGACAATTCATGTAGGTTCGAAAGGTGGGCTTCTTGTTTCATTTTTTTTTTCCTTTCCATGGCTTGATGTGGAACCTTTTAACAGGAGGAACTACGAAACAGAATTGTATCTGAAGTTAAACAATCCGTTGTACTTAGTGAAGATGACTCTGAGAAAATGAAGCTAAGAGAACTTTCTGATGCTGTATATCAAGAGCTTGGGTAAACATGTAGATGACAGTAATTCTGGTTTATTGTCCATCTCCCTATTAGACAAATGTGTGATACTTGGTTTGAATTTTCATCTGGAGGTTGTCTGAAACTGATGCCATTTATGCAGAAGCAAAATTATGGGGCAAATTTCAGATGAGGTTTGGAAGATCATCAGATCATCTGAGAATGATATCAGGGGGGCGGTGGAGGCCGTATATGATAGAATAGTCAACCCAAAAGAAAAGAAACCGGATACCTCTTCTCCCCATAAAGAACCACAAAGTGATGGAAAAAAGGGTCATGATTCTCTTGTAACACCGTCGACGAGTGAGATCAATGTATCTGATACAAATGAACAGATGGAAGCACCACCAGGTTTTGATTCAACTGATCGGCCAATCAGTAAAGTAAAATGTGAACCATTGCCCCAAGGCAAGCAACCCCAACCATCAAATAAAGAGCCTAATCAGGCAGAACAAGTTGATAGTCTACCACCTGGCTTCGGTCCAGTTGCTAAGTCTCCCATCCGTCCAATTGTTGTCGCCGATGAGGACCCTGACGTTCCTCCCGGTTTTGGGTAAGGATCCTTCAGTTAGTTCAATGGTTGTTTTGATGAATTTAAGGAACAAAGATGTTATGATTTATCCATTCTTCACTGTTATTATTCGAGATAAAACGTTTCTTCTCAAAGTTGCAGTTGTACATGTAAACTATAACTCGGGTAAAGTTAGCGTTTATGCTGTTTTTATTTGCTGTAACATATATGTATTATAGTGATCTCCAGAGGGACATTTTACCCGTCTTGTGAATGATAATTACAAGCTCATTTGGCCCTGAGTGCCTTCTCAGGATTATGAATTGCAAATATGCTGTAAACTTTGCAGCCCATCTTGATATCGTCATGACAAAGACAAGCGACGATTAATATAGGGTGTTTGGTTGAGCTTATAAACTCAACAAGATAATTTACAAGTTGATTTAGTACTTATATGCTCTTCAAATATGTATGATAATTTTTTTTGTAAATAATTTATAAGCAATCAAAATAAATTGTTTGACAGTTTATAGTTTATAAGCTGTTTTCAAAAAAACTAAGGGAGATTTTATTTTAATAATTTTCTTCTCTAAATATTCGTATAAATTTTTATTAATCCATATTTGACAATTTATAAGTTGTTTTTTTAGAAAAAATAAGGGAGATTTATTTTATTTTAAAGATTTTATTGTTGGTGTCCCGGTTGGTTTTGATGTGATCAACTAAGTTATGTTAGGTCCTGTTGTGATTTTGATCCCTCTGTCTAAGTGTACAGGAGCTTAAAAGCGAAGGAAGTCGAGTCTAAGACGCAATGGACGAGAAAGATTGTACAGGGAAGTGAGTCATCGAGCTTGGTTCATCCGAGGGACACGGAAACTATGGAGTACATTGGTGGAAAGAGAAGGTCGTGCGCGACGTCTGAGGGACGAGAAGCCAAGAGGAAGGATGCTCGAGGGGTGAAAAGCCGGAGTCGAGTTCGGATAAGCCTAACTCAGATTGGTCAGAAATCACCCAAACAAAGCGTCTACCAAAAAATCAACCCTGTTGACTTTGTCTAAGTCAAGTTTTGACTTAGACCATATTTGACCAAAATTGTTGAAGAAGCATGGAGATTTGACCGAAGACTTTGACCAAGCAACACACATAGACAACTTACATACACAGAAACTTCTACCGTTTAAAAAAGTAATCTTATCTTTTAAAACGATAAACTTTATCAAAGATAAAATTTATCTTTTAATCAACGGTTAAAGATTAAATTTATCTACATTCAATTAAATGATAATTATTATCCTTTAATCGGACAGAAACTTCTACCATTAAAAAATTAACCTTAACTTTTAAAACAACTAGTATAATACCCGTGCGATGCACGGAAATCTTACACAATTCAAATAACATGTTTAGTGATAATATATATATATATGTCAATTTTTATTATTAAATGAAAAATTAAAATGAAAAGTAATTTTATTTCATCATGGATTCATGTCAATATAAGATATAGTATTATTTTTATAATATAAGATATTAATGGTGATCATAAGTTTTATAAGGGTGGCGGATGTGGATGCGATCTAAAGGGTCTAGTTCTTTATTAAATAGTTGATAATTTGTAATTATCTTTGTTAATTTCCTCTATCATATTGAGAGAAAATCACCATATATGATGAAATATATATTTTATCAATGGATTCTCTTAAGATTTGCTATGGACAACCCACGTGGCTTGAGGAAAAAATAAAAGATGGAATACATAAGTTATTGATCGATCCTCTTAAGATTTGCTATGGACAACCCAACATATCGTCTTCCCCCTCATCTATTTTAATAATGATAGAAAATTATTGTAATTAATGAGGTTTTGATAGAAGATTATTGTAATTAACGAATTATGCTATGGACAGTCCACGACAGATCATCTCCCCCCTCATCCGTTCAAGCTTGGTATTATTTTCAATTAAGCTAAATCTACATCTGGGATCTTAAACCCACCCATCTATTTAACACTTGATATTTTTCTTTGATAGGGGTGTGTCAAGCCTGTGTTATTGTGTAACACACAGACGACACATGAAAACCCTAGTAGCAAACTACTATGATGGGGAATCCCCATATAAAAATTAATTTAATATCAAAGTGGACCAATGATCCAGATATCAGATATTAAACTGATAAGAACAGATACTACATTTGATCTTACCCGAAAGTCCGAGAAAGGTATGAGTTGTTTTACCGTTTTTTGTCCATTTTTATAATTGCTCTGTGTGTAATTCGCTTGGTAACTTTAGATGTGGGACTATCATTTTTCTTACATCAACTCAAGGGATGTTAAAGGCCTATATTTCATTAAAATTAAATTAAATTTATTTTTTATGTACATTACTGTAATCATTATAACTTACTTAAATTTTTTTTATTTAGAAAATTTATATTCGGTTTAAAAAAAAGGACAGGTCTAAAATTTATTAATTAAAATTTTTTTATTTAAAAAATTTATATTCGGTTTAGGAGGGAATCCTAAGCTCCTTATGAATGCCACGTCTGCATGTAAAACTGTATTTTATAGATATTAATAGATAGATAAGCTTTATAAAAGAAAAAATTTATCTTTTAATCAATAGTTAACTATTAAATTTATCTAAGATCAACGATAATGATTAATTTCCTTAGTCTATAAATAAACTTAGAAGTTTAAGAGATTTTTAACAGATTGATTGTAATTCTTCTAGCTTCTGTCTTGTGTTACAAAGTTTGTAAAAGGCTTCTTCGCCAGAAAGAGATTTTTATAGTGAACTTCAACCATCTTGGACTAGCAACCACTTAAGTTGCAACCAAGAAATTTTTATATCTTAGCCTTTCTACTAGTCAAGTTAGTTTATGCTTATCTTATTTAATTGTAGCAATTAATCTGGAATCTTTGTGAGTCACATAAAAGATTTATTTTTATTTTGCAGTGGTAATTCACCCTCCTTGTCGTTCCACCTTGATCAATATTTATTTTAATAATTTTCTTCTCTAAAATATACTTATAAATTTTCATTAATCTCTATCTTATCTTTCATAGATTTTTACAAATCTAACAACTCTTTCTATGCTGACTTCTTTCCCAACGTATTCTATCATTTTCTCCTCCCAACACACAAAGTCTCCGACACTCTTTTTTATTTGTTCTCTTCCCGACCTACAAATTCTCCAACTTATTTATCAAATATATTATTGATCAATTTTTAACTATAATTTTATTTGAAATATTAATAATATCATTAAATTTTTAAAATTTTCTAAAATAAAATATCAAATAGTTTTATTTTTTATATAAGTTTAACATTTATTATAAAATTGTAAACTAATATAGTATTATACTTTTTCAGTAATTTTATTAATAAAAAAATCTTATAATATCAAACTTATCTATATTTTTAAAGTTATTTAAAAATTCAACCAAATACTTTAATAGTTTATGTTTATAAAATAAAACCTAACAATTTATAAATTCGTAAAATTATTTTTAATTAGTTTAGTCAAACATCTTCTAAATTCAAATTATGGTTTCGTCTAAATATTATGAAGGTTACTGCGAAATCCATCGCCATAGAAGAAGTGCTCTCGTAAAATTTCATTTCAATTTTTTACATTGATAATTTAATGAAATTTTTACATTGGTGATTTTCATTATTTTCTTTATATCCAATATTTAATTTTTTATTTATATCAAATATTTAATTATTCAAATCTATTAATTTTGAAGATGATCAATTTAATTTCATAAATTTTTTTTACCGATTAATATGAAGTTTGTTAGCTTAAATTTATATAATTGATTTTACTATCAAAGTAATCCAATTTAAATAAGTTTTAAGGTTATATTATTTAATCATCGTTGATTACCTTTTTAGTATTTGTTTTGCAATATCAATTCAAAGCTGCAGAGGTAGTTCAATTAATGATTATAGTTATAACAAAGCCATCGAGCAGATGGATTCTGTCTAGAGGATCCCTATCCTATTTATTTTATACTCATCGGCGATGATCGACAAGTCATTCAATTATTGATCGGATATCATCAACGATCTTCGATCGTCGTCACGAACCAAATGATACCCTAGAGAATGATGAACCGATTGGGATCGTCACAATTACGATCTCGTCGGATTCAACGGTGAATCCGACAAACTCCCAATTACAGCGATTCTAACATGTTGATCGTACCCCATAGTATAATTTGATTCGGGATGATGGTCGGAGGTCGCCGATGATATCCGATCGACGATTGGATGACTCCCCGACGAATGAGATAGGCGGAACTTGATCTTTATTTTATAATTTATTTCTATATATTTATTCTGTTCTATTATTCATGAAAAATTTGATATATATATATATATATATATAATTTAATTTTTTTCTTTTTTAATCTACTAATTCTGAAAGGAACCAATTCGATCCTATGAATTTTTTCATAAATCCTGTTCACGACTAATATTATAGGATTGTTTTTCGTTAAAAGAAAGTAATATCGTAGTATACCATAACTAAAAATTATTCTAAGAGGAAACACTTGCACGATAACAAATTTTATATTTTATATAATTATATAATAAGTGGATATCTTGAGATAGCAAATCCTTTCCAAAATTAATAGAAAAAAGTAAATAACTACTCATTCGAATATTATAATTTACCCATGAAAAAGATAAAGACATTAACTTTCTCAAATTTTAATTCTCATATCCTAATGAATATGTTGAGATTTCTAGGCACGAGGACAACTCAAAAATCAAGTGGCATTTATCAATTTTTGAAGTGAATCGTGAATAGAATTTATTTAT
This sequence comes from Boesenbergia rotunda, assembly GCA_024364735.1. Lineage (NCBI taxonomy): Eukaryota > Viridiplantae > Streptophyta > Magnoliopsida > Zingiberales > Zingiberaceae > Boesenbergia > Boesenbergia rotunda. Next base: position 516,485 of record JAGFNQ010001156.1, on the reverse strand, counting down.
TTTTCCACGATCTACATCATTCAAAAGAAGATCATATACTTTTGACAAGTATTCTTATTTATTCTCATCATTGTAATGTTAAATTACAAGAAAATACTCTTGTCGGCTGTATAGGTGTGATGAAGTATTTAAAAAAAATAAATCAATCAATCAAAATTTGAACGAATGTTTTAAAAATCTATCATTGAATATGCAAAAATTATACTCTAAATTTATCTTACAAGTAAATCAGAAAGAAAAATCGTCACTTTAAAAATTAATACACTTTTTTTTAAGAAAGAAAAAATGTCACTTTAAATTTAACGAGAAGGCAACACAAACTTTTAACAGTGTGAAAATGGCAAACTACATCATAAATTAGCTGACCTACTCAGGGCCCTAACCTCCTACTTTAAATTAACAACCTAAAAATATGTATAAACAAGAATGATTTCTGCATCAAAATTTATACTAATACCGACCCTTCCTTTGTGGGTTGATCTACAGAGAGCCATTACCTTTTAATATAACTTATCAACCTAAATATTGATAGCAAGACTTAACGAGACTACTGTCCTAAACAATGATACTTTGAACCATCATATGGCGCTTTATTCTAGCACAATATGACACCAACCATCTTTCTCCAGCTCGTACAGCGCGGCCAATGCAGCAGAGTCTTGCGAGCTTTTCTTGTCGGCACGCCTTTCCCCTGTGAGTTCAATAACTTTCACATTCGGTAGGTGCAGTGTTATGCTTGACACAAAGATTAGATGGCTTTCTCTCTTAGCGCATGTATCCAACTCACTGCAGTATAAAAGATGTAGGGATAAAAAAATTTAGAGCGAGTATTAATCATTCTGATTTAGGGTTGTTGTAGTATTAATCATTCTGATAAATTATCTCTAAACAGATGGCCATCATAATTGACGTAGCATGTGCAAACCATTATTCGGTCCAATTATGCTTTGCATAATCATGGATTCATCATTAGTAGAACTTTAGGGCTAACCTTGGTTTCCACTGTTTTGAATCAAAGCTAGGCAACGGCCACTTGCATTTTTTGCAAAGTTCATGGAGGGCCATCCGAGGCCCTCCCTTCCTCATTTTAACTGTCAGAACACCCACTGTAAAGAACAAAAATTGATAAACTCCAACAATCATTAATGGAATGATAATGCTCAAAAGGTAGGGTAACCTGACAACGAATGAAGAAATTAAGTTGGTAATACCTGATTTCATTGAATCTGGATCACAACTATCTAGGGGTTCGATCACTTCTTCACGTTTTGATGGTGTAGAAATCACCACTGGCATGGTAAAATTAAAGGTCTCCTTTTCCACAGATTCATTCTGGTTTATAATGTTTTCTTCAGCTCGCTTCCGTTTGGAGGGATATCTCGAGTGTGAAAGTCCTCTTTCCTGTCATTTGTTAAGAAAACTCTTCTTCCTTGAAATCATTTTTTTTCTTTGTCAAAAGCAATAGCCAAAAAAATAAAATGAAAAGAAGACAGTAGACAAGCAGAGGTTAAGAAGCAAAAGCTATGAAGCTAAGGAGCATACTTCCAGGTCCTTCAAGAGCAAAAATGCTGCTTGTCCTTTCGCTAATTTTTTTGTCTTCTCGCAACCTTTCCTTACCAAGAGGATGTCCTTGAGCTGGACCTTAAGCATAGCAACCACCATGTCACCTTCGATTGTGATTGTTGTATACAAAAAGTAGCCATGATGGCTACAAAGTTCGGTAAGTTCTCGTAAAGGCGGCAACTCAAGATTATCTGGAGTTACAATAGGAGACAGCAACGGTTGGAAAATTTCCCATACTCTATTCAGATCAAGCTTTGTATCTATTAATATGGCACCTGCGATACTTTCAACTATATCTCCAAGGACCTGCAACAAAAAAACAACAAAATACTAAAAATGCATCCATGGAGGAAGAATATATAATTTTTCTTTTAAAAATGTTAAGTTGCCCAAAATCAAACCTTAGGTCCCTTAGATGAACCATTCAACAAAAGCATGTGTGTTTCAGTGGATGAATCCTCGAGTCTGTTGGCATATTCTGTAATTTGCTCTAACAGAAATCCAGAATTGTGCTGGAGATGTTGGTGAAGCTTATACTTGATGGCTACTTGAGCAAAATTTTCATTATTCACTGATGCTGATCTTAAATCAGTTAGCTCTCCAGGATCAATATCTCTATAGCATTGAAAGAGATGCCATGTAATGAGTATGTCTAAAACGGAGTCACCCAAAAATTCAAGTCTCTGAAATATTGAAGCAATTCAAAATAGAATGGGTTGATGAAATGTTCAAAAATAGAGTAAAATATTTGCAAGAGAAAAGAATCAATTACCTGATAGCAAAAGCAGGCTTCCAATTCTTGCTGAGATGCATGAGTAACAGCTTCAAGAAGAAGACCTTTATTGGAAAATTCATATCCAATCTTAGATTCCAAAGTATATAGGTCGTCATTTTTTGGGTGGTGTCTCCACACTGATGCATTTCTTAGAGCTTGCTCCAGCATTTGAGGATCAATTTCAGTTTCAATTCCTAGCCACTTCAAAACTACAAAAGCAGCTGGTAATCCACCACAAACATAATATGCACCAATTAGACCCTCAACGCAATCTGATATCGTTTTTGAACAGATCCACCTGTGCCCCTTATCACATGCCTTTCCTATCACCTTAGACTTATCATTATCTGTATACATCATTTTATTTGGCACATCATGATCATCCACTCCACATGTACATGGAACAGGATGCAAAGAAAGCTGCCCAGGGGCAACCCATCGGCGAGGATCAAATGCAGCATCCCTAATGTATCCCTGTCGAGTGAAAAAAACATAAAATCACATAAGAAAACTGCAATGCATTTGGAAATTTGTGCTACTCAACTTCATATATAATAAGCTCAAAGTGATACTATTCGTTTATGTGCAATTAAGATTGATGGGTGACCAAGCACCAATGAGTGAACAATTAAAAGGGAAGTGAAAAAAAAACAACTTCACAGAAGTTATCAACTAGACTAGCATAGACTCTAGCATAGCAAATAGAATGATGGATGAGCGTCATAGCAAACAAGAACAAGAAAGCCATAATGCAACGAAAATTTTTCAAGGAATAAAAAGAGAGTCATCAGACTAAGAAAGACATCTACCTGTATCCCACGACTAGTGCCTAAGCTATGCAGAGTAGAATTCCTGATTATTTTTATCCTGTGTGAGGAAAGTTGTCCCTCATGTTTCTCTAGAAATTTCAGAAAGAGATGACAACTCACTGCATATTTCAAAACAGAGTCCCCTAATAATTCCAATCGCTCTAGTGAGAAATCTTCACAACATCGCTGTGTTGTAATTGCTTCCAAAATCTATGCAAGATCATTGCAATGACATTTTTCAGGGATCCTTGAAAGTGTCCAGAACCAGAAGTATTGAAATACTGTATGAATATCAACTAATACCTTACCAGGATGCTTGATACAGAATCATTAGGAGAGTATGCAATTTCCTTCCTTAGTTGGCAGGCTAGCATCAAGGATTCCATTCGGTACATCAAAGAAGGTAGCAAATAGAAGGACTTCAGAACCTCCAATGGTACATCAACACGAACTAGAAGCTCTGGGGGCATGTGGACATGATTTAGTGGTTTGCTTGTAGTCATCTTTCTGCCACTAGATCTTGTTGAATCACAATCATCTATAACATACAGGCAATAACAAATAATCTGGTTACATGACATTAGAAAACACATTGCTTAATTCAACCAATATCGATTATCACCTAATTAAACAACACATTTGAAAAAGGCTCGTAGATAACCATAAGCTGAGCCAATCTTCTTAGCTTGTGGAACAGGAGAGAAATATTAACTAAACAACAAAAAAAAAGTTCCCAAGTCAAAAATATATGCAGCCATTAATTATATGAATAGGATGATTTGTAAAAAAAAATTACAAGAAACCACATGAATCAACTCTCAACTATTCATAATATTTAGGGTCAGCTAAGAATAAGGCATCAGCAGACATACTCATGTGAATCTGAAACCTCTACAACCACAATAGTTACATTCTCGTACAGACATTTTTGGAGGGAAAAGGGAAAAAAAAGAGATTGATTAGTGTAGGGAAGAGCAACTATTTTGTGATGAACTAATATATCTTCAAAGAAATAAGTAGTGCATCAGTATTGATAACAAAATGGAACAATATGGAATAGTTAGTACAGTGACAATACTGTAAATTAAAGACATGCAAGGTTTCTTACACTGAAGAAATATAAACAAAGACAAACGTCTTCCTCTTGTTGAGCATTATGAAAATTACTAAAGAGAAAGAAGTCGCAAGGAGTTGTAAAACTCTATCGTCACAAGCTTAGTCCAACAAATGGCACTACAACAATGAATTAGAATCTAAATGGTCCATAGATATTAGAAACTCAAAAGAGGGTTGCCTCTAGCACTCACACAATTAAAATGAGAAGAACAAACCTTCAGTTTCAGACTTCGAAGCTAAAAGATTGTGGGGATTGTGGCTGTTCTTCAACAATAATAAAGGCTGCCGTGAATACTGAAGCACAATTCCGTACCTATTGACCAAAAATTCCTTATAGCCAACAAGGTCATGAAAAATATAAGGAAACAATTAATATCAAGCAATAAATCACCTACTTCTTATTAAAGTATTCCAAGTAGGTACGAAATTCTGATGATTTCTCAGATAACCCTTCAAATGCACTATCAGCAGATGAATCAACCACAACTTTTAAAACAGAATAAATTCTTCCTGTATGAATTGCCAAAACTACCACATTTTTTAAGTTCTGAGGATCTGCACATTCATTAGCTAGGTGGATTGCGTTTTGCATAGAGAACATTGTCTCGGAGCAACCACACCTATAATTGACAACTGGAATGTTTGCTCCAGATGAGTAAATATCTCTCATGAAGTTTACAATTGAAGCAGTTGCATTTATCGCATTCCAATTAATTTTTATTGCATCATGCTCATAAGCAGAAGGTTCTAGCGGTAAAAGCATATACATATTTGATGTATTCCACAATGATCTACCATCTTTGAGTAAGAATTCTCTTCGGGCACCTGATGAAGATCTTGTAAATAATTTCCCAAACAAACCATTGAAAAAGAATTCTTGGAAAAGCTTTCCTTGCACTACCTGGTAGGAAAAGAGAATATTAGAAAAAACCATCATATTATATCATATGGAGATTGTGTAATTAGTGAACTGGTATAAATGCCCTTAAAGCGTATATCATACATTTCTATCAAAAAAAAAAGAGATGAGGATTGTTTGAAAAAAAAAAAATGAACAGAATTTCTGTCCGACGCACCTGCTCCTTGTCCAATGAAACAAGCCCACATGGAGAAATATAGGCTTTAACCATTTTGTTACGTAAATATAGATTCATTTCCATACAGGCAACATCTTGATCTAAACTAGCGTCGATTAATAGGACAAAGGGGGAATAGTTCTGTCCAGGCTGGTTGCACAGAAAGATAAACTTATAACCCTGCAGAGTAATTCCAGCATTTTGGAGTGCCCATCCTCCTGACATAGCAGCGACTACAGTTGTTCCATGCAATTCTTTCCTTTTTGTTGTTCCTTTAGATAAATGGCAACACATTACTTCACAAAAATTGATAAGAAAATTATTGATGATGTTGATTTATAGTTATTGACCATATGTAGTATGAAATTCATGAAGAATAAATGAATTGAGTACAATTTCATAAACAAAACATCTAAATTATGAAATAATATATCAACATAAATAACACAAATTACTTTTGGAAACTAGGTATGGATTTCAACTCTCAATATACCATAAGCCTCACTAGAGAACTTCCCATAAACATCAATATAATTTACACAGATAAACTATGTTTATCTCCATTTATTGTTGCTCTAGCTATGTTGCATATACATTCATCGGTATAAATTTCATAGCATTCATGTTTGTATGTCATCATTCCTATATATGCCACAACTGGCAGTCTAAGTGAGGTTGGATATTGAAACCAAGACATTCTTCATTCATTTCAATGTCCAACTGCAGCTATGTGATCTGTTTATTGGTGTAAAGGAAAAGGCAATAAGGAATTTTATTTTCATTACAACAATTAGTTATCTACGCTATATTTTTAGAATTATTCTTGACCACAAAATTAGTACTTCTTTGGATAATAGACTTACATTTGCACAAATGCTAATGAGAACTGAAAATTCATTGTGTTGTCTTTTCAATATATGGTAAGATTATAAAAAAAAATTCTGGATAAGTATTCCCTAAGATAGACACCAACACCAGCAACAACCAAAGTTTTGATCCCCACTAAGTGGGGAAACAGCTATATGAATCCTCGTACACCATTAGGCTCGATTCCTACTATAATCTCATTTATATTCAAATAAATGTTATCTGTTTTATCATTGCTAATTTTTTTTGGTCTCGCATCATCTAACTAGGGCATTTATTGGACACCTAAGTGTGTATCCATACCATCTTAAACGTGTCTCTTGGAATTTTTCCTCAATAGGCGCAACCCAACTTTCTCTTTCATGTTCTTGTTTCTTATCATGTCCACCTTCATACCTCCACACATCCACCTTAATATCCTCATGTCATACGCTCTCATCTTTTGCCGCTTCATAGCCCAACATTTAGTTTCATATAACATAGTAGGTATAATTGTCGTTTTATAAAACTTCCTTTTAAACTTTGGAGGTATTATTTATATATAATTAAATAATCTAAGTTAGTAGTAAAGATTCACCAAGCAGAAACTATTATATAAAAATTCAACGATTTCTTGAGCGCTAAAGAAATCACCATTAAAAATTTAACTTTTTAACATTTACACAAAGTGATATAATTATATGAAACTAGCAGGTTCAGTGACAACATACGTAAGTAATTAAACAAAGCACTGTGAACTGCATAGCACATACCTGCACCTTCAGCTGATTCTTCAATTATATCAGTGCTCACACCATCCAAGTGTTTTTCAACACAAGGAAGAAGATGATCATTAAGTGCTCCCAATTGATGTAACTTTTTGCAAGCCTCCAGGCATGCAAGCTTTTTTGCTACATGTGACTTTTGATCCACTGGACCAACTACTGTCTGAATTGCAGCAGCCAGAGGCAAAGTTAATGTGCATTCATGGCACCCGCCGTAGAAACTGAATGTGAAAGTTGGTTTGGGAGTGTAATACCTGGATAAATTATCAAGAATAGGCAGCAATTAAGAGGATTGCCATGAATTCAGAACTATGTAAAAGAAGTTATAACAGAATAAATATGGCTGGTTATGAAGTCATACTTGTCTCTTGGAAGACTTTGGCAATACAAGTTTATGAGATTGACACTTGAGTCAGCAGTAACACTTGCTCCAGTTGAATCAACATAATAAGCATATACTTCTTTATTCTGCACTATGGGAACAGAGGGTTCTTGTTCTCTTCTTATCGAAGTATCAATCATGGAGTGATTGCTCCTGATGATATCGAATAACATATCTCTCTGCTGCATGTTGCCGCTGGAGAACGAATATCAAAAGTTTATTAAACACTTAAAATTACTGATTTTAGTATATCAGAAAGCAAAATTGAAAAGTAAATGTGTATGACATGATAATGTTATGGTATTACATTCTTAATCACATTCATGTAGATGGTACTATGCTTGCTAGTTCTGTTCAGGTTTAATAGAGCCATGGGTCATGTATCTTGGCTGTTGGGGTTGGGTAGAAGCAACTAATAAGCACTGAACCATCATGAGTCACGTGAGAGTGATGGAGTCAGTACAGTTTATTAATGTGTAAGGTGTGTTTTAGTAAACAGAAAGAATAGACAGGGGTGCTGATTTATGCCCATTTGGTATTCTGCTGTTACATTTTCCATGCAATCTCTATGGCTGCTCCAGATCAACAAATCCTTCCGAACAACCACATACCAACATTGTTGAGGAATCACTCTGAATCCACAACGATGAAAATCTAAGAAATACTTTTGAGTACAGAAGGCAACGGCAGAGGCAAAAGGCTAAGAATAAAAAATAACAGTAATGGAGTTCAAATATAAACTTTCTAGAGACTATAATGAACAGGATTCTCACGATACAATATTCATTGTTAAAAGAAGCAATACCGTTCAAGCATGATAAAATAATGTGAATCAGCTTGCCGAGCTCGGCCACAAGACTGAACATAACTACGCACTGTTCTTGGCAAGTCAAAACGGATTACAGATGAACAATCAGGTACATGGATACCCTCTTCGGCCACATCAGTAGTAAATAACAATTGTATCTACAAAAAAAGATTGGGCTTATTTCTTTATAGATCCAAGAGTAGTCATATAAAGGAGTCCAAGAAAGGTCATTATTTGTATTTAGATACCTTTCCAGAACGAAACAAGCTTAAAGTCTCCTTTTGCATTTTTGGAGTTAGTGCATCAATTGAGGAGCCACCACCAGCTAAATAAGACACAGTAAAATGTGACAAATAACCAATTTTCTTCATAAATTTTTCCATTACTTTAGCAGTGATAATCCTTTCAACAAAAATTAGGCAGGGAACTTGATTGGACATCCTACAGAATAATTAGTACGCTGAAGTGAAAGTGTTACAAGAAGATTAGAGAATAAAAATTTCTTCAAGTACCTAAACGATTCAAAGATTTGTAGTAATTCGTATAGCTTTGGAGAGATGTAGCCTTTTTGTACAGCTTCTAAGGATTCACTTTCAGTCTCCAAGAGAAGCATTGAATCTGTAAAAATGCATATTGAAATAACCAAGAAAACACTTCCATCAAAGCACTTAAGATTTCGTTTTTGATGATTGAGATTTTTTTTATTGATAACCATTATCCACTTGCATCACCAAGGCTGCAGAATATTGTTTTTGGAAAAATGCAAAGCCTATCATAAAATAATGATAACCTGAAGAAGCGATCAATTTCCATCAATGGATTGACAAACATTTGATAAACTATCAAAAGTCAAAAGGACCCTCAGTGTAATTTCACTGACAGTTGTAACATTATCACATATTTGTGAAACACACCATAAGAAAGCTAGTAAGCCGCTTTAGCAAGAATAAAGAGGTAGCTCAAACGGTTGTGCATGCAGGGTAGGCGTACAATAGACCCAACGTGATCCAATCCTTCCCCAGAACCTATTAGCAGGAACTTCAAACTCCGGGGTACCTTTTTTTATTCAGTTGTGTATACAATTTTTCTAGGAATTTAGTTTGGACTGACAAGTCACCAATCAAGAATAACGATCTTTAGTTTTCCTTCTTTTGAAATAATAGTTTGACCGATATCAATAGGAAAAAGAGCCTTGGAACAATATTGGCTGCTGACATGTGTACACTACAAGCATGAGCTAAACAATAATAGTATACCCATGCTAGTGGCCCGTGTGGCTTGAGACCTGATCGCATGATAGCAGACTCTAGGGGTCTACTTTACTGCAAAAGGTTCCAAATTGGATGACATGTCATATATTTAGATATTCAATATTTTGAAAAGTGAACACCAGCAAAAATGAATTAATATACTGCACAAAGCAACACTACAAGTAGATTCTTGGAGTTACATGGGAAGATAAATCAGACAATCTGAAAGGATAAGAAAATGTCTAAAATGCACAAGCACATACAAGGATCAGTCAAATTTTTTCAGCAATAGAGTACTAGCTAAGTGAAATTGTGACATTAAAACCAATAGGAAAATCTATCATTATAAACTTTTCATCTCTTTTCTTCATTAAACTAATGCACTTTTAAAAGTTAAGGAAACACCAAACAACAGAATCTTTATTAACAGCCAAATAAACTAATGTTCAATTGAAAGTATAGATCACAGTGGTTTCAGAATATGTTGATATAAGAAAGTACAAGTTTGATATTACCTTCTGAAAATATTACTTGAAAGTTCTGTATAACTTCCTCAAGAAAAGATTTGCAATGAGCTACATTCTCTGTGACAAAGTTGCATCTCTCAGTAGAATTTGGAGAATCTAGAGCATCTCTACAGATCTTAGTAGCCTATTGCAATTAAATCAATTAGAAAAATAGATCACTTAAAAGACTAAAAGAAGGCATGATCCATGTTAAATCCATAGAAGTAAAAAAATATGCATGTGCAATAGTGAAGATGTAACTAGGTTACCTCCATAGCACAGATCAGACCAAGCTCATCCAAGCAATGGCAAATTTTGGCAAAGTAACTAGAGAGATTCTTTTTTGAAGCTTCAATAATGTCATCAGTGTCCTTGTACTTGCATACCGTTGAGTTCTGCAACTGAGCAACTGAGGCATCATACTGAATCAACATAAAAGGAATATATAACTATCTTGATAAGCAAAGTTTAATATAATAGAATGTAAAATAGGCACAATATACATAAAAAGAAAGGAGATGAATGTGTGTCTTACCTTATTCAACAATAGTTCAAGCCCTGCTTTCAGATCATCATGGACAAAAAACTTGGAGTCGAAGTATCTAATCACTTGTACAGCTGAAGGAACAAACAGTTCCATCTCACTTCTATCTTCCACCGTATAAATCTGTAAAGAATGATATAGTAGTGAGAATACAACTGGCCTAATTGATGCATGAAAATATCTTTAGATATTAAAAGAAAGAAAAGGACTAAATTCTGAACATTTGACCTTAGAATCAAGAGTGAGTTCCAGCTTCGATAATTGGTCTTCACAATCTGCATGTGACGATACACCTGGCATTAACACAAATATCATTAGCAGATTCAAAGCAGTGTCCAACTATTAAATTCGATTTGAAACATTACAATGAAAACATTGCGCTAATCTTAAGCAAAGAGATGCACTATCCAAATCTAGCTTGTGGAATTAATCTATTACATGCCAGTCTAATACGGAAAGAAAATACTTCAGAAACCATATAAAAATAACTAATCAAAGACAAAATTCCCTCTCAAGTGCAAACAGAACCAACCTTTTCTGATAACTGGTGATGCAGTCATCCCAAAAATATGTGGTTTAACTACAGACTTGTGATAAAATTCCTGTATCAAGAGCCATAAATGATTACAATATGAAATGCCTAAAAGTCCAGCATCAAGCAGCTTGAAATTTAAAATTTAAGACTGCGTTTGGTACGCTTGTTTTTCATTTTCATTTTCTGTAGAAAATGCGATTTTCTGGAAAATGTGTTTGGTTTGTATTTTCTAGCCTTGTTTTCCAATAAAAGATATAGCATTTTCTGAAAAACTAGATAATGAAATAAAGTCATTTTCCAGAAAATGAAAAAATATGATTTTCTGGAAAATGAAAATAGAAAATGAAACAAACCAAACGGCCCCTAAATATCTAATCATTTTCCTCTTCTTTTTATTGTTTCGCAATACCTTCATCAGTCTACTATAAGGATGGTTCCCCCATGCATGATGACACTCATCAATTATGATTAGGCACACGATATCAAAAGTCAGAAAAGCTTTCCTCAGGGCATCTAATAAGACCTGTGGGGTCATGACCATTACCTGAAAATCACATCACACTGTTACTTCATGAAGTGCTGAAAAGCAAGAACCAAAGCAAGACCTAGCCAAATGGAAAATATGGCAGTGGAATACAACTAAAGTGTATGAAACACCCAAAGGAAAAGCAATTTTATTGGCATCAATGTATTTACAATAATGAGCGTTGAACATCATAATAGAAAAGAAATACATTAGGCTCATATGTCTTGAGTTTGTTGATTATAAAAACAAAAAAAAAGTATATTGATTCAAACAAACTTTAACAATTTCCTTCTCATAAAAAGAAAGTGTAGGATAAAAGTCACATTAAAAAATACAAAATAAAAGAAAACACTGATAGAAAAGTAAAACCTTCTCTGCAGGTCAATTAATAATCATACTCTAAATATTTTAGAGGGGGCACAAATTAACCAGACTAAATGATAGATAATTCTGCAGTCTCCCGCATTTTTCATGTCACTTAAATCTCAAATAGTTGTGCAGAAACTAGAAACCTGTGCTAATGATAAACCCAACTTTATAGGGACCATATATGACATGGTAACACAAACAAGTTCTAATAATTTTGAAGCTTGATAAAAAAAGTTCAAATAGTGACGATAGCAAATGATCAAAATCAATGAAAGTTTTAAATAGAGAATGCCGCCTACATCCTAAGCTTGAATTTTTGGCACTTATTGCAAAAAGAGAAGTCAAAGGATAAGTATGAAAGGCATGGAATTAGGGGAGGAAAGGGAAGAAGTATAAAAAAGCAAACAAGTTCCTCATAAATGCATGATGAGAAGAACAAGGTTTACTTGGTAAGTGGAAACTTCCTTCTGCCAGCAATCAATGTTCCATTCATCAACTCCTCTAGCTCCACAGTAGTATTGTACGTCAAGATCAGTGTGAGCCTCTATTTCTTCGTATTGCTGTAAATGAGTACATAAAAAAACAAGCTCCTTAAAAAAAAAAAGTAACATTGACCAAAAATCCACAAAGGTCAGACTGTTTCCACAATGTAAACTTGTTCAGTATGCAAAACAATGAAGCAGTACCTGCATGACAAGGTGTACAGTTGGGGCAAGAAAGACAATGGGCCGCCGGTCTCCTCCGTTCTTTATTTGTTTGCCAAAGTGTTGTATTAACATGACAGCAATCATGGTCTTCCCCGACCCCGTGTCCAGCACTGCGATCGTGTTCCGCTGCAGCGCCACCTCGTACACCGCAATTTGGTAACTGATACAAAATCGACCAAGTTCGAGAAATCAAACCCCGCACTTCTTCGGAGAATGAATACAAAACATACACCACGCCATTTAGAACAAGAAACTAAGAAAGAAGATATGAAAAATAAATAAATGAGAAGACCTAAGAAGAAGCTACCTTCTGGGCTCAAATTCTTGGCACTCCAGCCGCTGCTTCTTCGTCGGCACCGACAAGCCTTCCTCCTCCGAAGGATCGCCGGGACTCTTTGAGCATTTCATCGATTCCGCCCGTCGGAGGAGGAGCAGCGAAGAGAATAGGCCGAAATCGCCAGAGGCCACCCCCTCCCTCGCTCTCTCCCTCGCTTTGCAAGTAGAAAAACATAAACCCTTGAGGACAGCGAGCCGTTTATTTCGGGCTTCAATCGGCTTCTTGGCCTGCCAATTAAACCACTTCATTCGTTCGTAATAGTGTATCGTATTACAAAGAAAGCAGCGGATTTCCCAATGATTCTATGATTTTTTTTTAAAGACATAAATTCACAATATCAAATTCAATATGAATGACGTGATATTTTTCATGTACATATTCGATCATCAATCGGACACTTTCGACGGCTTCTGGCCGTCTCCTTGAACCAAATTATACCCTGTAAGGCATGGTGAATCCGTCGAGATTTGTTGCAATTGGAATATCGTATTATTCACGTTAAATTTTACGCTGTAAATTCGCGTTACGTATCATTTTTGTTTTTTTTATTTTATAACCCAAATTATTTTCTACTTGAAAAATGATACACAACATGAAACTCAACATGAATGACGTGACATTTTAATTGTAACAATTTTCGATGGATTCACCGTGTCTCCAGAATATAATTTGATTTGGGACAACGATCGAAGGCCGCCAACAATATCCAAATAATAATCAAATATGTACATGAAAAATATCATGTCATTTACGTTGAATTTCATATTAAAATTTTACATTGTCTATCCTTATTCTTTTCTACTTACCTAATTAATCCAAGAGGTATTCAATCCGATTCCGCATAAATTTTTCAACGATTCTAATTAGAAATCACGGAAATACTTCAGTAAGTCATCGGCAATGAACCTCCGTGATCTTCGAATAGTTCTGTGTTTCAATTCTATAATTCCACTTATCGTAACTTATAAATTCATGAATAAGCTCACATCAATATTTAACAACATTTTTGATAGCTATTATCGGATTATCGAAGATGAAGAAGAAAATAAATAAAGAATCATCTTTAAATAAAGAAAAATACGTAACCCTTCCAGTTTTATTATAATAAACTTTTTTATTATAAATAGAAGATCTATACTCAATATTTAAAAATGATTCTTATTTATATTATATGATCCGGTTGAATATGTCATCTAATCTGGTAGGAAGTCCGGTCGAGACAAGACTCGGTCAAGCAAATATGGGTGGGCTCGCAAGAGGTCAACCTCATTTGATGGATCAAAATTCGAGGTTATTCGGATTTGGTTTGGTCGGCAGTGGCCGGTCGGGTATCCCCCGGTCGACAGACTCTGGGCAGGAGGATTCAGTCGGGCGGACGGGGAAGCACGTGTCCGGCTGTAAAATACGGCAATTCGAAAATCCGAGCCAGAAAATTTTTCGGGATTTTTCCGGATAGAGTCTAAAGTTTCGGCCCTATGGGAGGAGCCCAAGGGGGGCTTTCAGGTAGACTCTTAAATTACTAATGGATAAATAATTTATCCCTAGAAATATGTTAAGTGGATTACAATAAGATGGGGGACTAAATAGCTAAAACACAAATTCTAAGAGCGGTCTTGCGATTAGACTAAAAATGGCTGGACCAAAATGAAAAAGGGCTAACTTAAAAGGGTCGGTTAAGGGCTCGGTTCAGCCTTAGCCTCTTCTTCTTCTCAGCCCGATCCCGTGCCTGTCTCGCTGCCCTAGCCGACGCCGACTTCCTTCTCCCCTTCGCGCGTGCCCTAGCCGCAGCGCCGCCTCCCTCCTTCCTCTCCCTTTCGCGAGCCCTAGCCACAGCCAAGCGTAGACTCCGCCTCAATCGATGGCAACCAAGAAGAAGCTAGCGCCTCTTCCATTTGTGTCGATCGCCCGATGCCAGTGCCGACGTCGGTGATCTGTCTTCCGGTAAGTTTGATTCCTTGAGCACCCCGGATGAGTGTGGCAAATGGGTTTCCTCCAATTTTCTTGGATTACACTGATTTGGTCCCTGATTCAGCATCGCCGTGGTTGGATCCAGGGGCTGGACCTACCTCGATCAAGGCCAACTGGAGAGGGCAATTCGGTGGCTGTGATCTTTGGGAGGTAAGCTGGTCATGATTTATAATGGGTAGTTGATCTTTGTTTCCTAGCCACTCATGTGTTCTCAAATTCTGTTGATTGATTTTTTTTTAAGTAATGGTATAGTTTGTGAATTAGATCAGTGGGATAAATTGAGTTTGTCTCAGGAATGGAATTCAAATTGGAACAATAGGTTAATTGGGTGTGTGGATTAATTAGATAAATAATCTGGTTAATCATGTGATTTATGTATTTGATTGATTAATGAAGATTGGGGTTAGACCTAATCTAATCTTGGGATGATTAATTAAATGATATTCAATTAATTAAGATTAATTTAGGAGGATTAGATCTTGGTGTTGGGCTAAACCTAACCAGATGGACTTAATTAGAGTTAAAGTGGACTTAACTCTAACTTAGTGAATGAAATGTATTAGCTGAGTTATGAATCAATTAATGAATTCTTTCTCACCATGTTGATCTGTGTCATGGAGATTTGATGTTCTTTGCTCATATTTGATTTCACTACCTTAGTCTATTGTTCCGGAATTGTAAGGTGGGAAAATAAATTGGTATGGGTTTGACTTCCCTAACCTTGTATTATTCGAATGCTGCAATGTGGTGTTATGTGGAGGTAGAGATCAATTTTATAATAGAAGGATTCTCATGTTGGATTGAGGTTGATTAGTATGAAGGAATTAGTGTATGGTTTGGGCTTCAATCAGATTTCTAGTAGATTTCTACAGGGATCCTGTTCTTCTTGGTTTGATCTCTGGGTGGATGTATTGGATTAACTTGTTCCATCCTATGTCATTTAGTGGTTTCGGGTTCTGATCAAAAGTTTCGATGAGAGATGATCTCTTGAATCAGGGCTGTGGGATGAGTGTTAAGGTATAGAGCAGTTGGAAGTAGCTAGGATCCGAAGTGCAATTTGGATCCTGAAATTATCAGGGTTATGGAATAGGTTTAGTGGCGGTGATCACAAGGGTTAAGTTTAGATTAAATCTAACTTAAACCATGAATCGACCTAATCATAAGATAATCACTAATTAGAGATAATTAGTGACCATTGTTTTAGTATGGATTTTGATTAGGATTTGGGGTTGTGTTTAGCTACTTAATAACTGTTATGATAGCTAAAACGACATCCTTTGATACAGGGCATTGATTGGATTTATCTTCGCTGATTAACGGACGGAAAGTTCTTTCGGATACGAGCATCTTACGATGGAGGCGGGTATCCTTTGACTTATCTTTTAGATATTGTCATATTGCTATGCATTGTCTGTTACAGATAACAGTAAGTTTATACGCTATCCTGAGTTATATTGCCTGACCTGGATACTTGTTAGTTATTCCTGAGTTATTATGTCTGTTCTGGATACTTGTTAGTTATCCCTTAATTATTATGTCCGTTCTGGATACTTGTTAGTTATCCCTGAGTTATATTGCCTGACCTGGATACTTGTTAGTTATTCCTGAGTCATTATGTCTGTTCTGGATACTTATTAGTTATCCCTGAGTTATCATTCATGACCTGGATAGTTGTTAGCTATCCCTGAGTTATTATTCATGTTCTGGATACTTATTAGTTATCCCTGAGTTATCATTCATGACCTGGATACTTGTTAGCTATCCCTGAGTTATTATATCTGAACTGGATACTTGTTAGTTATCCCTGAGTTATAATGCCTGACCTGGATACTTGTTAGTTATTCCTGAGTCATTATGTCTGTTCTGGATACTTGCTAGTTATCCCTGAGTTATTATGTCTGAACCGGATACTTGTTAGTTATCCCTGAGTTATTATATCTGAACTGGATACTTATTAGTTATCCCTGAGTTATTATTCATGCCCTGGATACTTGTTAGCTATCCCTGAGTTATTATATCTGAACTGGATACTTGTTAGTTATCCCTGAGTTATAATGCCTGACCTGGATACTTGTTAGTTATTCCTGAGTCATTATGTCTGTTCTGGATACTTGCTAGTTATCCCTGAGTTATTATGTCTGAACCGGATACTTGTTAGTTATCCCTGAGTTATTATATCTGAACTGGATACTTATTAGTTATCCCTGAGTTATTATTCATGCCCTGGATACTTGTTAGCTATCCCTGAGTTATTATATCTGAACTGGATACTTATTAGTTATCCCTGAGTTATTATTCATGCCCTGGATACTTGTTAGCTATCCCTGAGTTATTATTCATGTTCTGGATACTTATTAGTTATCCCTGAGTTATCATTCATGACCTGGATACTTGTTAGCTATCCCTGAGTTATTATTCATGTTCTGGATACTTATTAGTTATCCCTGAGTTATTATACCTTTCCTGGATACTTGTTAGTTATCCCTGAGTTATCATGTCTGTTCTGGATACTTGTTATTTATCCCTGTTTATTATGCCTGTCCTGGATACCTGTGGTTTATCCCTGAGTTATTATGCTGTTAGTTCCATACAGTATCAGATAGTGTCATATCTAGATGTATGCTTAGAGATCGTGATGTATCTCCTGCCTTTGACCTTGAGGGATCTGTAGTTTTCAGCCAGTATACCTTGTAGGTTAACTGTATTTCCTGTTATAGGATTCAGACTGAGACCTAGTATACTGAGGACTTGGGAGGGAGGTATGTGTATCTATCATACACCATCCTTGCATTGTTGCATGCCGGCGATCAGCGACTCCCTTGTGGTTGAGCTTAATCGTTTTCCGGCACATGATAGGCACACACGGCCACTCATGGGTTAGTGGATACCGTAGCGTGTGTGCATTTGCTCTGTATTGCTCCGCTCCACCGCTCATGGGTAGTGGTTTTGGAGCGTGGTAGCAAGCAGGGATCCCTTCTCTTCCCATAGACCAGAGAAGATGAGAGAGATATCTCCCCCATATATATATGGGGCGGAGTGTTCACTCCACCAGCATCCTGTCCACTCGGTCACTCAGGAGCAGTGATAGCAGGGTGCGTACAGTGTCACAGCTCTACCCACTCGGCCGACACAGTATCGCCTGTCTCGGTGTCTTGACTGGTGTTAGGGGGTGACCATGACATTGCATCATATGCATACGATGCATTGTGCACTTGATTGTGTTTGCTGCATTTATTTGCTGGACTTGATTGACATGCATGTACTGGAGACCTGTATACCTTGGTTTATATGTTATACTTGTTCCATAGGGATTTATTTCACCCTCTGCAGGATAGATGGATTCTGGTATGTATCTCTATTCAGTATCTTCAGTATACCCTTTCTTCCTATTGTTCATATGAGATTGTATCAGCGTAGACTTCTATTGTTATTATAACATACTATGCATATCTACTGGGTATTCGCTGAGTTTATGGACTCACACCGTTGCCATATGTTTCTATTTCAGGTTGAGATACTTGGAGTCGCCAGAAGAGCCCAACAGCCAGTCCCTACCCATCGCGACGTCAGTGTTTTGTTTGTTGTACTTGGCGATGTATTTTAGTTCATATTTCCTTTAGGACTTTGTATATGTCTTGTGTGGGTTGTAGTGTGCCCTAAGGGGTTATTGTGTATTGGTTGTTTCGTCGTAAGTCGGACCGGTCCGCAGTCAGGTATGTTTTACTTAGTTGTCTGGTGTTTTTATGTGGTGTTTGTCTATTTTGGAGGCCTGAGGCCAAATATATACTGCGTGGGTTGTATGATTATGTGTATGTATGTGTAAATTGTCCGCCGGACAGGGGAGGTGCTGTCCGATTTTCTATTGGATCAGCGGCTCCTGGGTCTCGGGGCGTGACACCGGCTCCCTTGAAAAAGGGGTACCAAATATGTAGTGGAACTCCGGTCGGGCACGCTCGACCAGACGACTTAATCGCCTTGCCAACGGAATCATTCACCCCGCTCTAAGAAGCAACTCGCACAGGCCGGCTATCCAGTCGGGCATACCCAGCTGATCGGTCGAGCTAGCAGATCACAGACGACTTGCCCACCCAAGAGTCATTGATGCTCGAAAGACCTAACTCATCCGGGTCACCGCTCTCACTAAGTCGGTCATACCCTGATGGACTCATAGCTATCTAATCAGTCGATCCCGAGTGACCGAGTGACTATTCCGGATTGGCTGGCCAATCTGTATAGAATAGTCATCGTGCCTAGTAAGATTAGCCAGGGTGACCCCATTGTCCCAATGGTTTAATCATGATCAGGCTTTTAAGATCCTCCAGATCTTCTCATTATAAGGAAAAGACATCTGTCATAATCATATCTTGACAGAGCAGCAAACATTAATTAGGATCAGAAGTGACAGCTTGAACAGACTGTCAGGCGACTATGCCAGACCCTCGGGAAAGCTAAGGCTGCCAGAGGATCAGTATGTCAGCAGGTCAGTTTCTAATGAGATAAGACAGACTCGACAAGACAGGGGCCTCTCCCCCTATATAAAGCCCCCTTTGTGCTTCATAGGGGGGGTTCTTGCTGGTGAAATTTTCTTCTCCACCTCTTGTGTTCCCGTTTTGGTCCGATTCTGACTCAACTCCGTCCTGCTAACCTTTGATCCCGACCCTGACTCACACACCGTTGCAACCCGAGCGTCTGACTGGGTCATCTTGGTCCGATCAAGTCATCTGAGTGAGAGCCCTCTCCGCTTGTCGACAGGATCAAATTTGACACCGTCTGTAGAAAATATGCCTGATCGAAAGACGAAGATAAGTGACTCCAACAAGGTGACACTTACTCTTTCCCAGGAAGACTTCGAGTTGCTGGTGGCTGCCAAAGCTTAAAAGTTAGCAGCCAAACAGAGGGCTGACTGTCGATCACCTCAGGAAGGTCCCTCTGAAGCGACTGCTTGGGTTGGCACAGAAGGTGAGGTTCGCCCGGGTCGTAGTCCCTACTTCCCTAAAGCGCTCTTCGGCCCGGCTGAGAGTGCGGGACAGTCCAACCCAGTGGAAGTCTCTTCCAGCCAGGCAAGGCTCAACAAGGGGAAGGCCCCGGTTATCCAAGCTCCAGCTGATCGTACCAGATTCCCCTTCTCCAGCCAAGTCCTCCAAGAGCCAGTTCCCAAGCATTTTCGACTCCTGTCCATTCCAGAGTACGAAGGAGTCACAAACCATGAAGAGCACTTAATGAAGTTTGAGAATGCGACCTTACTGCATTAATACACAGATGACATCAAGTGCCGAGCGTTCCTGACCATCTTGGTAGGGCCCGCTCAACGCTGGTTTAACAGACTCCCGAAAGGGTCTGTGCGAGAGTTCTCCGAATTCAAGAGACTCTTCCTCTAGCATTTTGCAAGCAGCAAAAGACATCATAAAATAAACCTCAACCTCTTCGCCCTAAAGCAGAGCCCCAAAGAGTCCTTACGGGTTTATATCAAAAGATTCAACCAGGTCGCACTTGACATGCCCACCGCTACCTCGGAAGTGCTGATCAACGCCTTTGTCCAGGGTCTGCAAGAAAGAGAATTCTTCAGGTCGTTGATACGCAAGCCCCTGAAGGACTTCGAGAGCCTCCTGGGCAAGGCTGCTAAGTATGTGGACGTGGAGGAAGCACAATCCGCTCGACGCCGAGAAGTCGGACCTCTAGCTGTGGCTCCTCATAGTCAGAAAGCGATGCCTCCTGGGGGACCCCTCCGTAGTCCCCGAGCCATAGGGTAAAGAGCCGGGGCCAAGCGTGGCATAGTTCAGCAAGTGGCCCAAGGGTGCCTCCCCAACATATGGTAGCCCTACTGTTCGTTTCATCATAGCCACACCCATGACACCCAAGACTATTGGTAAGCCGGGCGGGGGCAAGCTCGCCCGGGCCGAGGAACTCCTCGAGGAGCCCCTCAAGGAGGAGCTCGAGGTCGCGGAAGGGTGCAGCCAGAGAGACGAAATGCAGATACCCAGGTGG
>JAGFNQ010001156.1:454852-495105 GCA_024364735.1 Boesenbergia rotunda | reverse complement strand
ACGGACTTCTACACCTTGGAGGCGGGTACCCTTTGACTTATCTTTTAGATATTGTCATATTGCTATGCATTGTCTGTTATAGATAGCAGTAAGTTTATACGCTATCCTGAGTTATTATACCTGTGCTGGATACTTGTTAGTTATCTTTGAGTTATCATGTCAGTTCTGGATACTTATTAGTTATCCCTGAATTATTATGTCCGTTCTGGATACTTGTTAGTTATCCCTGAGTTATATTGCCTGACCTTGATACTTATTAGTTATCCCTGAGTTATTAATCATGCCCTGGATACTTGTTAGCTATCCCTGAGTTATTATATCTGAACTGGATACTTATTAGTTATCCCTGAGTTATTATTCATGCCCTGGATACTTGTTAGCTATCCCTGAGTTATTATTCATGTTCTGGATACTTATTAGTTATCCCTGAGTTATCATTCATGACCTGGATACTTGTTAGCTATCCCTGGGTTATTATTCATGTTCTGGATACTTATTAGTTATCCCTGAGTTATTATACCTTTCCTGGATACTTGTTAGTTATCCCTGAGTTATCATGTCTGTTCGGGATACTTGTTAGTTATCCCTGAGTTATATTGCCTGACCTGGATACTTGTTAGTTATCCCTGAGTCATTATATCTGAACTGGATACTTGCTAGTTATCCCTGAGTTATATTGCCTGACCTGGATACTTGTTAGTTATCCCTGAGTCATTATATCTGAACTGGATACTTGTTAGTTATCCCTGAGTTATATTGCCTGACCTGGATACTTGTTAGTTATTCCTGAGTCATTATATCTGAACTGGATACTTGTTAGTTATCCCTGAGTTATAATGCCTGACCTGGATACTTGTTAGTTATCCCTGAGTTATTATGTCTGAACCGGATACTTGTTAGTTATCCCTGAGTTATTATATCTGAACTGGATACTTATTAGTTATCCCTGAGTTATTAATCATGCCCTGGATACTTGTTAGCTATCCCTGAGTTATTATATCTGAACTGGATACTTATTAGTTATCCCTGAGTTATTATTCATGCCCTGGATACTTGTTAGCTATCCCTGAGTTATTATTCATGTTCTGGATACTTATTAGTTATCCCTGAGTTATCATTCATGACCTGGATACTTGTTAGCTATCCCTGAGTTATTATTCATGTTCTGGATACTTATTAGTTATCCCTGAGTTATTATACCTTTCCTGGATACTTGTTAGTTATCCCTGAGTTATCATGTCTGTTCTGGATACTTGTTATTTATCCCTGTTTATTATGCCTGTCCTGGATACCTGTGGTTTATCCCTGAGTTATTATGCTGTTAGTTCCATACAGTATCAGGTAGTGTCATATCTAGATGTATGCTTAGAGATCGTGATGTATCTCCTGCCTTTGACCTTGAGGGATCTGTAGTTTTCAGCCAGTATACCTTGTAGGTTAACTGTATTTCCTGTTATAGGATTCAGACTGAGACCTAGTATACTGAGGACTTGGGAGGGAGGTATGTGTATCTATCATACACCATCCTTGCATTGTTGCATGCCGGCGATCAGCGACTCCCTTGTGGTTGAGCCTAATCATTTTCCGGCACATGATAGGCACACACGGCCACTCATGGGTTAGTGGATACCGTAGCGTGTGTGCATTTGCTCTGTATTGCTCCGCTCCACCGCTCATGGGTAGTGGTTTTGGAGCGTGGTAGCAAGCAGGGATCCCTTCTCTTCCCATAGACCAGAGAAGATGAGAGAGATATCTCCCCCATATATATATGGGGCGGAGTGTTCACTCCACCAGCATCCTGTCCACTCGGTCACTCAGGAGCAGTGATAGCAGGGTGCGTACAGTGTCACAGCTCTACCCACTCGGCCGACACAGTATCGCCTGTCTCGGTGTCTTGACTGGTGTTAGGGGGTGACCATGACATTGCATCATATGCATACGATGCATTGTGCACTTGATTGTGTTTGCTGCATTTATTTGCTGGACTTGATTGACATGCATGTACTGGAGACCTGTATACCTTGGTTTATATGTTATACTTGTTCCATAGGGATTTATTTCACCCTCTGCAGGATAGATGGATTCTGGTATGTATCTCTATTCAGTATCTTCAGTATACCCTTTCTTCCTATTGTTCATATGAGATTGTATCAGCGTAGACTTCTATTGTTATTATAACATACTATGCATATCTACTGGGTATTCGCTGAGTTTATGGACTCACACCGTTGCCATATATATTTATTTTCAGGTTGAAATACTTGGAGTCGCCAGAAGAGCCCAGCAGCCAGTCCCTACCCATCGCGTCGACATACTTTTGCCTTGTACTTGTAGTACACTTGTTTTATATTTCTGTTAGTGATTTGTATATGTCGTATGAGTGTCATGTGCCCTAAGGGGCTTTTGTATTGGTTGTTTCGTCGTAAGTCGGACCGGTCCGCAGTCAGGTATGATGTACTTAGTTGTCTTGTGTTTTATATTGTGTCTATCTATATTTTGAGGCCTGAGGCCAATTAAACTGCGTGGTCGTGTTCTGTGTAGGTGTAAATTGTCCGCCGGACAGGGGAGGTGCTGTCCGATTTTCTATTGGACCAGCGGCTCCTGGGTCCCGGGGCGTGACAATTTATTTTTGCAGCTCACTTGGTACCAGGATTCAGGAACTATTGTACTTGTCCTGGAGGTCAAGGGTTCGAATCCTGGGGAAGGCAAAAACCCACTGCCAGGGGTGGGAAGACCGTAGGGTCGCCGGCCTAGAGGGTTGCCTGCGGGGACCATAGAGGCGGGGCCGCTACATAAAAAAAGGCGCCTTTTTTATGTAACGACCCGGCCCCTTGGCCCCTTGGGCGGCCCAACTGGCGGCCCACTTGGCGACCCTCGGCCCCTTGGGCGGCCAAATCTCATTTGGCGGCCCCTTTGGCGACCTCTTGGGCGGTCGTTACTCACAAGTACTTCCCACCCCTGGCCAGTGGATTTTTGCCTTTCTCAGGATTCGAACTCTAGACCTCCAGGATAAGTACTAGAGTTTATGAATCCTGATACCAATTGAGCTGTAGCTCAATTGGTATCAGGATTCATAAACTCTAGTACTTATCCTGGAGGTCTAGAGTTCGAATCCTGAGAAAGGCAAAAATCCACTGGCCAGGGGTGGGAAGTACTTGTGAGTAACGACCGCCCAAGAGGTCGCCAAAGGGGCCGCCAAATGAGATTTGGCCGCCCAAGGGGCCGAGGGTCGCCAAGTGGGCCGCCAGTTGGGCCGCCCAAGGGGCCAAGGGGCCGGGTCGTTACACTTCCTGTTTCAACTCATCAAGAGGTTTCCTGTCTAATGATCCATTGTATCAGATCTCGACTTGAACCATTGGTTTATGCATTAGTTGTTGATGAGTTTCCGCAATAATTTCTGCATCAGTTTCCTCACGCATTGAGTGGGTTTCCACAACTTCTGCTCTTACTTTTGCACAATTCTGCCCTACATCTTAATCTTCAAGCTGCACTCACTCTTGTAGTTTCTGAGTACCAGAATTCGTTTGGCAATCCATATCAAATCCAGCACATCAGTTTCATCCATTTGGGTGGCAAGTTTTACCTCAATTTCTGTTTTCTTTTCTTGCATCAGATTTTCTCTGAAATTCTGCAGAATTGTGAGCTGAGATGCTGAAATTCTGCATGCAAGTGTCAAGATCAGTCTCGGAATGGGTTTGTATCAAGTCGAGTGAAATTACAGTGAATTTTTGAGCCTGAATTTAGCCCCTTCTGCAGTCATTGTATTTCTGAATTTTAGGAATCTGTTTTGGCACAAAAAAATTCAGCCCTTGGCACAAGAGTTCCATCTTGTGTGCCAAGTTGTTAGAACACTGATTTGTATCAGATTTTCACCAGTTTTTCTGGTGTAGGACAGCTACTGAAGTCTATTGATATCATCTTCAGAATCCTTGAGTTTCTATGCATGGGTTTACCTCCGGACTTTGTAGCTAGTTGTGTAGTGATTGTCCAAAGTTTGATTGTTGAATTTTCATAGATAGCATTTGATCTAAGTTGGCTTGCTTCTGAAAATTGTATCCACTGTTTCGTCCCATCATTGCTTAGCATTTGTTGCTGAATTTAAAAATCAGATTCACTTTCTAAAGTTGCTTAAGTGATTTAGATGAATAAATGCTCTTTTTGGTTGAATGATAACTTGCCATCACATTATTTGATTCATTAGTTTGATTTCATCCATTTTGATTGAAATTTCTTTTCATGATTGCAACCCAAAACCCAAGTTTGATTTGAAACCCGAAAACACAAACGACACATAAATACGAGCGCGAATCGAACAACGTCAACTAGCCCCGAGAAAAATACGACCTGTGGCCCCTATATTACATTTTCATATTTTTGATTGTAAAAGGGTTTCCAGCATTTCATTTTATTTATATTTAAATTTGATGAGCCCATACATTTCGTGACAACTTTAATTAGTATATTTTGGGTTCGTCAAATTTTTGGCGCCGTTGCCGGGGAAGCAACTAGTTGATTTGTTTGATTTTTGCTTGTATGCTTTTTGATATATCATTGGGTTCTATTTTATTTTGTTTTATCTTTTGTATACTGGTACTGCCATTTTTCTTGTTTGTTTTGTGACAGGG
This sequence comes from Boesenbergia rotunda, assembly GCA_024364735.1. Classification (NCBI taxonomy): domain Eukaryota; kingdom Viridiplantae; phylum Streptophyta; class Magnoliopsida; order Zingiberales; family Zingiberaceae; genus Boesenbergia; species Boesenbergia rotunda. Next base: position 490,480 of record JAGFNQ010001156.1, on the reverse strand, counting down.
CTGCAGGATCAAAATGTTTTCATCTACTTACCAGCAGCCGTGTCCACAGTTTCAGCAGAACCAACCATTCAATCAGCAACCAAATCAATTTTTTCAACCACAATGTCAACAATTTCAACAAGATTTTCAACCAAATCAGAATTTTCAGAACGGGCAGTCGCCATTCCAGAGTTTTCAGCCCCAGTTTGAGCAACCATTTCAACAATTTCAGCAATCACAAAATTTCCAGCAGCCTTTTGAAAGTTTTCAGCCCCAAAATAATCAATTTCAGTTTCAACCTCAGCCATGGCAGCAAGAATTTCAACCTATACAGAATTTTCAACAACCGTTTCAATATTCACAGCCATGCGATCCAAATTTTCAGCAAAATCAACCAAATTTCCAGCCCACTCAATTTCAGTGTTCACCACCACAATTTCAACCTCAGATTCAAGATTTCCAGGGCTACTATTCTCAGCTAGTTCAACCATCCTTTCAACCACAATTTCAACATTTTCAGCAAGGTTTTCAAAATTTTCAGCAAGACACTCAGAATTTTCAGCCCCTCCCAATTCCGCAGTTTAATCAAGGAGGCTTTGATGATCCTGATTGGGATGAGGAACAACAACAAAGGATGATAGAGATGTGTCAACAAATGCTACAACAACAACAAGCTTGGCAACAACAAGTCGTACAACAACAGCAAGACATCGAAGAAAGCCTTGCAAAATTGGTTGATCAATGGAATCAAATACAAGCTCAAAGATTAGAACAATCAGATGATTCTATAGGTGCAGGGGATTGCACAGAGCCCCAGGGACCACCTACAGTGTTTGATACATCAGAAAATTCAGAGGATAGGATTGAGAGTGTAGGGGATTGCACAAAACCCCAAGAATCACCCATTCCTATTTCACAGGACCATTCTCATCTTTTATTTTGTGATTATAGTATTATTGAAGGTCCTAATTTTTCTAATTTGGTTGATACAGGAATGGTTGAGGAAGATGATTCCATAGGTGTAGGGGATTGCACTAAGCCCCAGGGACCACCACAATTACCAGAAAGTGTAGGAACGTGCATGGTGGAAGCAAGAACCCAAGGATCACCTACTCTAGTTGAGTGTCCACCAGAGCCTGAGGCTGAAGAGGAGACAGCACATGATCAGGAGGAGACCACAGATACATCTACTTTTGTAGAATCTCCAGGTACTTCTCAGCACGATCAGGTAAATTCTCCTCCTAATTTTTCTGAAATTTGTAATGAGGTACCTCAAACTGATCTTATTGTTTGTGATATACTTAGGGATACATCTCTTGTAGAAAATAATTGTGAAAAATCCCTAGAGGTACCTAGTGTAGAAATTATTGAAAATGAAGCATGTGGTGTTACATTAGATGCAAATGCTGAGTGTGAAAATTTTTTAGGGTGCCTAGACTTGATGTTGATTTTTGTGATGAATCTCTTGACATATCTTATTCTGGAAATAATTTTGAAAAATTCATTGAGGCACCACAAATTGATTTTATTGGCTGTGATACATTATTTGATACATCCTTGGTAGAAAATAATTGTGAAAAATTTATTGAGACACCAAGAATTGATTTCATTGAACATGATGCAGATTTGGATTCATTTCATGCAGATACTTATATCATTTTATTTCTTTCTGACCCTGCACGCTTGAGAAAGGTATTACACTGTTTTGCAGGGTCCAGAAGACTACAGGAGTGGGTGCTCTAACTGAACAGACTTCAGCCTCCTGGAAGGACTTCTGAAAGGCAGAAAGAAGTAGGAGATGATTTTACTCTAATTCAAAGCACTCCACCTCTTCAATGGCTATTATACCTGAATCGCCTTCGGCCACCGGAGCATAATTCTGCAAAGTTTAAGTGTGGGGGAGTCTTAATTCTCCCAGCCACCCAGACACCTCCACTACCAAGATGGAGGCTCCTTCTGGATAGACTCCGTCCACCAGAAATAAAGGGGAGATTTTTCTTGCTTGTATTTTCTTTTATTGCATTTTTCATTTTCATGCTTTCTAGAAGTAGAATTTTCTTGCTAATAAATGCATGAGTAGAGTAGAATGCATAGGAGTCCTTGTAAATACATTGTTATTTCTTTTTGCACTTTTCTTGAATGAGTAGAAATAAATGTATCCCTCTAGGTTATCCCATAGCATTTTAGAGTCTTTTGAAAATAAATTAAATTTGGTTGTCAAAACTTAGGGTTTGAGATCATGGATGAAATCTTGGATGCTTGAGTACGATTTTGCTTTGGATTCTTAATTGAGAATTTGAGATGGATTATTTTTACCTAGTGAGATTAGCCTTATTTTGTGATACACATATGTTATTGTATTCTAGAACTTGCTTAGGTTCTTTCAAAATCATATTTCAATGGTTGGATCACATCTATAGGGACTAAGCATTTTATTTACTTTTCCACATCTATTTGTCTATTCTATTCTAGTTGTCTTTCCTTATTGCTAATCTTAACCCTAATTTTTCTATGGAATTGTTTGCTTGGGATGTTTTCTTGATGTTATTTTGCCCGAGACGGACAAAGTTTTAAGTGTGGGGGAGTGATTAGTGATTGGGAAGCAATTTCATTTCGAAAAAAAAAATTTTTTTGCAATGGAAGGATGGAAACAATCACATTTTGAGTGAGTTGGAATGCCAAGAAAGAGTGGTTTAGTGTGGAGGCAATTGAGACAATTTAGAATTCTCATCATTCTTTGAAGTCCCACACGAGAAAAAAAAAAGAAGAAGAAGAAAATCGGCAATGAGGAGAAAAATGGCACCAAATGAAGTAAACTTGTGCCAAGAAGAAAAGAAAATCTGAAAAGTTGGAATTTTGGGAAGCAAGATCAGCAATGCTCTGTTAGGGACTGGTTTGAGGCTGTGTAAAACTGAAATCAATGCAGAAATTGGTGCCAAAACAGAAGAACAAAAATCTGTGCCATTTTGAGAAGAATGAAGATTCTACACCAAAGTGAAAAGGAAATTCAAAGTGAAGCATGTCCTGGTCTGGAATTCTGAATTGCAGCTGGGAATGGTCTGAACTGCAGCTAAAAACAAGTTAAAAACAATCTGAATTGAAGGCTAAAAAAATTCATGTTTGAAGCAATGAAAATAAAAATCAGTGAGCTGGAATCCGAAGCAGTTTGGAACTAAGTCTCCACTACTGGTGATGCTAATTGCTCTGAGTAATCAAGGGAGTGCAAGATTTGAAGTGCTGCTGCGTGGATGATCTATTCAGAACAAACAGAAGAATCTGAACCAATGCTAAAAATTCTGTCCAAATTAAATTGTGTGGAGCAATGTTCTGTTCAGATTTGCCTTGGACTGCAGCCTTACTAAACCTGTAATTCTGAATTGCAGCTGAACAATATCCATTCGTTTTTGAATTGCAGCTGCAGAGATCAGTAACTAAACTGAGGATGAACAAAAGCTGAGAAAAATCTGAGATGTAGAAGCTGAATTGAAGCTGGAAAAAATCAGATCCAATGCAGAATTTTTGTGCTGGAATGCAGAAAATCTGTGCTGATTTGAAAGGTCTGTTTGGATCTGAAGTTGAAGTGAAGGAACTGATTTGAATACCGAAAATGAAGTAAGATTGAGAGGCTGTTTACAAGGATTGAGAACAGAACCAGATTGGAAAGTTGAGCTGCAAATGCAGCTGAAGCAAAGTTTGTGCAGAATTGTGTCAACTTGGAGGCTGAATTTGATTTTTCAAGGCTGTAAATCAAGGCATCAAAGATATGAATGTATCAAAGAGTGATGAGTGCATCCCTTACTGATCAGAATTGGAAGGAAGTGGCTGCTAGGATTGATAAATCAAAACAGAGAAATTTTTGTAGTGCCATGGTTTCAAGTGAAGCAAGTGAATTCTCCACTACTACTTGATGCTAGGATGAATTGTGTAGCTGCTGGGGAGAAATCAGATTCTTGATTCTGAAGTTGATGCCGTGAGCTGAAATCTGAGAGCAGAAAAAGAAAAAAAAAAGAAAAGAGAAAACAGTTTGAAGAAAATTTTTGTGAACTAATTCCTTTGATTGAGTTGTTTGAACTCTCTACTACCCTTTAATTGCTAGATGATTAGAGATGATTCTGAGAAGGACTTGGGAGCTGAGCACGGCATGATTGAATAAAATGAGCCCAAAGCAGAAGTTAACAGCTGAAGAAAAAGAGGAAAAAAATCAGAAAAGAAGGAAACTAAAGAGATAAAAGGGCACCCAAAGGAGTTTCGGATTCTTGCATTTAGTGGAATGTTCTCATCCGAATTACATCTTTGTTCCACTATCTTTTTGACTCCACTAGAGGCAAAGGAAGCAGAAAGGAATTCAGTAATTGTCCACAAGAAATTTCCTCCAAATAAAAGGCAATTACTCAAGTTTGACTTCACAACACTTTTGAGATCATTAAAGGACTGTCTGGAAAGCAAAGAGCATTGGAAACATCCTCAAGCACTCAAGTCTTCCACTTTACCAAATTTTCCATTTTCTTAGTTTTTATTTCATTCCTTACCATTTTCTATGTTTTTCTTTGTTTTTATAGATGTTGATCCTAATCATGATAAATGGTGGAAATTAGATAATAAGCAAGCCTATGGTAGTTCAAGAAGCATGTGTGTTTGAGTGAGCTCCACTTCCATCATCAAGTTAGAACTTAAGAAGAGAGCCACCAAAGTTTCCTTGAAAGGCTAGTGATTTAAATTCATCTCAATGATTCATGATGGATGAAAAGGCTAAGTTGTTGATTTAAGGACAAGATAGTAATCCATAGAGCTTAGATTTATGAGAATTGACAACCCTAGGTAATTTCTTTTCATTTGTTTCTAATTATGCTTAACAGAGCCTAAGGGATACTTATTTAGTTGTTTCGCGAGACGCTCAAGGTTAAGTGTGGGGGAGTTGATAAGTACCATTTTTGTTGATTATTTTAGATGTTAAAATCCATGTTTGACTCATATTTTTATTGATTAATTGTGAAAATGCCCTAGGTTTTAGAACTTACCTTTATTTTGGACTTAATTGCAAAATTACATTAAATTGGATTATTTGGCCACTAATTTTCTGATATATTTTTGTAGGCATCAAAGGTTCAAGGATCTAGGGCATACTGGGTCAAAACTTGAGTCGGATGTGAGCCGGATCGAATTATCAAGCCTACGATTAATCCGGACCGTTCGATTCAAGAGCGGCTAGATCTGAGCCATCCGGGACGATCTGAAGCAATCCGAGCTAGGGTTAGGGTTGATCAAGCTCTATGATCAAGATCTGAAGGTTTCATCCCAATCAGAGCTAGATCAACCGTTGGATCAAGCAAGGAGGGCTCTAGAGCGTCCAATCACAGATAGAGTTGATCTGGACCATCCGTTGCATATCTGGAGGATCCGAGCTACCACAAGGCAGATCCTGACCCCAGATCATCATCATAAAAGTTTGGCTCAAATCAGACCAAGATCTACCGTTGGATCTTCTCAAATGAATCACAGCCGTCCATCGATTCCTATTTAATCAGAAACTCCCCAGCGCTTCTCCCCGTCGCGTCTTCGCCGCAAACAGTAGCATCTTCTTCGTTTCTTCGTTTTTCTTAGTGTTTTTCTCCATTTCCGGGGCGCGACCCCTCGAATCTTCATCAAGATCATCTTCTGGAGCTTTGGAGGTCAGTTTGGTTGGAGAATTAAGCTTGAATTCGCGCCGGACAGAGTTATTTGAGGGTTTCGGTGGCTCTGTGGTCTGACCGCTGAAATCTCATCCACAAACCATTTCCGAGCTTCTGGGCAGCTTGTAGGGGTTCTCAGGTGAGCCCAGAAGGTTCCCAATTCATCATCGCAGCTCCATTATTTGAGATCGAAGGGGTTTGGATTGGAAATTCCCAGCTTGCGCAGTTTGAGCAGAGTTCTCTATTCCAATCTGATTTCCACTGATTTGCTGCGCCTAGGGGTTCGAGGCCGGCTCTTGCTTGACGACCAAGAAGAATTTGAGCTTAGGGAAGATTGAGGAGTAGTTTAACTCGTTTAATTTCTGGTTTTGTAGCTGTAATTTCGTTACTGCCATTTTCTGTTTCTGCACTTTAGTTTCAGCTGCTGTAGTTAACATTTCGGATTAAATTCTGTTTAATTAGTGGTTTTAATCTGTTCTTCTATTAGTTAGCTAGTTTGTTTAGTTAATTCTCCACTTAATTTTACTTGTTTTGCAATTCTAAGCTTGAGTATCAGCTGTGCCAATTTTATTCCTTGCGTGCCATGTTATTACAGACTTTGCAAATTCAGTTTCTGAATTTTTCTGTTTTGTTTCAATTCGACTAGTGTTTAACTTTATTCCTTGAAATCAGAGATCAAAATTAGTGTGTTGATGTGTTAGATTCGAGTTCATTTCTTAGTAGATTTTATTTCTGAATTTAAGTTCAGTTTGTGGAGTTTCAATCCAAATTCTGCACTTCCCCATTTTATTTCTGAACTTCCTGTTTCAACTCATCAAGAGGTTTCCTGTCTAATGATCCATTGTATCAGATCTCGACTTGAACCATTGGTTTATGCATTAGTTGTTGATGAGTTTCCGCAATAATTTCTGCATCAGTTTCCTCACGCATTGAGTGGGTTTCCACAACTTCTGCTCTTACTTTTGCACAATTCTGCCCTACATCTTAATCTTCAAGCTGCACTCACTCTTGTAGTTTCTGAGTACCAGAATTCGTTTGGCAATCCATATCAAATCCAGCACATCAGTTTCATCCATTTGGGTGGCAAGTTTTACCTCAATTTCTGTTTTCTTTTCTTGCATCAGATTTTCTCTGAAATTCTGCAGAATTGTGAGCTGAGATGCTGAAATTCTGCATGCAAGTGTCAAGATCAGTCTCGGAATGGGTTTGTATCAAGTCGAGTGAAATTACAGTAAATTTTTGAGCCTGAATTTAGCCCCTTCTGCAGTCATTGTATTTCTGAATTTTAGGAATCTGTTTTGGCACAAAAAAATTCAGCCCTTGGCACAAGAGTTCCATCTTGTGTGCCAAGTTGTTAGAACACTGATTTGTATCAGATTTTCACTAGTTTTTCTGGTGTAGGACAGCTACTGAAGTCTATTGATATCATCTTCAGAATCCTTGAGTTTCTATGCATTGGTTTACCTCCGGACTTTGTAGCTAGTTGTGTAGTGATTGTCCAAAGTTTGATTGTTGAATTTTCATAGATAGCATTTGATCTAAGTTGGCTTGCTTCTGAAAATTGTATCCACTGTTTCGTCCCATCATTGCTTAGCATTTGTTGCTGAATTTAAAAATCAGATTCACTTTCTAAAGTTGCTTAAGTGATTTAGATGAATAAATGCTCTTTTTGGTTGAATGATAACTTGTCATCACATTATTTGATTCATTAGTTTGATTTCATCCATTTTGATTGAAATTTCTTTTCATGATTGCAACCCAAAACCCAAGTTTGATTTGAAACCCGAAAACACAAACGACACATAAATACGAGCGCGAATCGAACAACGTCAACTAGCCCCGAGAAAAATACGACCTGTGGCCCCTATATTACATTTTCATATTTTTGATTGTAAAAGGGTTTCCAGCATTTCATTTTATTTATATTTAAATTTGATGAGCCCATACATTTCGTGACAACTTTAATTAGTATATTTTGGGTTCGTCAAAGGGTCACACTAATGACGGCGTGGACCGTTTCAAAGACTATCCTGTAACCGACAAAAGGGGATGTGGCATAGATCATGAGACGCACCTAGGCAGTTGCCGCAAGTATAAAAGGTAGTCCAACCCCTCCGGTAAGGGGGTTATGCACTCTCTGCTACTTATATATCTTTCTGTCTTATACTTTTCCTCTCCATTGAGGCACTGACTTGAGCGTCGGAGTGGGCTCCGCCGGACAACCTCCGGTGTGTTCCCCAAACGCTCATGTTGATCTCGCAGGGTGGGGAGTTCCTCCCATAACGTCAGCATCCGTGTGGGTTAAACCCTGGTGATTGGTCGTCGACGTTGATTCCTTCCGGAACAAGTTTGACGTCGTCTGTGGGAAACTAGTAAAGCACCAGAAGGAGCATCAATGGCAGGGTCGGAGGGACAATTCATTGTCCTGACGAGGGAGGAACTGGATCGCTTGGTTGCCAACTCCATCAAGGAAGCGCTCAAGCAGCACCAAGTCGAGCAAGCCGCCTCACAGCTAGGGGCTCCTGCACGGGAGGATATCCCCAGAGTCTCCATCTCACACTCGCGAAGATCCATCACACCATTGGGGTGACGGGACGGAGCAACCCCAGGCCCCCGGCTCCTGGAGATATCGAGAAGGCCAACTCGGTAGCCTCCAGCGCACAAAGGCACGAATAGGGACAAGGGAAAAGGGAGGAACTTAAGGCCTCCCATAAGGTTCCCTCTACTCCCTTCTCATCTGAGATTATAGAAGACCCCATGCCGAAGCAGTTTCGCGGGCCTGGGATCGCTGATTATGATGGGAAGACGGATCTGGAGGATCATGTCTGCAAGTTTGAGAACACGGCACTCCTGCACCAGTATACTGACGGTGTAAAGCGCCGGGTGTTCCTGAACACTCTGTCTGAAGCAACCCAACGATGGTTCCAGAGACTGCCATAAGGTTCTATCAACGCCTTCGGGGAGTTTAGAACCGCTTTCCTTCACCGCTTCGCCAGTAGCCGTCGCTATCAGAAGACAACACTCAATTTGTTCGCCCTCAAGCAGAAGCTGAAAGAGCCGCTCAAGGAGTACATCCAGCGGTTCAACAGGGTGGCACAAGACGTGCCCAATGCAACGTCGGAAATCCTCGTCAGTGCCTGCACCCAAGGGCTCACGGAAGGAGATTTTTTCTGATCCCTAGTGAAGAAGCCCCCCATCAACTTCGATGATCTGTTGGGGCGTTCTGTCAATCACGTTAACGTGGAGGAGGTGCAATATGCCCGTCGCAAGGAACCAGCCGGAGTCCTCCCTCAAGCTATTCCCCGGTCTGAAAGGAGGGAGCCCCCAGCTCCAACCCGAGGAATAGACCTTCACCTCGGGAAGGACCAGTGGGCTGGTAGGTGAAAGCTAGTCAAGACGGTGGATACCGAGCAGCCGGAGCCACTGCCGAAGTTCTGCGGTTTTCACGGTAGTACCAGACACTCCACCGAGGAGTGTCACGCCTTAAAGAAGAAATTTAGTGAGGAGGCAGACACCAAACCTCGGAGAAAGTGGAATAAAGTGGGGTATCGCCCAAGATCGCCATGGTGAAGCCTTTCTCCTCGGCGGCACCAGGCCGGGGAAAACGAGACCTGACATCGGTCTCGTCACGGTCGCGAGGAAGGAGTTGGGGACCTGCACCCCGCAGATCTCCCTCCTTAGAAAGAGATCCCCAGAAGGGCAAGGCCCCTGTGCGTGGCACGCCCTCGGGACATGTTAGAGTAATCTCTGGGGGACCCACCGGAGGAGATTCCCACCGGGCAAGGATGTCTCATACCCGACGACTGGAAAACTACTCAATCGGGACGAATCGGAGCCAGGAGCACGACCCTACAATTTCTTTCGGTCTAGCAGACCTGGAAGAGGTGGAAGCTCCCCATGAAGATGCTATAGTAATCCTTACCCGCATCGACAACTACGAGGTTAAGCGCATCTTCGTGGACACAGGAAGTTCCGTGAACATCCTGTACAAGGCGGCTCTGGACCAGATGCAGATCGACGAAGATGAGCTACTCCCGGTCTTGACCCCACTGTTTGGCTATACGAGGTATCGAGTACAGCCGATAGGGCAAATCACCTTGTCGCTATCATTGGGCAGTGACGTGCTGGAGAGGACTAGGAGGACACCTTTCTTGATTGTGGACACTCCCACATCTTACAACGCCATCTTAGGCCGCCTGACGCTGAGTGTCTTGCAAGCGGTGGTTTCTGTCTATGACTAGAAGATAAAATTCCCCGTGGACGACCGAGTGGCTGAAGTCAAGGGGAACCAGCTAGTGTCTCGGCGATGCTACAGTGGGGAAGTCAGGTCGGAGTCCCGCAAGAACCCAAGGGCTCCAGTAGGCTAGCTGGAGGAGGCGGTCATGCACCGGGGGAGAGAGACAAAAGGCGCGAGAGGCAAGGGCAGGCCAACTATCTCCAACCCTTTCGTTCCCGGTATGATTTACCTTACATATTGTGTATCCGCCTGTGTATTTTTGCTGCCTTGCAGTGAATTCAAGTAATAAAGAAAGGTGCCCTCTCCAAAATACCAATGTACCACCAAAGAATAAAAATCCTAATGCTTCGCGGTGCTGCGGATGCCGAGGGTACTTAGGCTTGGTCTGGGGGCTACGGACTCTCAACCAAGAATCAAAAACCCTAATGCCTCGTGGTGCTGCGGATGCTCGGGGAATTTAGGCTTGGTCTGGGGGCTACGGACTCCCAACCAAGAATCAAAAACCCTAATGTCTCGCGGTACTGCGGATGCCCGGGGTACTTAAGCTTGGTCTGGGGGCTACGAACTCCCAACTAAGAATCAAAAATCCTAATACCTTGTGGTGCTACGGATGCCCAGGGTACTTAGGCTTGGTCTGGGGGCTACGGACTCCCAACCAAGAATCAAAAACCCTAATGCCTCGCGGTGTTGTGGATGCCCGAGGTACTTAGGCTTGGTCTGGGGGCTACGGACTCCCAACCAAGAATCAAAAACCCTAATGCCTAGTGGTGCTGCAGATGCTCGAGGTACTTGGGCTTGGTCTGGGGGCTACCGACTCCCAACCAAGAATCAAAAACCCTAATGTCTCACGATGCTGCGAATGCCCGAGGTACTTAGGCTTGGTCTGGGGGCTACGGACTCCCAACCCAGAATCAAAACCCCTAATGCCTCGCGGTGCTGCGGATGCCTGGGGTACTTAGGCTTGGTTTGGGGGCTACGGACTCCCAACCAAGAATCAAAAACCTTAATGCCTCCCAGTGCTACAGATGCCCGGGAACTTAGGCTTGGTCTGGGAGCTACGGACTCCCAACCAAGAATAAAAACCCTAATGCCTCGCGGTGCTGCGGATGCCCGGAGTACTTAGGCTTGGTCTGGGGGCTACGGACTCCCAACTAAGAATCAAAACCCCTAATGCCTCGTGGCGCTACGGATGCCCGGGGTACTTAGGCTTGGTTTGGGGGCTATGGACTCCCAACCAAGAATAAAAAACCCTAATGTCTCGCGGTGTTGCAGATGCCCTAGGTACTTAAGCTTGGTCTGGGGGCTACGGACTCCCAACCAAGAACCAAAAAACGCTAATACCTCGCGGTACTACGGGTGCCGACCGAGATACTTAGGCTTGGTCTGGGTGCTACGGGCGGTCCACCAAGAATAAAACCCTAATGCCTCACGGTGATGCGAATACCCGGGGTACATAGGCTTGGTCTGGGAGCTACGGACTCCCAACCAAGAATCAAGGACCCTAATTCCTCGCGGTGCTGCGGATGCCCGAGGTACTTAGGCTTGGTTCGGGGGCTACGGACTCCCAACCAAGACTCAAAAACCCTAATACCTCGTGGTGCTACAAATGCCCGGGGTACTTAGGCTTGGTCTAGTGCCTACGGACTCCCAACCAAGACTAAAAAACCCTAATACCTCGTGGTGCTGCGGTTGCCCGGGGTACTTAGGCTTAGTCAGGACTGTACAGGCACCCGACCAAGTAGTCAAGACCCTGAGGCCTCGGGGCGCTGTGGGTGCCCGGGACACGTTGCACTGCGGAAGTAAAGGTTAACATGATCTACCCGACAAAAAGGGGAACAAGTGAGACACCAGAATATTAATACAATACAAGCTTAGGCACATCAAAGGTAATAAATATTTTCCTTTATTTATATGGGAAATACATTGATACCTACATCTCAGAGAAATACCAAGATACAATCAGAAGATCCGGTAAAGGAAATCACTCCTCTACTCGGGCTTTTTCTCCATCACTTCATCATTCCCGCAGAATCACTTGGCTTGAAACTGTCTTCCAATAGCCGGTGAATGGGGATCCACGCGCGTTATGATCAAAATCCTTGCATCTTCGGCCGTAGTGGAGACCTCTCGGTCCTTCATCCATGTAATCATTAACAAATAAGAACAACTGGGGGAACACAGGGGTGTAACAATTCCGTTTGAAGACTCCGACTACCTCTTCCCGCAAAGATGCTTCCGACAACAAGGATGACTACCACATTCAAAAGGAAGAGGAGGAGGAGCAGCAGCTACAACTCTTTTCCAGGCGAAGGCAATGCACCACCCCTGGCAAACGCCATATGATGCAGAAAACTCGGGGAAATGAGCAGTTCGAAAGGGAATGACGTTTGAGGCGGACAGGGGACAAGCCGCCCAGGGAGGGGCAGAAGATGAACCATTAGGAGATGTCATCTCCACCATACTCCCTAGCGGAACACATGATATCCTTTCTAGACTCCTCGGTCAAACCCGGGGTCCCATCTCCGCCAGGATCTTCAGCGAGACCCCGGGCATCATCTCCGCTGCCCATCGGCAAGAAACACTACTACGTCTCCGCTATCCTCCCCGGCGGTGTTGACAACTCCGGCCGTAAAAAGGGGCGGAGAAAAGGGCACTGACATCTCGCCACAAGAAGTGTATCAGGAGAAAGAAAGCGAAATGAATAGGGAAGGACGGTTCACCCTTCTTCCCCTCTTTATAGCGACCACCGCCTCTCTTCGCATTTAATGTAGGCATGACGCGGGAACAGCAACGGACGCCAACCCTGAAGCGTCGCATCGATTGGTATGCCTCCGTCGCACCTGGGAACCCGCAACTCTTTATGGGTCATTCAAGAGATCGCTTGGGTTGCGGAGACGACGGTTCGGAGTCCACCCACACTCTCTAACAGAGAAGGACCGACGGGGCCCCACAGGGGAATAAATGCAGGCCTGGTACTTGGACTTGCGGGGTTATCTTGGGAGATCCGTACCCAGGATTAAACTCAAAAAATCCTGATCTCTCTACTCTCTGAGCCCTTGAGGCGAAGAAAAATGACACAGGGAGTCAAATGCAAAAGCATGCACGAGACAGTAAGGTAAAGAAATGGTATCATTTTAATCAAAATGGGTACAGCAGGGCCAAGCTCCCTGGTAAACACATAATCCTACAACTCTTGGTCCTCGGGAGGGAGCTCCTCCCAAACTCGGCCGACACTCATAAACTCGGATCCGCATCTGGAGGCAGAAGTTGGTCCTTCTTCAACTGATTGATGGCCCCTTGGAAGCCTTGCTTCAAGCGCTTCATTACCTGGCCAGCAAGGATATCGCCAAATTCATCTGACTCCAGGAACTTGGCCTTGAAGTCTGCCTCAACCTCTCTGGTGCTAGAAGCCTTAGCCGCCCGAAGGTCTCACAGCTCGGCCTGAGCAGCCTCCTTGGCACACTTCAGCTGTCCCATTTCGGCAGACATTCTATCTTGCTCTGCCAGGGCCTCCCTGAGCCTGTCTGACGCAGCCCATACCTCCGATTGAGCCTGGGCCAGGTCATCCTCTAAGACAGACAAGAGATCAGTCGCCATAATCAGGTCGGACTCCTTCTGGCTGAGCTGCTACGCTTGGTTCTGAACGCGTGCGTTCAACCTCTCGGTCGAGGCCTCCATAAGTCTGATATCACCCAACAACTTTCTCTCTCTCATCTGAAGCTGATCTCGCTCCTGCGTCACCTGGAGCAGGTCATTGGTAAGGGCCACCGCCCGCTCGGAGGCCAACCGTTCCCGGTGCCGGGAACTATGTGGGGCGGACTCCTTGGCCATCAGGGCATTCAGGTGATGCTCCACCTTCGCCTGTAGAGCCCGGTTGACCCCCGCCTGCATAAGTCCTGCCCGGTGCTCGTGGTTGGCTGCGGCCTCTGCTCTCAAGGCTCGGCGGATCAAGGTTTCAATTTGGGGCCAAACGTACAAGCCACAGTCGGCGGTCAGGCAGTCTTCAGTCGCCTGTCATTGCACCAAGGAATTACTGAACATACCAGAAAACATCTTATGTAACAGTAACATGCACCTTCAGTAGGGTCTCGCGGAGAGTGGTTAGAGGTCCCGTAGAGACTTGTACGGCTACTCCTCCTTGGACCTTGAGGTGTCAGCCTGGCTCCTAGAAGGTGACAAGCCCCTGCGCAGAGGAAGTAGCTGGACAACAGGAGCTCCATGGGGCAGTGTAGAGGGGCCGGAATCACCCTCCTAAGAGTTGGAAGTCCCCTCGGACAAGGGCCCCTCGGCAGGAACCTCCCTCAGCAGCACTGGAGGGAAAGAGTGCATGGAAGCCTCCAATGCTGCGTCCAGCCTCTTTTGAATGCGGTCGAGTGTCATCCTGTATTGGGTGTGCAATACCTCCTTACCCTTTGAAGTCTCAACAGGGTCAATTGAAGGAGAGCCGGGGGCCGGGACGCCTGCCTCCAGAACAGCAGCCGGCGGAATGGGGGAAGATAGGGAATGGATTCCCCACTTGCGGAGGGAAAAACAACCTCCTCAAGGACAGAGGGAAGGGGGCTGGGGCCACCGGAGCGCAGCCTTTTCCATCTGGGACTCGAGCCTTCCGAAATCCGCCTCTTTTGTTGACCAGCGAATTGTACTGTTGAGGGAGTGGTAGGGGATGAGGACCCCTCGCTGGCCCCCTCTGGATAAACAGCAGTTGGGGGAGAGTCACCCCCTAAAGGAGGATCCGCCTGAGGATCAACCGACGGATCGGAAGGCCCTTGGCTCGCCACGGGCGGAGGCGCGACAGTAGCTTCTGCCCTCCTGGGCGAAGCAGGCCTGCGGGACGATTCAGCAGTCCTCTCTGAGGACTCGATAGACATAGGGGGTGCATCAGGAGCGGCCGGGGGAGGAGTTAGCGCCTCCTGGTTGGCCTCCTCCCACTTGATAAGTCGACCCATCACCCTGGAGAACATGACTTCCTCTGCAATAGCCAGACAAGGAAACATCAGTTCGAACTAACGGGCATTGATGAAAAAGACGAACATACCGAGGCTGGGGTTGATCTGGGTCACTTTGGGGCTAAGACCCACCCGGTACATGAGCTCCTCACTCTGCACCAGTCCAGGGCCACTGAACTCTATGTCGGAGAGTACGTTCCTAGCGTGCTAGTACGCAGAACTCTGGAGAAACTCCCCTAGAGAGGGAGGAGTCGGTAGAGTCTTTGTCCAACGAAGAGGGCTGAAGGGCAACATAGACATTTGGATGAAGAAAAACTTCTCCTTCCACCCTTTGTGTGAGGAAAGGAACCCTCCTAAGAACCTATGGCCCGGACGCGCCGAAAAGCTAAAGACCCCTCGAGAGTCGATCGGAACGAAGAAAGAATGAAAGAGACGAGGAGTCAGGGGGAGATCGAAGAGTTTGAAGATAATTTACGCCCCCCATCTGAGCAAAGGCATTGAGAGCCATCTGGTGAAGAGGGATATCGAAATAGGAGACTATATTCATGAAGAAAGGGGGAATGGGGAAGCGGAGCCCTGACTCTACTTGCCCCAAGAAGAAGGTAGAAAAGCCTGCGGGAGGCTCCATTGGCGTCTGGTCTACCTTAGGGATAACCACCGCCATCTCAGTTAGGATGCCATAGGCCTCAGTGGTCGCCTGTAGAGCCTCCGGCCTTATCCTCGAAGAGGCAGATTCGTACCACTCCGCCTGATAACCTTCCATGGTCCCTAAGGGAAAAGACGAGAAGGAGGCAAATGACTTACGTTAAAAGGAGTCCTTAGAGAAGAAGAGGAAGACGAGGTGCACCCAACCACGAAACCAGAAGTCAGCTGAACGTCTTCGTCCCCACTTCTTATACGGAGGAAGTCGCCTGCATGAAGGCAATAGGGGCAAGACACGTGGAAAGCAAGAAACCACCACATCAGGGCAACACTAGAGAACAGTCGTCTGATGTGAGCCAGCTACAATGGCGCGTGTCAGTAAGAGGTCATGAAGAGAGCCATTGAAGCACGTGGCGATGGGGCATTCGTGAAAGGACCTTGTCGCCATCAAAGAGCGTCATACGCCTTTATAACGGATGGACAGATATTATTGTGGTACCTCGAAAGCCATAGAAACCTTTTGGGAAGGACACCCCCAAAAAGGGATTTCCTTGGGACCCGAGGCAAATTCTACAATCCTAGGACCCTGTATAACTACAAAAGAAGAAGCAATGGGTGCAAGGACCCACTAGAACATAGCTTCTTCATCGCCACACTAGTCCGATCAGTCAGCAACACTTCCTTCGATCAGACTTGAAGGGAGGGACTTGTGATAGGGTTGAGTAGCCCTTGGCAGGACACGTGGGCTGAAGAAGCTGGGTGGCAAGATGTGGCGAGTCTGAGCGACTCCCTTTCAGAGCTTCCGGGACCCTCTCGGGAAGAGGAGCCTCCAGGGCCTCCCGCAGTAAACAAGCCCTGAAAATCAGATCAGAAAATCCCTCCCGAGATCACCCCGGGAAGTCGGGGCCTGAGACCACCTCAGGGAAGCGAAGCGCTCGCGACCTCCCGGGCCAGAAGACCCCGAGATCACCTCAGGGAAGCGTAGCCCAAGTAGCATTCGACCCCAAGTAACGACACCCCTTTTTCTCGGATATATGGATAAGCACCCCCACTATCGCGGAGTCATTATGACCCTTAAATATCGCAACGGGTCACACTTAATGACGGCGTGGACAGTTTCAAAGACTATCCTGTAACCGACAAAGGGGGATGTGGTATAGATTATGGGACGCACCCAGACAGTTGCCGCAGGTATAAAAGGTAGTCCAACCCCTCCGGTAAGGAGGTAAAGCACTCTTTGCTACTTATACATCTTTCTGCCTTATACTTTTCCTCTCCATCGAGGCACTGACTTGAGCGTCAGAGTGGGCTCCGTCGGACAACCTCCGGCGGGTTCCCCTAACGCTCGTGTTGATCTCGCAGGGCGCGGAGTTCCTCCCATAACGTCAGTATCCGTGTGGGCTGAACCCTGGTGACTGGCCGTCGACGTTGATTCCTTCCGGAACAAGACAGTTTGTGGCAGAAAGGGAAGAAGCGATCGGAGATACGACGATGGTTAAGGAGAGCCCAGAAGAGGCCAAATATGCTCTCGAGGGGACGCCGACGAGGAGTTGACAATGATCGGGGAGAGAAGAGGGGGATTAGAGGAGCAATGTTGTGCCGCATCCCCTCCTCTTCCCCTCCCCATCTGCCACCGACCAACTCCTCCCACTGTTCGCTTGACACCAATTCAACGATCACTGGCTTAGCATTAATTCAACGACAACCACTTGGCATTAATTCAACCACGACCCACTCGACACTAATTCAATAGCCGTCCGCTCAGCAATAATTCAACAACCGCCCGCTCGACACTCAATAGTTGTTTGCTTGATTGAACTTTATACAGTCTCCACGGGATGAACTGATGGTTAGTGCGTGGGTGTTGCCACCTTGATTGAACTTTATCCAACACAGTTATTTGAAAGATGAGACTTCAACTATTATACCCGTTTACTCAACACAACGAGTGCAACGACTTATGAGGTCTTCCTAAATGACTAATCCACAACGGGGCTATAATTTGATATTTACGGTTTAAAGTGAGGTTAAGAAAATAGAGTACAAAAATAGATTTTATTAAAACCCCAAAGACCATAAAAACATAGGGGGTACAAAAGTGAGACTCACAAAAAAATGGATTAAACAAAGTCAAGGAAGACATCTTCTGGTATGTCATCGTAAATTTGCTTAATACTCATGAAGTCTTCCAGAAGCTCGGCCGTCAAATGTCTTGCTTTGCGAAGTTGCTTTATGGCTCTATCAGCACCATAAGAGAACATCTTGATCACCTATCACCTAGGAGCACGTAGAATTCTGCCAATCGAAAGTATTCTACTCTCTTAGCTTCACAGTGCTTGGCTTCCTCGACCCTATTGCTAGCCAGCTTAGTGTTCAGAGTTTCTAGCTTGAGTTTTTGGGTTTCTATTTCCTTATGCTTCCCTTGGATCATCACTTTCTTAGCCACCAGCTCATCCACTTTTTTCGCTATCACCGATTCATAGGTTTTGGCCCTTTTTTCAGTTCGTCGGAGAGTGCTTTTGCCCCATGGTTTTCTTGTCTAAATCAGCTAGTGACTACTATCTCCTCTTACTTTCTGATTTGAGTTTGGCCTCAGATATTTGTAAATTAGCTTGAAGCTTCTCCATGGCAGTTGCTTAGGAGGCAACTTCTTTTCTTCTCCTCTTCAAGAATTCTCTCGGCTTGTTGCAATAACGCCAGTTAAGTTGCAGTCTCCACTTGCAACTTCGCAAGTTCCGCATGAGCCTCCTCCAAAGCTTTGTCTGGTTATGCCTGAGCTGCTTCCAACTCCCTCACTTGTTTCTCTAAATCTTGATTCACACGAGTGAGGCCAACCAAAGTATGGCTGATAGTTATACCCTCAATCTAAAACTGGCAAAAAAATTAAAATATTATAATTATCCTAGCGACAAGGTTATTCTTTAAACTTGACCCTTACCCTAGTTAGGCTTGAGCGAATATGTCTGCAAAGCTTATTGACGTTTGTTTCCTAGGTCTATCCATACCTATCTGCCATGTCTCGGTGATCTTGCCTTTTAGTTTTACAACGTGTTGGGCCTCTGATGGATCTTGGAGAGAGTTGGGGACCCACTTGAGTGAGGGAAGCCAAAATGACACACTTAGTTTAACGTGGGTCGTGTTGGGATCGATGGCCCTGCTAGAGGGGGGATGAATAGCTTTTCACCCAATTCGCTTTGTTCTTCCTACACAGTTAGTTGTACTAGCAAAAATGCAAACTAAACAATTAGGAACAATGCTAACACTTAACCTTTTATGTGGTTTAGAGATTACTTGCTCCTACTCCACGGCATGTCCTTGAGATGGACGAACCCTTAATCCTTCGGAGGATTAGTTCCCGGCAATCTTCGACTAATCTTTCTCCTATTCAGTGGAGAACAACCTCTCACAATTGTTGGTGCAAGTTGCATCAATGATGTTCTCCTCTAAGTGTTTTAATGTTTGACAATTTACTTAAGTCAGTGATACATTGAACAGACAAAGGGGAGTTAAGAGAGAAGTAACCCAAGTGGAAGAAAGTCCTAGTAAACCTAGGCAATAAGTCCTGGTTCGAGGAATTGGGCACTAAGTCCTGGCAAAGGGCTGGGCACCGAAGACCTGCTCGGAAGGTGGGCACTAAGTCCTGGCAAAGGGCTGGGCACCGAAGACCTGCTCGAAAGGTGGGCACTAAGTCCTGGTCGAGGACTGGGCAAGAAGACCTGGCCGAGGGTTGGGCACCGAAGTCCTGGTTCGGGGAATTGGGCACGAAGACCTGGCCAAGGGTTGGGCACTGAAGTCCTGGACTTAGGGTTTGGGCACGAAGTCTTGGTCCGAGGGATTGAGCAACATAGCTGAGCGATGACTAAGGACAGAAGTAGAGACGGGTCAGGGTTCGGACGTCTTGAGGTCCGGGAGTATCGGAGGCTAAGCAAAAGTCCACCCGAAGGACTGGGTGGCAACCATCTCCTGAAAGGAGTAGGTGAAAGGTGCGTTCTCGGGGGTGGGAACTTGCGTCGGTTTGACCTAGGGTTTCGTGGAAATCCGAAGTCCGAACCAAGTCCTTAAGGCTAATATTGTATGTATATGTGCTTTGTGTTTGTGTATCTTGCAGGTACCAAGAACCGGAGATAAAGCAGGCGAAAGGCTGGAAAGCAGCCAACCCAAGCGCCCCCACTGATGGGGGTGCCCAGATCAGAGTGTAAAACCCAGTGTTGGGTTGAAAGGCTTGAAGCCAGGTGCCCAGTAAGGATCAGGCGGCCAGCCAAAGAAGAAAAGTTGCAGTTTCGTGAAGTAAGCATAATATGTGTCCAGTTAGGCGCCCGGGATGATACGGGCGCCCAAGGTGAAAGCTGTATTTGCTGTTTCGAGGTTGAAACACAGATAAGCCTTCACTCAGGTGCCCGGGAGGTCCCAGGCGCCCTGGTCAGAGGTTTTATCAGCCGCGACGAGGTCGGCGCGGGGATAAGGTTTGACCGAGTTCATAGGGGCGCCCCCAGCGTATCAGGCGCCCGTATGAAGCCTATATAAGGGGCTTCGACCCCTCTGCTTCAAACACAACTGCTGTGAGTGATTCTGAGCATTCTGACCGACGACAACGCGCTAAAGACGAGGCTCTACGACCGGGAGGCTCTAGGAGGAAGTGCGCGGCACTTCGGAGGTCCAGATCGGCCGAGTTTCAAACTCTAGTTGTTCGGTTTGCATTTATTATTCTGTACTTACTTTGCTTTACTTTTGATTGTACTTCTACACTGTAAGACGGGTTTTCTCCGCCTCCAGAAATTCTAGAAAGGAGACCAATAGTGGACTCACGCCGAGTACATAGGCCTTGGACGTACTGACCCTGGGGGTTGGGAACCAAGTAAATAAATCCCGCTGTGTCCTTGTGTTCTTTCTATTTTATTTTCCGCTGCACTAACACTCTGAGTCTAGTACGAACGAAAGTTTTACGAAGTTTCCGTGAGAATTTTCACGGTCGATATTCACCCCCCCTCTATCGACGGCACCGGTCCTACAAGTGGTATCAGAGTCAGGCCGCTCTTCACCGGACTAACCGCCAACGGAGCAACGACGCCAGGAGTTGAGGGGGAGCCCAGGGGTGAATCAGGTATATTTTATTTAAAATGTCTATTTTTAAATTCCATATTATTTGTTTCACGTGCAGGGAGAGAGGGCACTATAAAAATCAGTGCCCTACTCGTAAGAATCGTTCCTCACCGGTGGCAAAGGAGGTACCAGCGCCAGAAGTCCGGAGGAACAAGGACCACATCAGATGCTTCAAATGCGAGAAATATGGGCACTACAAAAATAAGTGTCCGGCGAAGGTACGGAAAATTTGCATTCCAAAAATTTTACAAATTCCTGCACCGTCTTACGATAATTTAGTTAATTTCTCTGATAAATTGATTTACTGCATAGTAAAATTAATATTTTGCATGACAACTTAAAAAATGCAGATATGACTAAAATATCAAAAATTAATTATTTAATTCAGAACATTAATTTAGTAATTTCTAAAATAAATTATCATAATTTTAATTCTGATAATTTTAAACTTAATTCTGATAATTTTAATTCAGATAAATTTAATCCTAAGGATAAATCCGAATTCAAATTTGAAAATCCTAAGGATAAATCCGAATTCAAATTTGAAAATCCTAAGGATAAATCGGAATTCAAAAATCTTAAGGATAAATCTGAATTCAAAAAACTTAAGGATAATTCTAAATTTGAAAATCCTTTAGATAATTATGAATTCAAATTTGAAAATCTATTGTATAACTCTGAATTCGAATTTGAAAATCCTAAGGATAATCCAGAAGTTAATTCTGAAAATATTATTTCTGAGGATAATTCTGAAGATGAAATTCTCCTAGATAATAACTTAATTATAGATAATCTTGAAAATTATTACAAAACTTTAACTAGTGGCCCAAATTACTCCTCCTACTTTGAGGTTACTAAAGGATGTAATTTTGAGGATGAGGAGGATATGAAACTATCTAAGATAAAAGTCATAGTAAATAAAGTTTACAAAGGTTCAAACAAATCCGAATTGTTAGAAAAATTTGAAAAGATAGATAAAGAAGAAATAGTGGATGAAGCAGAAATTTTCAAAATAATGAAAATGATAAACTTAAACCCACAACTATTAATTAATCACTTCAACCATAATTATTCAAATCTTAATTAAATTAAATTCAAATTAATTAAATTAAATCTTAATTAAATTAAATTCAAATTAATTAAATTAAATCCAAATTCATTCAAATTAATTAAATTAAATTCAAATTAATTCAAATTAATTAAATTCAAATTAATTCAAATTAATTAAATTAAATCTTAATTAAATTAAATTCAAATTAACTCAATTAAATTCAAATTAATTCAAATCAACTCAATTAAATTCAAATTAATTCAAATCAACTCAATTAAATTCAAATTAATTCAAATCAACTCAATTAAATTAAATTCAAATTAACTCAATTAAATTCAAATTAATTCAAACTTAAATTAATTAAATTCAAATTAAAGGCAAATTAATTCAAACTTAAATTAATTCAATTAAATTCAAATTAAATTCAAATTAAAGTCAAATTAACTCAATTAAATTAAATTCAAATTAACTCAATTAAATTAAATTCAAATTAAATTAAATTCAAATTAATTCAATTAAATCTTAATTAATTCAATTAAATCTTAATTAATTCAATTAATTTTTAATTAATTAAATCTTAATCAAATTCAAATTAATTCAAATTAATCCTTAATTAATTTTAATTCAATTAATCCTTAGTTAAATTTAATTCAAATAATCTTTAATTAATTTAATTTTAATTAATTCCTAATTAATTCAACTTCAATTAATTCATAATTAACTCAATTCCAATTAATTCTTAAATAACTTAAACTTGAACTAAAATAAAATCTTACCCAAACTGCAACAATTAATTTAATAAAATTAAATATGTCAAAGTGGGTTGACATATTCGCGGGTTCACACGACATGTATCAAATCGGGAATTTGATACATCTTTAGAAACATAATTAAAATGCTTTGGACTTGTTTGAATCATGCATCACTGCCATGGACATGCATCTGCTTCTTTCTTTTAAATATATGTCATGACATTCACGTTTAATTTTATGCATAAATTAGAACGGTTATAGGAAAAAGAATAATTGAAACTTGATCAATCTAGTATTAGGTGGAGGTGAGATGATAGTACGTTAGGGAAGCCTTTTTGGTGGAACTAGTCGAAGCTACCGATCCAAAACCTAAGCTAGTTAGACCAAAATCATTCAAGAAGTAACTTGAAGATGAATGTTCTATAAAAGGCTTTGTCAAGGAAATGGTTGATGATCCAATAAGGCTTCGGCCAAAGAAGGCCTAGTGTCTCGCCAAGACCTGGAAGCCAATTACTGAAAATCAAATTCACTTTACTATTGTCAGATTTGAATCTAACACAAGTTTTAGTTAAACCTTAGATTTAATAATAAATTAAGAAAAATGATTCAAGCATTTCACAATGCACCCATAAGGCAACCATGCTTGTTGTATTAAGACATCTAAAATGAGTGAGATGTTAAGGACTAATAAATTAAAGAATATCTTTCAAAATTGTTTTCAAAATTCTTAGAATATTTTTCTAAAAATATATTTTCAAAATAGTATCTCAACATAATAATGTTTTTATGAAATTCATGCTTGTCTGATTGAATATATATTATATGTTTTCAAAAATTATATCTTTTTAAAAAATTGTTTGACTCACGCAATTAGACACAAGCCTCTTAGGACAACACTAAAGTTCCTTAAGGCACCTAGATAGAGTCAAACGGTGTTGGATGCAGGGGGAGTGTTTTATTTTTTCTTTAAAAATATTTTTCAAAAACTGCGCTCTAATTACTATCACATATGTTTTCGAAAAAGCTTATACTTTAAAAAAAACTATCTTCTTTCCAAATTGTGGTTTCAAAGTTTATCTTCCTGAAAATTGGTGTTCATTTGATTTTGACAAACCCTAAAGATACAGAGGAAGGTCCACTTCATGATCTTAAAGGACTCGTAGGATGTGTCAGATTTAGGGGGAGTCTGAGTCAAACTTCTAACAAGTTTTAAATTTTTTATTTTTTAATTATTAGAAAATTTCTTTGATCTGCACTAAACCCTAAAGACTTAGAGGAAGAGTACTTGTGGTCAACAAGCTTCCCAGGACTGAGTCAAGTTTAGGGGAAGGTCAAATTAAAAAAATTATTTAATAATATGTTTTCATGAACTATATCTTCAAAATCTTGCTAAAAATATAAGTCTTTCAAAATACTATTATACTATTTTTCAGAATTTTTGTGGCTTATGAAATTGTTTTTGAAATAATGTTTACTTGGGTTGCATAATTTCCAGGACACTTAGGAAAATATCCTTGTAGTCAACAAGATTTCCTATGATTGTGTCAGACTGGAAGATAAACCAGGTCAAGTAAAATAATGTCTTCAAAAATTCATATATTTTTCAAAATGCACCAGCTTATATTTTCAAAGTACTATCATTTTTTGTTATCAAAATTCCGGTCAAAAATAATATTTACTTGAGTTTGAAGAATTTCCAGGACACTTAGGAAAATGTCCTTGTAGTTAACAAGATTTCCTAGGATTGTGTCAGACTGGAAAAGAAGCCTAGTCAAGTAAAATATTATGTTTTCAAAATGCATAATATCTTTTCAAAAAGTACTTATATTTTTCAAATACTAATATGTTTCAAAACAGTACTTATACTTTTCAAAGTCTAATCCTTTTCAAAAGTACTTATGGCTTTCAAAATTCTTTTCTAAGTACCTATACTTCTCAGAAATGCATAATATTCTTTTCAAAAGTACTTAGATTGTCAAAAAATTGCATAATATTGTTCAAAAGTACTTGCATGGCTTTCAAAAACTCAAAATTATTGGTATTCTTGAAATCTCTTTTCTAAAGTTTTTAAGAAACATTTTCTTACAAATACAAAATATTTTTTAAATTTGCACAATACTCTTCAAAATCGATTTATTCTGGAAATTTAACTACTTAGTACTACTATGCTTTCAAAAATTCTATACTAAGTATTTTCAAAAGAACAAAATGTGTTTATTGTTGGTGCAAGTAATTTTTGGTTTCTTTTTGATGTGTGACAAAGGGGGAGAGATGCGCCTTAAGTTAGAAATAATTTTTTTCTCTCTCTTACCAAAGGATCAATTAATTAAAATGTTTTTCAAAAAGGGGGAAAGTGAAAGTTAGAAAAAAATTTATTTTTCCTAGAGGATCAAAAATGCATTTTCAAAACTTATATCAATTTTTTATTTTCTTTTAATCCCAAGAATTGTAAGTTAGCCCTTTAAACCAATCTAACTTAAGTTATTGTCAAACATCAAAAAGGGGGAGATTGTTGGTGCAAGTTGCATCAATGATGTTGTCCTCTAAGTGTTTTAATGTTTGACAATTTACTTAAGTCAGTGATACATTGAACAGACAAAGGGGAGTTAAGAGAGAAGTAACCAAAGTGGAAGAAAGTCCTAGTAAACCTAGGCAATAAGTCCTGGTTCGAGGAATTGGGCACTAAGTCCTGGCAAAGGGCTGGGCACCGAAGACCTGCTCGGAAGGTGGGCACTAAGTCCTGATCGAGGATTGCGCACTAAGTCCTGGCAAAGGGCTGAGCACCGAAGACCTGCTCGGAAGGTGGGCACTAAGTCCTGGTCGAGGACTGGGCAAGAAGACCTGGCCGAGGGTTGGGCACCGAAGTCCTGGTTCGGGGAATTGGGCACGAAGACCTGGCCAAGGATTGGGCGCTGAAGTCCTGGACTTAGGGTTTGGGCACGAAGTCTTGGTCCGAGGGATTGAGCAACTTAGCTGAGCGATAACTAAGGACAGAAGTAGAGACGGGTCGGGGTTCAGACGTCTCGAGGTCCGGGAGTATCGGAGGCTAAGAAAAAGTCCACATGAAGGACTGGGTGGCAACCGTCTCCTGAAAGGAGTAGGTGAAAGGCGAGTTCTCGGAGGTGGGAACTTGCGTCGGTTCTGTTGGATCGAGAGAAACGATAGAGGGGGGGTGAATATCGTAAAACGTTCGGATTAAGAAATAGAGAATGCACAGCGGAAATTAACACAAACACACGCAAACACCAAGTTTTTTACTTGGTTCAGAGTCGCGGTCGGCTCCTACTCCAAGGCCCACGGTCGTTGACCGTTTTCTGCGGGCAATTCTATATGTGCGCAAAAACAGTTTACAAGACGTATTACAAGACTAGTGCAGTAAACTTAAAAGAAGCTCTTCGTTATCGACGTCCGTTGTTGATTGTATGTTTGGAGCAGAGGGACGTTGTCGGCGCTTGTACCTCGAGTCGGGAGGTTTCTGGAGCAGAGCGCGAGCGTAGAAGAGCGTGAATGCGTTGGAAAAATTGATTGTTGAAGCCTTGGGGTCGAGGGCCCTTTTATAGCCCCTGGGGGCGCCCGGGACGTCGGGGGCGCCCCGCCACGTGTCACCTGATCCGGACACATCTCGGTCAGCTTTGATCCCTTTAAACTCGGGATCAAGCCTTGACGGGGGCGCCCAAGACGCTGGGGGCGCCCTGGTTGACTGGGTCGACTCTTATCCGTTGGCTTTGCTGGCTTCTACTTCGTTGGCTTGCACTGGGGGCGCCCAGGACGCTGGGGACGCCCCGGAGCATGGGGGGCGCCCGGGAGCATGGGGGCGCCCCGCCCATAAGCTGCCGAAGTACTTCTTTTGCATCATCTATTTTGTATTCACCTTGGGGGCGCCCGGGACACTCCGGGCGCCCTACTCAGCAGCTGCCTCAGTCCTTTGAGGCTCTCTGAGCTGCAGACACTCGTTCCTTCGGTCCTGCATCCAGGGTTAGTCCAAAACAACATAAAGCAATAATATGTTAGTTTTATACAGCCTTAGCTGTCTTGGTTCTGACTTTGGGTCTCCAAAATGGAGCCCTAGGTTGAACCGACGCCTACTATTCCCTCGACGGGGAACGCGTCCTCACCTACTCCTCTCGGGAGAATTTACCTGATGCCAACCGGCTCCTCCGATTGGACTTTTGCCTAGCGGTCCTTTGCCAGGTCT
The DNA here is from genome assembly GCA_024364735.1 of Boesenbergia rotunda. Taxonomy (NCBI): domain Eukaryota; kingdom Viridiplantae; phylum Streptophyta; class Magnoliopsida; order Zingiberales; family Zingiberaceae; genus Boesenbergia; species Boesenbergia rotunda. The sequence goes on along the minus strand of JAGFNQ010001156.1, from coordinate 463,909 downwards.
TGAATACCAAGCTATCCTTCTCCCGGTGCCTAGCCGTCCTTCGCCAGGTCTTCGGATCCTGGCAGTCCTTCGCCAGGTGCCTAGCAGTCCTTCGGTAGGCCTTGGATCCCAGGCTGTCCTTCGCCTGGTGCCTAGCAGTCCTTCGCTAGGTCTTTGTATCCTTGCATTCCTTCGTCAGGTGCCTAGCAGTCCTTCGCTAGGTCTTTGTTTTCCTGGCAGTCCTTCGCCAGGTGCCTAGCAGTCCTTCGCTAGGACTTTGTTTCCTGCACACTTGACTAACATGTTAGATAAACATTATACCTTAACTTTTGAACCCTTTTGCCATTATCAAAACACAAGTTCGACTTGGGTGCTTTCTGCACCAACAATCTCCCCCTTTTTGATTTATGGCAACTCTGGTTCAAAAAGTTATGTTAATCAGAACAAGTAAACTGAAATTTTGTTTCCTCCCCCTGGAAGGAATCTTCCCCTAGATTTTTCAAAAGTTCGTGGAGTTTTTGAAAATATATTCTAAGTCTAAAGATGGATTTTACTTAGAATAGTTTTTAACAAAATCTTTATATTTTCCAAAATAATTTTGATTGTGCACTTTAGAAAATTTATAAGTTTAAGTACTAAGAACGATTTTGAAAACTTAAGTTTAAGTACTAAGAATGATTTTGAAAACTTAAGTTTAAGTTAAAAAATTTGAAAACTTAAAGTACTTACTAAAGTTTTGAAAATTTAAGTCTAAGGTACTTAGAAAGTTTTGAAAACTTGGAAGAATTTTGTACTTTTTGAATAAAGGATAGCGTTTGAAATTTTGGATTTAGAAAAACTTTAGAAAAATAATTTTAAACTCTATCCTTTCCTATCTCTCCCCCTTTGCCATATATCAAAAACAAAGAGATATAGCATAAAAAGGATAATTAAAGTGCATAAAAGTAAATAATAAATTGCATAATTTGCTGTACTGAATCAATTCAGGATATGAACTAAACCAAATCAATTTTGATTTTCTCTTTTAGGGTCCTGTCTAACCCAATTAGCTACTTACTAACTGCTATTAAACAGTAATTTTTGCTAGGGTTAGTCAAGTTAAGTGTTCTGTTCAAGTTAGATTTTCTAAACTTGACACTTAACTTGATTACTGTGTAAGTTGTATTTAGTGCCCCAATTACTGCAGATGCACTGATCTACATCAAAAATTAAGGCAAAGACCTAAGCATCTCAACTCATTCTAGGTTATCAATCAAAAGTACCCTAAGGTGCTTGTGAGATGCTGGCTTCTAAATCTATAGGTGCATGCAGTTCTAGGGTTAGGGCCTAGGCTAAGTCCATTTACGAAAAAGCCCTACATGATCTCTTACAAAGTGGTGTTTAACTTCTATGTGTTTAGTTCTGGAATGTTGGATTGGGTTCTTAGTTAGATTAATTGAGCTTATATTGACAATGAATACCTGTGTTTGGGTGTAGTTGAGCAGGAAGTCCTTAAGAGTGTGCATCATCCATAAAAGTTGTGCTACACATTCTCCTAAGGCAACATATTCAGCTTCAGTTGTAGATAGGGCTACACAGTGTTATTTTCTGCTGTACCAACTTACTAGACTATTTTCTAACAGTTGGCAGCTTCCACTTGTGCTTTTTCTGTCTAATTTACAACGAGCATAGTCAGAATCCGAGTATCCTGATAACTCAAAGGTTGAGGTCCTAGGATACCAAATCCCTACATTTAGGGTGCCCTTAACATATCTTAGTATTTTTTTAGGGCTGCTAAGTGTGTTTCCTTAGCACAGGTTTGCTATCTAGCGCACATCCCTACAGCAAAAAGAATATCAGGTCTGTTGGCTGTAAGGTACAGTAGACTTCCTATCATACTTCTATAGAGTTTAAGGTCTACTGGTTTACCATTAGGGTCACTATCTATTTTTATATTAGTGGCCATGGGGGTACTTATGCTTTTAGAGTTATCCATTTTAAATTTCTTTATTAACTCTTTAGCATATTTGGATTGATGGACATAGTTTCCATCTCTAGTTTGTTTGATTTGTAGCCCTAGGAAAAAGTTAAGCTCGCCAACTAAGCTCATTTCAAATTCATTTTTCATTATTTTAACAAATTCTTTTAGAAAGTTTGAGTTGGTGGACCCAAAGATTATATCATCTACGTAGATTTGGGCAATAAATATATCATTTTCTAAGGTCTTAATAAATAGGGTTGAGTCAATTTGACCTTGTTTAAATTCTTTAGAAATTAAATAAGTTGATAAGCGTTCATACCAGGCCCTAGGTGCTTGTTTTAGTCCATATAGTGCTTTAGTAAGCTTGTAAACGTGGTCGGGTCTTTCTAAGTCCTCAAACCCAGGGGGTTGTCCTACATAAACTTCTTCTTTAATGAATCCATTTAGAAAGACTGACTTTACATCCATTTGGTATAGCTTAAATCCTTTATGGGATGCAAAGGCTAATAACATCCTAATGGACTCAAGTCTAGCTACTGGGGCATATGTTTCGTCGTAATCTAACCCTTCTACTTGGCTAAATCCCTTTGCTACTAAGCGGGCTTTATTTCTGACTATTTTTCCTTGATCATTTAGCTTATTCCTAAAGACCCACTTAGTGTCAATGATGGATTTACCTTCAGGTTTAGGTACTAGTTCCCAGACTTTGTTCCTCTCAAATTGGGCTAATTCTTCTTGCATAGCTATGATCCAATCAGGATCAGGTAGGACTTCATCTATAGTCTTAGGTTCTATTTTTGAAATCATTGCTATTTGACTAAGGTTTCTATAGGAAGATCTAGTCCTGACTCCTAGAGTTGGATCACCCACAATTTGATCGGTTGGGTGACTGAGTCTGGGTTTCTTGGTTTTTCTAGAACTTGGTTCAGCCTCAGGTTCGGCTGGTCGGTTTGGTTCACTATTTGATTCAACTCTTTGAGCTGGTTCAATTATTGGTTCAATAATTGGTTCATTTGACTCACTAGTTGGTTCAATAGTTAGTTCGTTTATGGATTCAATTAAGGATTCACCAACTTGTTGATTATCTTCTTGATCAGTGTTTGATGAAGTTAGATTTGGATTTGAGTTAATTTCTTCATCAAATATTAGATTAGTTGTTTCTTCGATTTTCTTGGTTTGGTTGTTGTAAACCCTATAGGCTCTACTTGTTGTTGAATATCCTAGGAAGATGCCTGGGGTTGACTTAGACTGGAATTTTTCTAAGTAGTCTTTGGTGTTTAGGATATGGACTTTGCATCCAAAGACCCTTAGGTAGTGTAGATTTGGAAGTCTATGGTAATATAGTTCATAGGGTGTTTTGTTGTGTCGCTTGTTAATCATGACTCTATTTTGGATGTAGCAAGCCGTACTAATTGCTTCTGCCCAATATTGGTTGGGTAGGTTGAATTCGTTGAGCATAGCCCTAGCGGCTTCCTGTAGTGTTCTATTTCTCCTTTCGACTATCCCATTTTGTTGGGGGTTCTAGGACATGAAAATTCATGTATATACCCATTTACCTTACAGAATTCCTCGAACCGTTGATTTTCAAACTCTCCCCCGTGGTCACTCCTAAGTCTTTTGATTTTAGTATCGTTTTGATTTTCAATTAACTTACAGAATTCATTAAATAGGTTTAGGGTTTCATCTTTGGTTTTTAGAAACCTAACCCAGGTAAACCTAGAGTAATCATCAACTATTACTAAGCAGTATCGGTTCCCGCTTAGCGACTTGGCTCCATGTTAATCAAATAGGTCAAGGTGCAGGAGCTCAAGTGTGGTTTGAGTTAGATCAGATTGGATTAGTTTGTGATTAGACCTGGTTTGTTTACCTTGATTACATGATTCACATATTAGGTTTTCATGAATTTTAATTTTGGGAATACCTTTGATTAAGCCATGCTGGGTGATTTTTGAGATAATTCTAAGATTAGTATGACCTAATCTCCTATGCCAGAGGTTTGATTGTTCTAACTGAGTTAACATACATTTGGGTACTAGGGGTAGGTTTATAGTGTAAACATTATTTTTTCTAGTGCCCTTAAGCATGATTTCTGAGTCTTGCAGGTTTTTAATCAGGTAGTTAGAATTGTTGAATGTAACTATATAACCAGAATCACACAACTGACTTATGCTAAGCAAGTTAAAATTGAAATCTTCAACCAAAAGCACTTTCTTAATAACAAAGTCAGATTTAAGTTCAATATTACCTGACCCAATTACCTTGAGTGTAGCATTGTTGCCAAATGTCACTGAGCCTAGGTTCTTGAACTTGAGTTTGGTGAATTTCAATTTATCTCCAGTCATGTGTCTGGAGCAACCGCTATCTAACATCCATTGGTCCAAATCTTTATGTTCTTACACATAAAGAGTTTTGTTGATCTGGATCCAATTAGAGTCAGGAATAGCCTAAATTGATTTTCACAGCCTAGTCTGTCTCACCCAAATCTAGGGTTATCAATCACGTTAGCCTTATAGGTCTTGTGAGACAGGTTTTGGTAGGTAATACTATTTTAAAAAATTTATTTTGAAACACTTAATTAATTTTGTAAATAATTGAATTTATTTTTTAAAAAATGTTTGAATCTATAACTAATTGAAAATTTATGTTAGATTCGAATTTGACAAAGACTAACTTGAATTTGAATTTCAAAAATTGGCTTCCAAGTCTTGGCGAGGCACTAGGCCTTCTTTGGCCGTAGCCTTATTGGATCATCAACCCTTTCCTTGACAAAGCCTTTCAGTGAAATTTCATTTTCAAAATTAATCTTTGAAAATTTCTGGTCTAACTAGTTTGGGTCTTCGATCGGTAGCTTCGGCTAGTTTCACCAGTCTAAAGAGACCAAGTAGAGAATACTTGACCTTATTAGAATTGGTTTCCCTAACGTACTATCATCTCACCTCCACCCAATACTATGTTGTCAAATTTCAGTTAAGTTAATTCAGTCCTTAAACTAACCATTCCTAGGTCTAAGCATGGTAAATTGCAGAAATTAAATCAATCAAACAAGCAAATTGAAAGCAACAATTTTATCTAACAATAAATATTGTTTTCAATTTGGCTCCCCCTGGACTAAAGCCACGATAATGGTTAGGTAAGATGTGAATCTTGTCCTTGGAGATCCAATATTGATTTGATCCAGTTTGTTTGTTCAGGCATAGTTTGGGTACCCATGCCTGAACTTTGGGTCTGGACTGGTTCAGTACGGCAAAGTAGGATCTTTGTCTAGATTTGGTTCTATAGCCTAGTCCGGATCGATTTAGAACCGATTTCTATTTTTCAAGAATCATGTCAAGACCCTTGGAACCAGAGGTGAATCCTTCTAGAGCTGATCTGAGGTCCTTAACCTGAGTTTTCAGGGAGGAGTTCTCTTTCTTAAGTTTTTCAACTTGAGTAGAGGTTCCTTCTTGAACCTTCTCAATTAAGGGTCTAGAGTCAGCTTCCTCTTTCAGGAGTTTTACTTCCTGTCGGAGGGATTCGATTCGGAGTTTAGCTTTCGCCAAATCTCGAGAAAGATAAGAAATTAATTCATTTAACTGACTTCTACTAAAACCACTTACCTTGATTTCCCCGTCCTCTGAAAATGACAGTCTGCCGTCGTCCTGTTCCGATTCGGACTCGGTATCGATTTGTTCTGAGGCGGTTAGTGCGAGCAGGATCGACTGTGGGACCTCTTCTTCTTCGGAGGAGGAGGACTCGTCCCACGTTTCCTGAAGTGTCTTTTTCCTTCTATTCTTCTTGGTCTCCTTTAGGTTCAGACACTCCATCTTGTAGTGACCCTTCTTCTTGCACTCGTAGCAGGTCACGTTGGGCTTGTTCTTTTCATTTGCGGGTTCAGCTGGTTCATCCTTTCTTCGGCTGGCTTTCCGTCTGTTGGTTTGGTTCTTCAATTCCTTGTAGTAATTTCAGGCCAGTCGGACCAGCTTAGGTCGATCTCCTTCTTCGTTTTCTGAGTCTGAGTCTGAGTTAGACTCGGGTTCAGGTTGAGACTTCTTCTTGGTTGTTCTTCCAGTTTTACCTGCAATAAAGGCAATACCTTTCTCGGCCAGATTGCAGTTAGTCTGTTCATGTAATTCTAATTCAGAGAACAATTCATCTAATTTAATTTTTGAAAGGTCCCTTGAAACCTTGTATGCATCTACCATAGATGCCCACAAGGTGTTTCTCGGGAAAGCATTTAGAGCGTACCTTATCAAGTCACGGTTTTCTACCTTGTGACCGATGGTGTGTAGTCCATTCATTAATTCCTGAATTCGGGCGTGGAGTTGAGCTGCTGTTTCGTTGTCGGTCATCTTGATCGTGTACAGCTTGTTCAGGAGGAGATCTCTCTTGCTGATCCGAGTGTCTGAAGTTCCTTCGTGCAGCTCGATCAGTTTCCCCCACAGCTCCTTGGCACTGTTGAATGGACCCACCCGGTTCAGCTCCTCTTTTGTTAAGCCGCATTGGAGGGTCTGGGTTGCCTTTGCATCAGCTTCAATCTTCCGTTTCAGAGCGGTGTCCCACTCAGTGTACGGCTGTGGTACTCCTTCAGCGTTCTTTGGAATCTCCAGCCCAGACTGGATGATTATCCACATGTCCACCTGAGTTTTCAGGTGGACCTCCATTCGACTTTTCCAGTAGGAAAAGTCTTCTCCACTGAAAAGTGGAGGTCTGGCTGTGCTGAATCCTTCTTGCATGGCCATTAAGGATTTTATCTGAAAAAAGAGAAGAGAAAGAAAAACTTTGTCCCAAGACTTGGTCTTGGATTAGTAGTGCGGGATAAAGAAAATTAAATATCGAGGGGTGTTGCACCGGTCTCGATTAACGATAAGAATTCGAGAAAAAAAAAGAAATAATTTTCGAAAATCCAAAAAATTCTCAAACTGGTGGTTGCACCAAATTTGAGCTTCCCCGCTCTGATACCACTTGTTGGATCGAGAGAAACGATAGATGGGGGTGAATATCGTAAAACGTTCGGATTAAGAAATAGAGAATGCACAGCGGAAATTAACACAAACACACGCAAACACCAAGTTTTTTACTTGGTTCGGAGTCGCGGTCGGCTCCTACTCCAAGGCCCACGGTCGTTGACCGTTTTCTACAGGCAATTCTATATGTGCACAAAAACAGTTTACAAGACGTATTACAAGACTAGTGCAGTAAACTTAAAAGAAGCTCTTCGTTACAGACGTCCGTTGTTGATTGTATGTTTAGAGCAGAGGGACGTCGTCGGTGCTTGTATCTCGAGTCGGGAGGTTTCCGGAGCAGAGCGCGAGCGTAGAAGAGCGTGAATGCGTTGGAAAAATTGATTCTTGAAGCCTTGGGGTCGAGGGCCCTTTTATAGCCCCTGGGGGCGCCCGGGACGTCGGGGCGCCCCCCCACGTGTCACCTGATCCGGACACATCTCGGTCAGCTTTGATCCCTTTAAACTCGGGATCGAGCTTTGACGGGGGCGCCCGGGACGCTGGGGCGCCCTGGTTGACTGGGTCGACTCTTATCCGTTGGCTTTGCTGGCTTCTACTTCGTTGGCTTGCACTGGGGGCGCCCGGGACGCTGGGGGCGCCCGGGAGCATGGGGGCGCCCCGCCCATAAGCTGCCGAAGTACTTCTTTTGCTTCATCTATTTTGTATTCACCTTGGGGGCGCCCGGGACACTCCGGGCGCCCTACTCAGCAGCTGCCTCACTCCTTTGAGGCTCTCTGAGCTGCAGACACTCGTTCCTTCGGTCCTGCATCCAGGGTTAGTCCAAAACAACATAAAGCAATAATATGTTAGTTTTATACAGCCTTAGCTGTCTTGGTTCTGACTTTGGGTCTCCAAAATGGAGCCCTAGGTCGAACCGACGCCTACTGTTCCCTCGACGGGGAACGCGTCCTCACCTACTCCTCTCGGGAGAATTTACCTGATGCCAACTGGCTCCTCCGGTTGGACTTTTGCCTAGCGGTCCTTTGCCAGGTCGTGAATACCAAGCTATCCTTCGCCCGGTGCCTAGCTGTCCTTCGCCAGGTCTTCGGATCCTGGCAGTCCTTCGCCAGGTGCCTAGCAGTCCTTCGCTAGGTCTTGGATCTCAGGCTGTCCTTCGCCTGGTGCCTAGCAGTCGTTCGCTAGGTCTTTGTATCCTTGCATTCCTTCGTCAGGTGCCTAGCAGTCCTTCGCTGGATCTTTGTTTTCCTCGCAGTCCTTTGCCAGGTGCCTAGCAGTCCTTCGCTAGGACTTTGTTTCCTGCACACTTGAGTAACATGTTAGATAAACATTATACCTTAACTTTTGAACCCTTTTGCCATTATCAAGACACAGGTTCGACTTGGGTGCTTTCTGCACCAACAGGTTCGACCTAGGGTTTCGTGGAAATCCGAAGTCCGAACCAAGTCCTTAAGGCTAATATTGTATGTATATGTGCTTTGTGTATCTTGCAGGTACCAAGAACCGGAGACAAAGCAGGCGAAAGGCTGGAAAGCAGTCAACCCAGGCGCCCCCACTGATGGGGGTGCCCAGATCAGAGTGTAAAACCCAGTGTTGGGTTGAAAGGCTTGAAGCCAGGCGCCCAGCCAAAGAAGAAAAGTTGCAGTTTCATGAAGTAAGCAGAATAGGTGTCCGGTTAGGCGCCCGGGATGATACGGGCGCCCAAGGTGAAAGCTGTATTTGCTGTTTCGAGGTCGAAACACAGATAAGCCTTCACTCAGGCGCCCAGGAGGTCCCAGGCGCCCTGGTCAGAGGTTTTATCTGCCGCGGTGAGGTCGGCGCAAGGATAAGGTTTGACCGAGTTCATAGGGGCGCCCCCAGCGTATCAGGCGCCCGTATGAAGTCTATATAAGGGGCTTCGACCCCTCTGCTTCAAACACAACTACTGTGAGTGATTCTGAGCATTCTGACCGACGACAACGCGCTAAAGACGAGGCTCTACGACCAGGAGGCTCCAGGAGGAAGTGCGCGACACTTCGAAGGTCCAGATCGGCCAAGTTTCAAACTCTAGTTGTTCGGTTTGCATTTATTATTTTGTACTTACTTTGCTTTACTTTTGATTGTACTTCTACACTGTAAGACGGGTTTTCTCCGCCTCCAGAAATTTCGAAAAGGAGACCAATAGTGGACTCACGCCGAGTA
>JAGFNQ010001156.1:238444-453927 GCA_024364735.1 Boesenbergia rotunda | reverse complement strand
GTTGACTGATCAGGAGGGCAGAAAAGAGCAAACTGAGCAAGAGAGTCTTCCTTTGTTGGTTTTTGAGCTAGGGGGTTCATAGTTCAACCTTTGTGTGACGGCAAAGGGAGGTCTTGTTGATAAATTGATTTGGTGTTTAATTTAGGGTAATTTTGTTCCAAGCACGTGTTTCTTTACATTGCTATAGTTTGCTCCAATGACACTTCAAGTCAAGTTCCTAAGAATTGTTTTGTTCTAGCTTTAAATTCCTTGCAATTTATTCTCTGCAATTAGTTCTTAAATTTCAATTCATCGTTTGAATTTAATTGTCAATTGTTAACTAGGTTAAGTTCAGTTCTGCAACATACTAAGTCATTTCTGCTTAGTTAAGTCTATTTCATTCTGTTCAGTTCCTAAGTTCAGTTCTGTTTAATATTGTCAATTCCCTATCACAAAAACCCCCATTTTATTAGAAAACCCAAATCATTAAACGACTAATAACTTTCAAGATCGAATTAAACATTCACAACTAGTCCTTGGAAAAATACGACCTGAGGCCTCTATTCTACATTTAATCTTGCTAGCCAAGGGTTTTCAGTTTATAAATATCTAAATTTGAGGCTCATTCGTAGAGCTGTCAATTTGGGTTGGGCCCGTCGGGTTGGCCCGCCCCACCAATCAATTTAAGCGGGTTGGGTTAGAATTTAAGCAACCCAAGCCCGCCGCGGGCCAACCCGCCTAGGCCCGCGACCCGCACGGGTTGGCCCGCGACGGGCTTGGGTTGGCCCACGGGTTGAGAATCACATTTGAGTTAAGTTTTATGACAATTTATTATCTTTCTTTGTTATTATTTTGAAATAAAAAATAATATTTTTCATCACATGAGTATTCGTTTGTATCCATTTATATTTAAAAAATATATTTCTTAACATATTTGATTGATGAAATCTAAATATATGATTTTTTAATTTTTTTTAATTTTTTAAAAATATTTTGATGGGTCCGCGGGTTGGCCCGCCTAACCCACGGCCTGCTTTGGATTGGGTTGGGTTGGGGATTTTCTAACCCGCCTAGATGACGGGTCGACCCGCCTCGCCCCGCCAAATGGCCGGCTCGCCATGGGCCAACCCGCCCCGCCACGGGTTGGCCCGTTTGATAGCTCTACTCATCCATGACACTAGTATTGGGAAATATCATAGGAATCAATTTGTTTTTGATTTCTAAAGTAGTGTATGTTGTGATTCTCAGGTTTTTCATAATGGTCTTTACTCTACTAGCAACAATTCTTAAGGACAATAAACTTACTGGACCAAATTACATAGACTGGAAGAGGAGTCTTGACATTGTCCTCACTGCTGAGGAGTACAAATTTGTACTCTTCGAGGAATGTCCGGAAAGACCTAGAGAGGACTCTGGTGAAGAGTTGAGGGAGCGTTACAAGAAGTGGAAAAAGGCAGATAAGATTGCGCGGTGCTACATTCTGGCATCTATGTCGAATGTGCTGCAACATCAGCATCAGGTCATGGCCACTACTAGTGATATGATGCTGAACCTCAAAGATCTCTTCGGGTACCAAGGTCAAGCTGCTAGGCAAACCGCGATGAAGAGTCTGATGTCGACCACTATGGTCGAAGGGACACCCGTGAGGGATCATGTCCTAAAGATGATGGCTCACCTCAATGAGATCGAGGTACTGAGAGCACAGATCGACGGGGAATCCCAGGTCGATATTATATTCCAGTCTCTGCCAAGGAGTTTTGAGTAGTTCGGGCTCAACTATAATATGAACAAAAGGGATTATACGTTGGATGAACTGCTAGGAGAACTCCAGGCGCCAGAGGTTCTCTTTCGTCAGAACTCACAGGCCTTAGTGACTCAAAGGGTTTCTTCTTCTGAGCCGAAAGGTAGGAAGAAGAAGAAACGAGGAGGGTTCAAGAAGGCAGGAACATCGCAAGGACCCCGGACTGGCGTGAAGAAGCCGAAAGGCAAGTGCTTCACGTGCAAGCAAACTGGACACTGGAAGGCGGACTGTCCCCGTCGTCAAAGAAAAGGTATTTCTTCTGCTTTAGTCGTTGAAACATGTTTAGCGGTGTAACGGCCGTTTTTTTTCCCATAAAGCAGCGTTATGTTAACATACTTAGGGCATGTAGACATCATAAGGCAGCGGAATAACTTTATTTTTACACATACATGCCCTACTACCAATCTTAACATAATGACATGGAAACTCGGCATATTGACTTCATACTTAAACATCATATCATGTCATACTTAACATCACGTCATAGAGTTCCATAAGTCATTATTCAAGCATTCAAGCATATAAGTGACCAAAGTAAAGTTCTAGCATAAACGAAAAACATATGGTTTCCTGGGCCAAGTCACTACCACACACATGCGTTCTTGCCCTCCTGCTGCTTCCTCATTGTCCCCTTGAATGATCTGCGGCATAAGGAAATAAGACTATAAGCATACAGGCTTAGTAAGACTCTTTCCTACTCACAAAAACCATTCATCATCTCATAAATGAGCACATGGAACATTAACATACTTGGTGCTCTACTTAGAACATAACAACTTGAATCACTTATCATATACGTGACATGGCATGAACATAAACATAAGAGAACATTCCTAGCATGGCATGAAACATGGCATAAACGTAAACATAGTAAACAATCTAAGCATGACATGCTACATGACATAAACATAAACACAATAAACATTCCTAGCATGGCATAATATATGGTATAAACAAAACATAATAAACATTCTTAAGATGGCATAATACATGCTATAAACATGTCTATAAAGTGTAAACCAACCCGTATGGCATAAACATAGGCATACTTCCTATCATAGTATATGAGCATCTTCTTAGTATAATCATGACATAGATCAATTACTCTCATGCATCTTTCTTAACATGAAGCGTAAGCATAAAATCTTATTATCATAGCATAATGCATAGCATGAATGAATGCATGAGTGGAATGCATATACATAAGGATGATTAACTTTTAAAAACATACTTTTAAATGATTAAACATAATCATCATATCATTGGGGTCCCCGGCTTGTACCACATACATACATCATAAGCGCGCATCCCTAGCAAATCCGAGGTAGTGAGCCCCGACCTACTAGGGTAAGGACAGCATAGTCGGTAGTCCCCAAACTGAGGCGTTCTTAAGGAGCTCATCCCTGTTGCACAGCTCCGGTAGTGCCAGAACCGTGGACAGCATAGTCGGTAGTCCATAACCGGGGCGTTCTTAAGGTGCCCATCCCTTAGACCCATACTTCGGTCCGGTACAAGCCCTTTCATAAAGTAAAATACTTTACATGTTTCATCATTCATAAGACATTCATAGCATAACCATGTTACATAAAGCATGACTTAACACATGCTTGTCCTTTCATTGTTCATAATTATTGCATAGCATCATGATGCCTGGAAGGCATGAGCATTATCTTCATTCATAACCATGGTATGCATCTTCTTTCATAAACATGGCATGCATCTTTATTCATACAACATGGCATGTATCATTATTCATACAACCTGGCATGCATCATTATTCATACAACATGGCATACATCTTCATACCTAAAACATGGCATGCATACCGAAACATCATTCCTATTCCTAGTACTTGCATGATCATAACGTATAAGGTAAGCATTGTATCGAACATGACATATTTTTCATAGATATTTATCCTACCACATAGAGCATGTGTGATCATGATACATAAGGTAAACATTGCATTTCTTACTTAAGCATGGTATCTATCTCAAGCATGCATAGGTAGGATTTCCATAACACTCTACCTACCATTCACGTACATAGCATAAAACATAAGGTATTCATAATAAACACTATTAAGCATGACATCCAATCATAACATATAACATAAAACATGGTGCTTAAGGTTAGGGTTATAGGTAACATGATTTCTACCACATGCTTGGACCTATATATATATATATACCTCATGATAAGCAAAAACCATCATTCTTTGAATCCTAACTCCACCCCAAACCCTAGATACAAGGCTTGGCCGAAACCTATAAGGTGGAGTTCCATCAATTCCATAAACATGTAAGATAGCATAAGGTAAAGGAACAACCATACATCATCTATGAGACCATAGGAAGCCATTGGGGCTCATGATTAGGGTTAACCCTAACCTTTAGCCCTCCTTTCTAGGGCTGGCCGAAACATATAAGGGCATGGGTGCATGGAAAAATTCCATTAAAATCCCCCAAATCAACCATTAAACACCAACCATACCATACCATAGGGGCCATTAGGGCCCTTACTTGAGGAATGTCCTAACTTTCTACCCTAGTAGCAAGTCTTGGCCGAAACTTATAGGGTCTCTAGGCCATGTGAAAATTCACATAAATCATCCTCCATCTCCCTTATATCATGATAATACATAAAACACATACTTGATGTTTTAGACCCAACCCTACCCATGGGTTCTTGAAGTTGGCCGAAACCCTAGGGGATCCTAGGGTACCCCAAAAATTCTCAAAAATTATATTTAATCTCTAAACATCATGAAAGCACATCAGAAAACATTATGAAGATTTTTAGCATCATCATGGACCCAAAAATCCTAGTGGCCGAAACCCATAGGACTAGGGTCCTTGGTTTTTTTTCTTTCAACATCAAATCCCAAAAACCAACCAATATATCATGCTAAAAACATAAGGAACTATTATACCACAGGTGAGGGAGTCTTACATTGGTTGATCTTGATTTTTAGACCTTAAAAGAGAAGGAAATTGTAAATCCTTTGGACATTTGAACCCCCTTGCCCTTGTATCCTTGGAAAACCTTTAGATCTTGGTGATGAGACCTTCTTGTGGAGCTTTTCCAAGGGAGAACCTCCCTTGTGGTGTTCGGCTAGAATGAGGAGGGAGGAGGAGAGAAAATGCAATTGATGGAAGGAAGAAGGTAACTCCCAAACCCCCTTCTTTATAACACATTAAGGAGGGTAAGTGAAGAGTCATGGAGTCTCTTCCTCTTCCCTTAAGCCTTAACCAAACTCCATTTCATTCCCTCATAACATTCCCTTGCTAGGTGAGATGGTTAGAGCATGCATGGTTGTACAAGATGTCCAAGGTTCAATCCTTGGTCCATGCACCTTATTTTTATTTTATTTTTCCTTTTATTTTCTATTCTTTTCCCCAAAATTCCGAAAATCCTCTAAAAATTCCCCCATAATTATGTTAATATTTCTCATTAAAACCCCTTTATATTTATATTAATTTTTTTACCTAAAATTCTCCAATAATTATGGTACTAAAAAGCCCATATAAGACCCATTAGTACTTAGTTTTCTCAATTTAAATGAGAAAATATGAATTTCTAGGCCATATTTTGTATTAATATTTCTAGGTCTCTCGGAAAATTATCTAAACATGCTCAATATTTTAAGAAAATATTAAGAGAATTTTTCGGGTCGTTACAATCCCCCATACCTCGTGAAAGTTCGTCCTCGAACTTAGAATAGCTTCGGGTACTTGCGCCTCATCTCGTCCTCGCGTTCCCAGGTAGCTTCTTCGAACCGTTGACTTTGCCATACGACCTTGACTAAGGGTACCTCCTTACTCCTCAGCTTCTTGACTTTCCTATCCAAAATCTGGATGGGTCTGCTCTCATAACTTAGATCCTCCTGCACTTGTACTGTCTGTGGCTCGATCACTTGGTCCATATTTGGGATACACTTTTTAAGCAGGGACACATGGAATACGTTATGGATAGCTGACATCTCTGGAGGCAGCTCTAGCTCATATGCCACTTTACCGACTCTTTTCAGAATCAGGTACGGCCCCACATAGCGCGGACTTAGTTTTCCTTTCTTCCCAAATCTTGTCACCCCCTTCATATGAGCCACTTTGAGAAATACCCAATCTCCAACATTAAATTCTAGTGGTCTACGCCGGACATCGGCATAACTCTTCTGCCGGCTCTGAGCAGTTTCTATCCATTGTCAAATATTTTATATAGCTCGGGTGGCGCTGTCGATAACATCCGTTGTGAGCCCCATTTCCTTCTTTTCACCACCCTCGTACCAACAGATCGGAGACCTACATCTCCTCCCATACAAGGCTTCATAAGGTGTCATTCCGATGGTAGCTTGGTAGCTATTATTGTAAGCGAATTCCGCTAAGCATAGATATCGACACCAACTTCCCTTGAAATCCAGGGCACAAGCTCTCAACATATCTTCTAGTATTTGGTTCACCCGTTCAGTTTGCCCGTCCGTCTGAGGGTGAAAGGCGGTGCTAAATCGCAATTTAGTGCCGAGAGACTTCTGAACGCATTCCCAAAAATGCGAAGTAAAGCGACCATCCCTATCTGAGATGATGGTCTTGGGAACTCCTCAGCCACTTCAGGGTCTTCCCCAAACATCCCGGGGTCTTCCTCAAACATCTCGAGCATCTCGGGGTCTTCTTCAAACACCTCGAGATCGTCCT
Organism: Boesenbergia rotunda; assembly: GCA_024364735.1. NCBI lineage: Eukaryota > Viridiplantae > Streptophyta > Magnoliopsida > Zingiberales > Zingiberaceae > Boesenbergia > Boesenbergia rotunda. The sequence goes on along the minus strand of JAGFNQ010001156.1, from coordinate 447,456 downwards.
CGTTCATCGGGTCTTCCTCAAACATCTCGAGCATCTCGGGGTCCTCCTTATACATCTCGGGGTCCTCCTCGTACATCTCGGGGTCCTCCTCGTACATCTCGGGGTCTTCCTCGTACATCCCGAGGTCCTCCAGGTCTTCCGGAAACACGTGATGAAGACGTTGCCTACATAATTCCGTATATGAGATACGGCATCCAAGCTGTCCCCAGATCTGATGTGCAGCCTCCCTTGCCCGATTGGGCAATGAACGAAGCAGAGCTCCGATCCTATGATCATCCATGACTGGGAACCCTTCCTGCTCAAGTTTCCAGAACAGCCGATCCAATAACCCCATGTTGCCCTGAATTCCACGGGTCGGAATGTACTTAACTTCCTCTATCCGGTTCATCAGGTCGCGGCACCTCTCAGTGTAGTTCTCATGCAATATCTGGAATTGAAAAAAAATGACATAGTTTGTACTAAACCTGCCCAAGCCAGTACCAAAACCATTTCTTTTTCAATTCGCAAATATATACAGAGAAAAACACAAGCAACTCTGTTTCTTCTACCCTAGTGATTAAAATATGTAATCACTTTTCCTACCCTTAAATTCTAAATATTTGATTCATGAAAGAAGATAAAATATCGTTCATGGTTACATATCCTAAGGTACTTTTCATCATAACTATCGTTCATACTTGCATATCTTAAAATCATAAAACATCTTACTACTATAAGATATGTAAAGAGGTACTTACTTGGAAGCGGCAGGAAGAGGGCTTGATGTGTGTGTAGTGAGACGGTAACTTCTCTGATACCAACCTGTAACACCCGTTTTTTTTTTCGTAAAGCGGCGTTACGTTAACATACTTAGGGCATGTAGACATCATAAGGCAGCGGAATAACTTTATTCTTACACATACATGCCCTACTACCATTCTTAACATAATGACATGGAAACTCGGCATATTGACTTCATACTTAAACATCATATCATGTCATACTTAACATCACGTCATAGAGTTCCATAAGTCATTATTTAAGCATTCAAGCATATAAGTGACCAAAGTAAAGTTCTAGCATAAACGATAAACATATGGTTTCCTGGGCCAAGTCACTACCACACACATGCGTTCTTGCCCTCCTGCTGCTTCCTCATTGTCCCCTTGAATGATCTGCGGTATAAGGAAATAAGACTATAAGAACACGGGCATAGTAAGACTCTTTCCTACTCACAAAAATCATTCATCATCTCATAAATGAGCACATGGAACATTAACATACTTGGTGCTCTACTTAGAACATAACAACTTGAATCACTTATCATATATGTGACATGGCATGAACATAAACATAAGTGAACATTCCTAGCATGGCATGAAACATGGCATAAACGTAAACATAGTAAACAATCTAAGCATGGCATGCTACATGGCATAAACATAAACACAATAAACATTCCTAGCATGGCATAATACATGGTATAAACAAAACATAATAAACATTCTTAACATGGCATAATACATGGTATAAACATGTCTATAAAGTGTAAACCAACCCGTATGGCATAAACATAGGCATACTTCCTATCATAGCATATGAGCATCTTCTTAGCATAATCTTGACATAAATCAATTACTCTCATGCATCTTTCTAAACATGAAGCGTAAGCATAAAATCTTATTAGCATAGCATAATGCATAGAATGAATGAATGCATGAGTGGAATGCATATACATAAGGATGCTTAACTTTTAAAAATATACTTTTAAATGATTAAACATAATCATCATATCATTGGGGTCCTCGGCTTGTACCACATACATACATCATATGCGCGCATCCCTAGCAAATCTGAGGTAGCGAGCCCTGACCTACTAGGGTAAGGACAGCATAGTCGGTAGTCCCCGAACCGAGGCGTTCTTAAGGAGCCCATCCCTGTTGCACAGCTCTGGTAGTGCCAGAACCGTGGACAGCATAGTCGGTAGTCCATAACCGGGGCGTTCTTAAGGTGTCCATCCCTTGGACCTATACTTCGGTCCGGTACAAGCCCATTCATAAAGTATAATACTTTACATGTTTCATCATTCATAAGACATTCATAGCATAACCATGTTACATAAAGCATGACTTAACGCATGCTTGTCCTTTCATTGTTCATACTTATTGCATAGCATCATGATGCCTGAAAGGCATGAGCATTATCTTCATTCATATCCATAGTATGTATCTTCTTTCATAAACATTGTATGCATCTTTATTCATACAACATGGCATGCATCATTATTCATACAACCTGGCATGCATCATTATTCATACAACATGGCATACATCTTCATACCTAAAACATGGCATGCATACCTAAACATCATTCTTATTCCTAGTATTTGCATGATCATAACGTATAAGGTAAGCATTGCATCGAACATGACATGTTTTTCATAGATATTTATCCTACCACATAAAGCATGTATGATCATGATACATAAGGTAAACATTGCATTTCTTGCTTAAGCATGGTATCCATCTCAAGCTTGCATAGGTAGGATTTCCATAACACTCTACCTACCATTCAAGTACATGGCATAAAACATAAGGTATTCATAATAAACCCTATTAAGCATGACATCCAATCATAACATATAACATAAAACATGGTGCTTAAGGTTAGGGTTATAGGTAACATGATTTCTACCACATGCTTGGACCTATATATATATATATATATATACTTCATGATAAGCATAAACCATCATTCTTTGAACCCTAACTCCACCCCAAACCCTAGATACAAGGCTTGGCCGAAACCTATAAGGTGGAGTTCCATCAATTCCATAAACATGTAAGATAGCATAAGATAAAGGAACAACCATACATCTTCTATGAGACCATAGGAAGCCATTGGGGCTCATGATTAGGGTTAACCCTAACCTTTAGCCCTCCTTTCTAGGGCTGGCCGAAATATATAAGGGCATGGGTGCATGGAAAAATTCCATTAAAATCCCCCAAATCAACCATTAAACACCAACCATACCATACCATAGGGGCCATTAGGGCCCTTACTTGAGGAATGTCCTAACTTTCTACTCTATTAGCAAGTCTTGGCCGAAACTTATAGGGTCTCTAGGCCATGTGAAAATTCACATAAATCATCCTCCATCTCCCTTATATCATGATAATACATAAAACACATACTTGAAGTTTTAGACCCAACCCTACCCATGGGTTCTTGAAGTTGGCCGAAACCCTAGGGGATCCTAGAGTACCCCAAAAATTCTTAAAAATTATATTTAATCTCTAAACATCATGAAAGCACATCAGACAACATTATGAAGATTTTTAGCATCATCATGGACCCAAAAATCCTAGTGGCCGAAACCCATAGGACTAGGGTCCTTGGTTTTTTTTCTTTCAACATCAAATCCCAAAAACCAACCAATATATCATGCTAAAAACATAAGGAACTATTATACCACAGGTGAGGGAGTCTTACATTGGTTGATCTTGATTTTTAGACATTAAAAGAGAAGGAAATTGTAAATCCTTTGGACACTTGAACCCCCTTGCCCTTGTATCCTTGGAAAACCTTTAGATCTTGGTGATGAGACCTTCTTGTGGAGCTTTTCCAAGGGAGAACCTCCCTTGTGGTGTTCGGCTAGAATGAGGAGGGAGGAGGAGAGAAAATGCAATTGATGGAAGGAAGAAGGTAACTCCCAAACCCCCTTCTTTATAACACATTAAGGAGGGTAAGTGAAGAGTCATGGAGTCTCTTCCTCTTCCCTTAAGCCTTAACCAAACTCCATTTCATTCCCTTATAACATTCCCTTGCTAGGTGAGTTGGTTAGAGCATGCATGGTTGTACAAGATGTCCAAGGTTCAATCCTTGGTCCATGCACCTTATTTTTATTTTATTTTTCCTTTTATTTTCTATTCTTTTCCCCAAAATTCCGAAAATCCTCTAAAAATTCCTCCATAATTATGTTAATATTTTTCATTAAAACCCCTTTATATTTATATTAATTTTTTTACCTAAAATTCTCTAATAATTATGGTACTAAAAAGCACATATAAGGCCCATTAGTACTTAGTTTTCTCAATTTAAATGAGAAAATATGGATTTCTAGGCCACATTTTGTATTAATATTTCTAGGTCCCTCGGAAAATTATCTAGACATGCTCAATATTTTAAGAAAATATTAAGAGAATTTTCCGGGTCGTTACAAGCGGTGCTATCTACCAGTGCCTGGTGCGTAGATACAGGAGCCACTGACCATGTCTGCAATACTCTGCAGGGGTTTCAGGAAACCCGACGACTAGATAATGAAGAAATCATGGTCTACATGGGTGATGCTATAAGAGTAGCAACGGTTGCAGTGGGAGTCTTTTATTTGTCTTTTGAGAGAAATAAAGTGTTAGTTATGAGAGATTGCCTTTATATACCTTCATTTAGAAAGAATCTAATTTCAGTTTCTATGTTGTTTATGTTGGTGCAGAATGCACCCAAGTCAAACCTGTGTTTTGATAATGACAATAGAGGTCAAAAGTTAAGTCTTACTTGTTTTCTAACAAGTTAGTCTAGTGTGCAGAAAAAGACCTAGCGAAGGACTGCTAGGCACTGGCGAAGGAATGCCAGGGTCAAAAGCCCTAGCAAAGGACTGCTAGGCGCCAGGCGAAGGACAACCTGGGACTGAAGCCCTAGCAAAGGAATGCTAGGCACCGAGCGAAGGGCAGCTCGGCATCCAAGACCTGACAAAGGACCGTCAGGCAAAAGTCCAACCAGAGGAACGGTTGGCATCAGGTAAATTCTCCCGAGAGGAGTAGGTGAGGACGCGTTCCCCGTCGAGGGAACAGTAGGCGTCGGTTCGACCTAGGGTTCTATTTTGGAGACCAAAGTCAGAACCAAGACAGCTAAGGCTGTATAATCTAACCACTTAATGTATTGTTGTGTATTGGACTAACCCTGGATGCAGGACCGAAGGAACGTGTGTCTGCAGCTCAGAAAGCCTCAAAGGAGAGAGGCAATGACTGAGTAGGGCGCTCGGAGTATCCCGGGCGCCCCCAAGGTGAACACAAAACACGCATATCAGAAACAAGCTTCGACAGTGCATCCTGCGGGCGCCCCCGCACTCCCGGGCGCCCCCAAGGTGAACACAAAACACGCATATCAGAAACAAGCTTCGACAGTGCATCCTGCGGGCGCCCCCGCGCTCCCGGGCGCCCCCATGCGCATGCCTCGACCCAGGCCAGCTACCGAAGCTCCCTTCGAAGCCAAGCAGATAACTCTTTGACCCGGTCAATCCGGGCGCCCCGAGCGGTCCGGGCGCCCCGGTCAAAGCGGATCCAGAGGATCAGACGCGACCGAGACTTTGGCGGATCAAAGGCCACGTGGGGGGCGCCCCTGACATCCCGGGCGCCCCCAGGCCCTATATAAAGGGCCCTTGACCAAGGCTTCAGAACATCAATTCACTAAACACCTCAAAGCTCTTCTACTCTCGCACCTTGCTCTGGAAACCCTCCAACTCGAGCCGACGACGTCCCGCTGCTCCGAAAAAGTCGATCTACTCCGGACGTCGATAAAGAAGAGCATTCTTTTTATTTACTGCACTTATCTTTGTAATCAAATTTTGTAAACCTTTTTGCGCCTATATAGAATTGCCCAAAGTAAACGGTCAACGACCGTGGGCCTTGGAGTAGGAGTCAACACAGACTCCGAACCAAGTAAACCTCCCGTGTTTGCGTTGTGTGTTTTTAACTTCCGCTGTGCAACTTCTCTTAGTTTTCAAATCCGAAAGTTTTCCGATATTCACCCCCCCCTCTATCGGTTTTCTCGATCCAACAAGTGGTATCAGAGAGGGGAAGTTCAAACCTGGTGCAACCACCAGTTTGAAATTTTTTTTCGGATCTTTAATTTTTTCTTATTTTTCTTACGAATTTTCGTTAAAAATTTCGTTCAATTTTTTTCGTTAAGCGAGGTTGGTGCAACACCCCTCGTCATCTTATTTATCCCGCACTACTAATTCAAGACCTAGTCTTGGAAAAAGTTTTTTTTTGTTAATTTTCTATTTCAGATCAAATGGCCATGCAAGAGGGATTTAGCACCGCCAGACCTCCACTTTTCTGTGGGGAAGACTTTTCTTACTGGAAAAGTCGTATGGAGGTCCACCTGAAAACTCAGGTGGACATGTGGATCATTATCCAGTCCGGTCTGGAGATCCCCAAAAACTCCGAAGGACTACCTCAAAGCTACTCAGAATGGGACACCGCTCTGAAGCGCAAAATAGAAGCCGACGCAAAAGCAACTCAGACTCTCCAATGCGGATTGACAAAAGAGGAGCTGAACCGGGTGGGCCCCTTCAACAGTGCAAAGGAGCTTTGGGCAAAACTGATCGAGCTGCACGAAGGGACGTCAGATACTCGCATCAGTAAGAGGGATTTGCTCCTGAACAAACTCTACACCATCAAGATGGCCGACAACGAATCAGCAGCCCAACTCCACGCACGTATACAAGAGCTGATGAACGGTCTTCACACTATAGGTCACAAGGTAGAAAACCGTGACCTAATAAGGTATGCCCTAAACGCATTTCCTAGAAATACCTTGTGGGCATCTATGGTAGATGCATACAAGGTTTCAAGGGATTTATATAAAATTAAATTAGACGAATTGTTTTCTGAGTTAAAACTTCATGAACAGACTAACTGCAATATGGCCGAGAAGAGTATTGCCTTTTTTGCAGGAAAAACTGGAAGATCGACAAAGAAGAAATCTCAACCTGAACCCGAGTCTACCTCAGACTCAGACACAGAAGATGAAGAAGGAGATCAATCTGAGCTGGTCCGGCTAGCCCGAAGTTATTATAAAAAGTTAAAGAACCAAGCCAACACACGGAGAACAAGCCGAAGAAAGGATGAATCAGCTGAACCCGCAAACAAGCCCAATGTGACCTGCTACGAGTGCAAGAAAAAGGGTCACTACAAGTCAGAGTGTCCTAACCTAAAGGAAACTAAAAAGACGAGAAGAAAGAAAGCACTCCAAGCAACCTGGGACGAATCCTCCTCCTCAAAAGAAGAAGAGGCACCCCAGTCTAACCTCCTAGCTCTGATCGCCTCAGAAGAAGTCAGAACCGAGTCAGAATCAGAACAAGACGACGGCGAGCTGACCTTTATAGAAGACGGCGAAATTAAGGTAACCAGTTTCAATAGATCTCAATTAAGTGATCTAATTTCATTTCTTTCTCGAGATTTGGCAAAATCCAAACTCCGAGTCGAAACCCTCCGACAGGAAGTAAAACTCCTGAAGAGAGAGCTGACCCTAAACCCTTAACCGAGAAGGTTCAGGAAGGAACTCTTACTCAAGTTGAAAAACTTGAAAAGGAGAACTCCTCCCTGAAAACTCAGGTTAAGGATCTTAGATCAGCTTTAGAACGATTTACATCTGGTTCCAAGGGTCTTGACATGATCCTTGGAAAACAGAAATCAATTCTAAATCGATCCGGACTAGGCTATAGAACCAAATCTCGGCAAAGATCTTACTTTGCTGTACTGAATCAGTCCAGAGGTAAAATTCAGGCATGGGTACCTAAACTATACCTGAACAAACCGACTGGATCAAATCAGTATTGGATCCCCAAGGACAAGATTCACATCTTGCCTAACCATCACCGTGGCTTTAGTCCAGGGGGAGCCAAACTGAAAACAATATTCATTATTAGATAAAAATTTAATCCTTGATTGCAATTGCTTGATTGTTTGTTTCTTTAAAATTCCTACAATTTACCATGCTTAGATTTAGGAATGGTTAGTTTAAGGACTGAACAAACTTAGCTGAAACTTGACAACATAGTATTGGGTGGAGGTGAGATGATAGTACGTTAGGGAAGCCAATTTGGCGGAACTAGCCGAAGCTACCGATCCAAAACCTAAACTAGTTAGACCAGAAATTTTTCAAAGAATAATTTTGAAAATGAAATTTCATTAAAAGGCTTTGTCAAGGAAAGGGTGGATGATCCCATAAGGCTACGGCCAAAGAAGGCCTAGTGCCTCGCCAAGACCTGGAAGCTAATTTTTGAAATTCAAATTCAAATTATTTTTTGTCAAATTCGAATCTAACACAAAATTTCAGTTATTTATAGATTTAAACATCTTTTCAACAATTTTCAAAATTAATTATGTTTTCAAAAATTCAATTGTTTTCAAAATTAATCAAAATTTTTCAAAATAATTTTACTAGTCAAAACCTGTCTCACGATACCTATAAGGCTAACGTGATTGAAAACCCTAGATTTGGGTGAGACAGATTAGTTAGTGAAAATCAATTTAAAGCTATTACTAACTCTAATTGGATCCAAATCAATAAAATTCTTTATGTATAGGAACATAAAGATTTGGACCAATGGATGTTGGATAGCGGTTGCTCCAGACATATGACTGGAGATAAATTGAAGTTCACCAAACTCAAGCTCAAGAACCTAGGCTCAGTAGTATTTGGCAACAATGCTACACTCAAGGTGATTGGGTCAGGTAATATTGAGCTTAAATCTAACTTTATTATTAAGAAAGTTCTTTTGGTTGAAAACTTCAATTTTAACCTGCTTAGTATAAGTCAGTTATGTGATTCTGGTTATATAATCACTTTCAACAATTCTGACTGCCTGATTAGAAATATACAAGACTCAGAAACCATGCTTAAAGGCACTAGGAAAAATAATGTATACACTATAAACCTTCCCCTAGTACCCAAATGTATCTTAACTCAGTTAGAACAATCGAACCTCTGGCATAGGAGACTAGGACATACCAATTTGAGAACCATCTCTAAAGTCACCCAACTTGGCCTAATCAAGGGTATCCCCAAAATTAAAAATAATGAAAACCTAATATGTGAATCATGTAATCAAGGTAAACAAACCAAATCTAATCACAAATAAGGTAAACAAACCAAATCTAATCACAAATTAATTCAATCTGATCTAACTCAAACCACACTTGAGCTCTTGCACCTTGACCTATTTGATTCACATGGAGCCAAGTCACTAAGTGGGAACCGATACTGCTTAGTAATAGTTGACGATTACTCTAGGTTTACCTGGGTTAGGTTTCTAAAAACCAAAGATGAAACCATAAAACTATTTAATTGTAACGACCCGGAAAATTCTCTCAATATTTTCTTTAAAATATTGATCATGTCTAGATAATTTTCCGAGGGACCTAGAGATATTAGTACGAACCTTAGCCTAGAAATCCATGATTTTTCTCATTTAAATAGAGAAACTAAGTACAAATGGGCCTTATATGGGCTTTTCTAGTACCATGATTATTAGGGGATTTTAGGTAGAATTTAATATAAATATAAATGGATTTTAATTAGGAATATTAGTATGATTATGGGTGAGTTTTAGCATGGTTTCCTATTTAAATTGACAAGTTAAGTACTAATGGGCCTTATATGGGCTCCAAAATGGGTTTTAATTAGGTAGAATTTAATATAAATATAAAAGAATTCTAATTAGAAATTTTAGCATAATTATGGGGGAATTTTTAAGGAATTTTCGAAATAATAGAAAATAAAATAAAAAAATTAGTGCATGCACCAAGGATTGAACCTTAGACCTCTTGTACAACCATGCATGCTCTAACCAATTCACCTAGCAAGGGAGTGCTATGAGGAAATGAAATGGATTATGGTTAAGGCTTAAGGAAAATGAAGAGACACCATGACTCTTCACTTACCCTCCTTAATGTGTTATAAAGAGGGGGCATGGGAGTTACTTTCTTCTTCCTCCTCCCTCATTCTAGCAGAAATCCCAAGAGGGGATTCTCCCTTGGAAAAGTTCACCTAAGGCTCCATCACCAAGATCTAAGGCTTTTACAAGGGTACAAAGGCTAGGGGTGGTTAAGAAGCAACAAGATCTTCATCCTTCTCCCAAATCTAAGGTCTATAATCAAGATCAACCAAGGTAAAAACTCCCTCACCTGTGGTATAATGGCTTTTCTTGAAGTTTTACATGATATGGAAGTCTTGTATGCGATTTTATGTTGGAAAAAAAGGGAAAACCCATGAACCTAACCTTATAGGTTTCGGCAACCAAGGGATTTGGGTCTAAGGGAATGTTAAAAATCCCTCTCATGTTTTCTAATGTGTTATCATGATGAATATGGAATAAATATAATTTTTGGGGAATTTTTGGAGTACCCTAAAGACCCCTTAGGGTTTGGGACTCTCACCATGATTCTTTGGTTAGGAAAGGGCTTAACCTTTTGAGTATGTACTTTGGGTAACCCCATGATCCAAAAGGAGGTTTAAAGTGAATTGTGTGAACTTTCACAAGGTCTTGTGACCCTTGTAAGTTTCGGCCAAGAAGGTTCTAGGGCAAGAAGTTATGGCTTACCTCAAGTAAGGGCCCTAATGACTACTATGGTAGGGTATGTTGGTGTTTAATGTTTGATTGGGGATTTTATGAAATTTTTCCATGCACCCATGGCCTTGTAGGGTTTTGGCCAGCCCTAATAAGGAGGGCTAAAGGTTAGGGATAACCCTAATCATGAGCCCTAATGGCTTCCTATGGTCTTATAGGTAATGTATGGTTGTTTCAGTACCTTATGCTATCTTACATGTTAACTGAATGATGGAACCCTTCCTTATAGGTTTTGGCCAAGCAAGGTAAATAGGATGTGGGAAGAGTTAGGGTTTGATGACTGATGGTTTATACTTATTTATGAAGTATATATAAAGGTTCAAGCATGTGGTAGAAATTAGGTTACCTATACCCCTAACTCTAAGCACCATATTTTATGTTCTATGTTTATGATTGGATGCCATGCTTAATAGGGTTTATTTATGAATGTCTTGTGTTCTATGTCATGCACTTGAATGATAGGTAGTATGTTTATGGAAGTCCTACTTATGTATGCTTAGGATGAATACCATGCTTATGTGTGAAATGCAATGTTACCTTATATATGTCATGATCATGCAAACCCTATGGAGTAGGATAATTGTCTATGCAAATATGCCATGTTCAATGAATATAATGCAATGCTTACCTTATATGCCATGATCATGCAAGCACTAGAAATAAGAATGATGTTTATGTAAGTAGGCCATGTTCTATGAATGAAGATGCATGTTATGTTTATAAGTGAAGATGCATGTTATGTTTATGAATGAAAGTACATGCTATGTTTTATGAATAAGATGCATGCTATGCTTATGAATGGAAGTACATGCTATGTTTTATGAATAAAGATGCATGCCATGATTATGAATAACGGCACGGTCGATGGTCGACGGTACGACGGTCATGAGGACCGGTAAATGGGCCGGTAAATGGGCCGATAGACGGGCCAGGTCGTTACATATGTTATGTTTATGAATGAAGATGCATGCCATGATGTATGAATGATGAAGCATATGAAGTATTTTACTTTATGAATGGGCTTGTACCGGACCGAAGTATGGGTCCAAGGGATGGGCACCTTAAGAACGCCCCGGTTCTGGACTACCGACTATGCTGTCCATGGTTCTGGCACTACCGAAGCTGTGCAACAGGGATGGGCACCTTAAGAACGCCCCGGTTCTGGGACTACCGACTATGCTGTCCTTACCCTAGTAGGTCGGGGCTCGCTACCTCGTATTTACTTAGGGATGCACGCTATGATGTATGTATGTGGTACAAGCCGGGGACCTCCAATGATGTTATGATTATGTTTAAGTATTTAAAAGTATGATTTTAAAAGTTAAGCATCCTTATGTATATGCATTTGAGTCATGCATCCATTCATGATATGCACTTATGCTTATGCTATGTTAAGAACCATGTTATGCTTATGCTATGATAAGAACCATGCTATGCTTATGTTATGATAAGAATCATGCTATGCTTATGTTATGATAAGAACCATGATATGCTTATGCTATGATAAGAACCATGCTATGCTTATGTTATGATAAGAACCATGCTATGCTTATGCTATGTTAAGAACCATGCTATGCTTATGTTATGTTAAGAACCATGCTATGCTTATGTTATGATAAGAACCATGCTATGCTTATGCTATGTTAAGCATCATGCTATGCTTAGGTTATGTTAAGAACCATGCTATGCTTATGTTATGTTAAGGACCATGCTATGCTCATGTTATGTTAAGAACTATGTTATATGCTTTCTGTTTATGTCTATGCAAGTATTAGGTCATGCTATGAATGTTTACTATGTTTATGTCTATGCCAAGTATTATGTCATGCCATGAATGTTTATTATGATTATGTTTATGCCATGCTACGAATGTTGATTATGTTTATGTTCATGCCATGTCAAATATAGGCTAAGTGATCATAAATGCTTATGTTCTAAGTAAAGCACTAAGTATGTTAATGTTTTATGTGCTCATGATTAAGTGATGAATGGTTTTAGTGAGTAGGAAAGAGTCTTACTAAGTCTGTGTGCCTATAGTCTTATTTTCTTATACCGCAGATCAAGCAAGGGGATAGTAAGGAAGCAGCAGGAGGGCAATAAAGCATGTGTGTGATAGTGACTTGGCCAAGAAACAATATGTTTGCTCGTCTTATGATAGAACTTACCTTTACTATTTATGTGCATGAATGGTGACTTATGTGACTCTATGACATGATGCTAAGTATGACATGATGCTATGTATGACATGATATGATGCTAAGTATGAAGTTAATATGCCAAGTGTTAGTGATATGAGAGAAGTGTCCTAAGGCAATCGCCTTATGATTGTAAACATTTATTTTAATAAATGATAATTCACTATTTGAGTATACATGTTTGTGTATTTGATTGGGATCTTAAACTCATCTATTGAATGTCCGCAATACAACTCACAGCATAAGAGAATTTGTGATGGGATCACAACTAGTGATTATCTCTAAATGTGCAAATGTGAAGTATTGAAAATATACCTAGTCGATGAATTGATAAATACGGACACTATCAATTCTGTTGAGACTAGCATGGGTTATTCTCTAATCAGTTGATTCTCACTGGCTGGCGACATTGGGATGTCCGGAGATAAACATGGATGCTAGTTAAGGGAACTAGTTCATTGGAGTGACTAGCTGTAAGACTTCATATGGTATCTATATAGATATGTCAATGAAGTTCTTACTACGACTTAAGTGCGATGTTCCTTTGACTTGCGATGTTCAAGTCATCTTGGTCATGGAGACTTATACTTTAACATCTTAAGCAAGCATCTCCAAGGAGGTGTGGACCCAGGATGATTGGGTATAAGCCGAAGTGCCCGAAGATGTTTGAACAGCCTACAAAGGATTCACCACTCCTTGCGAGGAGATGTATACCCAGGCCTATCGTCGGATTGTTACTCAAAGCCTCTGGCCAGAGCATATCATGTTTAGAGTGCGAGTCTCTAAAATACATGAGAGTAATTAGAAATCCAAAAGATGAGAAAGACATTACTTGGGCTAGGTGTGACGTAGTCAGTCTAGTGGGGACTGACACAAACAGACCATGTCCTGAACAAAGTGGGTATAAGATGGTGAAGGGAATGAGGCACGATTCATTAGAGCTGCTGAAAGGTTTCGGAATTCTTTCTGAGGTCAACCGTTGATCTTTCGATTAATTGGGGGTCATGATGTACTACTAGGTGCCACTCATGATCGTTCTATAATTAGTTGATTATAGACGGCCAACATAAATCGAAAGCCTATTTAGTCACACGCACTACGAGTAATCCGAGGGATTTAAAATGAGTTGAAAATTGGATTTTCCAATCAAGAGAAATAAGTCGAATCTGAATTAATCAGATGCACAATGGAAGCTAAAAATGGCTAAGTCTTTTGAAGGCTTATTGGGCGAATTAAATGAGTTTAATTCGCGAGGGATCGAGCTTGTATTGGCCGGCCAAAGAGGGTGTCCACCCTCTTGGTTTGGCCGGCCACTACAAAGGGGATAAACCAATTTATTTGGTTTAATTAATAAAATAAATCTAGCGTGATTTGTTTTATAAATTATGGATAAATAAATTTGTGTAAAGAAATTTATATAAATAAATTTATAGAAATTTATACTTTTATGAAAATTAAAATGATCCATGAAATGGTTTATTTTAATTTTATAAAATCAATTATGAATTGATTTTTCCATAATAAGAAAGTTTATAAATTTCTTATAAAATTTATTCCATAATAAAAGAAGAAGAAGTATTTGTTTTATTATAAAGTTAGTTATAATAAAACTTGGTTTAAACGGAATAATTCATAAGAGAATTTATAAGATAAATTTCTTATGATAACTAATTCCGTTAAGAGGGAGACTTGGCAAGGGAGATACTACTATATAATGGAACCAAAGGCAAGCCCTTAATTCCATTTTTGAGTAATCAAGAGATTAACTCTCTCCCTCTCTCTCTCTTATTCTCTTCCTCTCCTTCTCCTTCCTCTTAGGGCCGGCGCCCCTTTGTTCACCTTAGGGCCGGCGCCCATTGCTCCACCTAGGGCCGGCGCACCCCACTCTTCCAAGGAGTTGCCATGAGCAAGCATTACCAAGGAGAAGCCAACCAAGAAGAAGAAGAAGCGGATCACATCTCCTTCCTTCCCGGAATTTAGATTCCGACTCTTGGTGTTCTCGTTGGCACAAAACTCGTGACTTTGCGAAGTCATCCCGAAGAGAACTCGGCGTGGACGCGAATAAAGGCGGAGCTTCCAAGGGACGCTACGGTTGGATCTCGTCCCTTTCTTCGAGTTACGCGAGGTACTTAGTAAATTAGTTTACTTTTCCACAAAGTTTTATTTTATGATCATGTCCACACACTATAAGGTTGCATGCTAGATACGTAGTTAGAATAATTTAAGAAATTATTTTATGCTAACTCTTCCGCTGCACGTAAAAATTTAGAATTTTACGAACCCGTATCCTTGTCAACATGCACCCGGTCCCAACACCAAGTTCCCATGTCATGATGTTAGGAATGGTAGTAGGTGCATGTAGGTGTAAGTTTAAAGTTTTCCGCTGCATTATGATGTCCACCTTCCCTACTCATATTAACGTAACGCCGCTTTATGGAAAGAAAAAAAAAAGCGGGCGTTACAGGTTGGTATCAGAGCGGTTTCCATCTCACTACACACACATCAAGCCCTCTTCCTGCCGCTTCCAAGTAAGTACCTTTCTGCATAGTTTATGATAGTAAGCACTTGTAGGATACTTTATGATTTAGAATATGCAAGTATGAACGATGTTTTATGATGAAAAGTACTTTAGGATATGTAACTATGAACGATACTTTACTTTAATTTTTTTTTTATGAAACCAAATACTTTCGAGACTGATATATGGGTAGGAATAGCAATCACTTATAGTAGCCTTACTTGTATTTTATATGTGAGTGATAGAGAGCGAGGGTGATCCATAGAGATTTAACTTAAGTAGCTACAGTCAGGTGGAATAAATATAGTAAATGATTGAGTGGTGGCAAAACAGAATAAATCAGAAAAGAAGAGCAAGTAGATGTGCGAGGAAGAAAGTGTAAAGTAATGACGACATTATCTATATGAGTGTCATGACTGTTTGGAATTAAGAAAAGTGGTGGACCAAAGCAAGTTTGTACTGCTGATAAAAGGTGTATGTTAATATTTAGTGGTGAGCATGGAAGTAAAGGAAGGATGGTGCTTTATTAAGGGAGACTTATTAACTGTAGTATTAAGGAGCAGAGTATTGGTATAGGTATTCTAAGAGATTGTAGTGGTTATGAAATGAAGACTTAGTGATGTATATCTATTAGGAATAGATTAATGTGTTAAGTTATTTGAATTTTCAAGCAGATATATATATAGTAGTAGCCATAGGGTAATATTCTTGATACAGGAAAGAAAGAGAGTAAGAACTAGATATGCAAAAGAAGGCGTGATAGAGATCAGCGAATAGGACCTTAGCTATAACTCTGTATGAAGGAACTAGAGGTTAGTGTTATCAGAGGCAAGAATGTAGTAAGAGCTTCTTTTCAAGCAAACTTACTAGGTGAAACGATCTAATAAGGTCTAGATTTTGGAAAAGATCGATATAGGAATATTTTATAAATTCTTGATAGAGAAGTAAGATACGGAGATCATAAGAATGTGATTTTTGCGATTAGAGTGGAGAAAGCATGGCTGATAAATGAGAAAAGGTATTTTGATACGTGAAAGAAGACTATGGAAAGATACAACAGAAAGTTAGAAGTTTAGTATAATATGTAGTTCAAGTAAGATAGTAACAGTTCATGCGAACAGTAAAGAATGGACAGTAAAGTAATTTGGATTGAGCGAAAACAATGAAATGAATACTCCAAATCATCTTTCTTACAAGTGTAAGTGGTATTTTCTTTTAGATTATGATGGGTAGAGTTAGGCAATGAATATTTAATATAATTTATTAGTAAGTAATATATAATCGGAATTCTTGTCGTGTCCTAATAAAAGATAGTATATACAATAGTTGTAGTTTGTTAATAGAAACTTTGAGATAAATAAATAACCATTATAGAAGTAGGTTAAGTTAAAAGCAATGTCAATGTGTTATTTCGGTGAAAGGTAAGTTGAAAGCTTCGATGAGACTTTGCCATTAATTTTACAAGATGAATTTTGAGTACCGGAATTAGTATGTAATGATAATATAATGTAACAGATAGTATATATCAGAAACGATACATGTGAGTAAAATAGACCAGCATAAAAGATAATAGGCTAAGATGAATAACGCAAATTCACTATGACGAATAGGCATTATAGCTAAGATAATAAGCTAATTTTATGAATTTAATTGAGAAATTTTAGTATAATTAACAGAGACTGTATGCATTATAGGTTAGGTAGTTAAAACAGAGTAAGTAGCTCAAATAACTAGAATTGGAAGTAATAGGATAAGCGATACATGAGTTTATGTACTATGAGAAGTTATGTTACATAGAAACAAATATACTATTAGAATAGACAATAATAAAGTAAGAGTAATTCTCAGAAAAAGGGGAAGGAGATTCGAGTGGAAAGGACAAAGAGTTGTACTTATATAAAGCGGTAATTATGTTGTTGAGGAGTAGACTTGAAGTATGATACTGAATGTAATAAGAGGGAATCATATAATAATAATTGTAATTTTCGTTTAGTTTAATGCAGATAAAAGACGTATGTGAGGAACAGAGACACTGAAACCAGTACTAATTGAGAGGAGCTTCGGAGTGATGAGTTGGTGCATACATGATAAACTTGTGCATAGTAAGTGAAAGTTAGATTCTAGTTTGAAGTAGCGAATGCAATTAACCAGGAATAAGTTAAATTATATTCTTTCGTGAATAGCTTAATAATAGACAAAATTAGAGCAAGAAGGTACCCTTAGTTAAGGTCCTATGGCAAAGTCAACGGTTCGAGGAAGCTACCTGGGAACGCGAGGACGAGATGAGACGCAAGTATCCGGAGCTATTCTAAGTTCGAGGACGAACTTTCACGAGGTATGGGGGATTGTAACGACCCGGAAAATTCTCTCAATATTTTCTTTAAAATATTGATCATGTCTAGATAATTTTCCGAGGGACCTAGAGATATTAGTATGGACCTTAGCCTAGAAATCCATGATTTTTCTCATTTAAATTGAGAAACTAAGTACTAATGGGTCTTATATGGGTTTTTCTAGTACCATGATTATTAGGGGATTTTAGGTAGAATTTAATATAAATATAAATGGATTTTAATTAGGAATATTAGTATGATTAGGGGTGAGTTTTAGCATGGTTTCCTATTTAAATTGAGAAGTTAAGTACTAATGGGCCTTATATGGGCTCCAAAAATGGGTTTTAATTAGGTAGAATTTAATATAAATATAAAAGAATTTTAATTAGGAATTTTAGCATAATTATGGGGGAATTTTTAAGAAATTTTCGAAATAATAGAAAATAAAATAAAAAAATTAGTGCATGCACCAAGGATTGAACCTTAGACCTCTTGTACAACCATGCATGCTCTAACCAATTCACCTAGTAAGGGAGTGCTATGAGGAAATGAAATGGATTATGGTTAAGGCTTATGTAAAATGAAGAGACACCATGACTCTTCACATACCCTCCTTAATGTGTTATAAAGAGGGGGCATGGGAGTTACTTTCTTCTTCCTCCTCCCTCATTCTAGCCGAAATCCCAAGAGGGGATTCTCCCTTGGAAAAGTTCACCTAAGGCTCCATCACCAAGATCCAAGGGTTTTACAAGGGTACAAAGGCTAGGGGTGGTTAAGAAGCAACAAGATCTTCATCCTTCTCCCAAATCTAAGGTCTATAATCAAGATCAACCAAGGTAAGACTCCCTCACCTGTGGTATAATGGCTTTTCTTGAAGTTTTACATGATATGGAAGTCTTGTATGCGATTTTATGTTGGAAAAAAAGGGAAAACTCATGAACCTAACCTTATAGGTTTCGGCCACCAAGGGATTTGGGTCTAAGGGAATATTAAAAATTCCTCTCATGTTTTCTAATGTGTTATCATGATGAATATGGAATAAATATAATTTTTGGGAAATTTTTGGAGTACCCTAAAGACCCCTTAGGGTTTGGGACTCTCACCATGATTCTTTGGTTAGGAAAGGGCTTAACCTTTCAAGTATGTACTTTGGGTAACCCCATGATCCAAAAGGAGGTTTAAAGTGAATTGTGTGAATTTTCACAAGGTCTTGTGACCCTTGTAAGTTTCGGCCAAGAAGGTTCTAGGGCAAGAAGTTATGGCTTACCTCAAGTAAGGGCCCTAATGACTACTATGGTAGGGTATGTTGGTATTTAATGTTTGATTGGGGATTTTATGGAATTTTTCCATGCACCCATGGCCTTGTAGGGTTTCGGCCAGCCCTAAGAAGTAGGGCTAAAGGTTAGGGATAACCCTAATCATGAGCCCTAATGGCTTCCTATGGTCTTATAGGTAATGTATGGTTGTTTCTGTACCTTATGCTATCTTACATGTTAATTGAATGATGGAACCCTTCCTTATAGGTTTCGGCCAAGCAAGGTAAATAGGATTTGGGAAGAGTTAGGGTTTGATGAATGATGGTTTATACTTATTTATGAAGTATATATAAAGGTTCAAGCATGTGGTAGAAATTAGGTTACCTATACCCCTAACTCTAAGCACCATGTTTTATGTTCTATGTTTATGATTGGAAGTCATGCTTAATAGGGTTTATTTATGAATGTCTTGTATTCTATGCCATGCACTTGAATGGTAGGTAGTATGTTTATGGAAGTCCTACTTATCTATGCTTAGGATGAATACCATGCTTATGTGTGAAATGCAATGTTACCTTATATATGTCATGATCTTGCAAACCCTATGGAGTAGGATAATTGTCTATGCAAATATGTCATGTTCAATGAATATAATGCAATGCTTACCTTATATGTCATGATCATGCAAGCACTAGAAATAAGAATGATGTTTATGTAAGTAGGCCATGTTCTATGAATGAAGATGCATGTTATGTTTATAAGTGAAGATGCATGTTATGTTTATGAATGAAAGTACATGCTATGTTTTATGAATAAGATGCATGCTATGTTTATGAATGGAAGTACATGCTATGTTTTATGAATAAAGATGCATGCCATGTTTATGAATAATGGCACGGTCGATGGTCGACGGTACGAGAGTACGACGGTCATGAGGACCGGTAAATGGGCCGGTAAATGGGCCGGTAAATGGGCCGGTAGACGGGCCGGGTCGTTACATATGTTATGTTTATGAATGAAGATGCATGCCATGTTTTATGAATAAAGATGCATGCCATGATGTATGAATGATGAAGCATATGAAGTATTTTACTTTATGAATGGGCTTGTACCGGACCGAAGTATGGGTCCAAGGGATGGGCACCTTAAGAACGCCCCGGTTCTGGACTACTGACTATGCTGTCCACGGTTCTGGCACTACCGAAGTTGTGCAACAGGGATGGGCACCTTAAGAACGCCCCGGTTCTGGGACTACCGACTATGCTGTCCTTACCCTAGTAGGTCGGGGCTCGCTACCTCGTATTTACTTAGGGATGCGCGCTATGATGTATGTATGTGGTACAAGCCGGGGACCCCCAATGATGTTATGATTATGTTTAAGTATTTAAAAGTATGATTTTAAAAGTTAAGCATCCTTATGTATATGCATTTGAGTCATGCATCCATTCATGATATGCACTTATGCTTATGCTATGTTAAGAACCATGTTATGCTTATGCTATGATAAGAACCATGCTATGCTTATGTTATGATAAGAACCATGCTATGCTTATGTTATGATAAGAACCATGCTATGCTTATGCTATGATAAGAACCATGCTATGCTTATGTTATGATAAGAACCATGTTATGCTTATGCTATGTTAAGAACCATGCTATGCTTATGTTATATTAAGAATCATGCTATGCTTATGTTATGACAAGAACCATGTTATGCTTATGCTATGTTAAGCATCATTCTATGCTTAGGTTATGTTAAGAACAATGCTATGCTTATGTTATGTTAAGGACCATGCTATGCTCATGTTATGTTAAGAACTATGTTATATGCTTTATGTTTATGTCTATGCAAGTATTATGTCATGCTATGAATGTTTACTATGTTTATGTCTATGCCAAGTATTATGTCATGCCATGAATGTTTATTATGTTTATGTTTATGCCATGCTACGAATGTTGATTATGTTTATGTTCATGCCATGTCAAATATAGGCTAAGTGATCATAAAGGCTTATGTTCTAAGTAAAGCACTATGTATGTTAATGTTTTATGTGCTCATGATTAAGTGATGAATGGTTTTAGTGAGTAGGAAAGAGTCTTACTAAGTCTGTGTGCTTATAGTCTTATTTCCTTATACCACAGATCAAGCAAGGGGATAGTAAGGAAGCAGCAGGAGGGCAATAAAGCATGTGTGTGATAGTGACTTGGCCAAGAAATAATATGTTTGCTCGTCTTATGATAGAACGTACCTTTACTATTTATGTGCTTGAATGGTGACTTATGTGACTCTATGACATGATGCTAAGTATGACATGATGCTATGTATGACATGATATGATGCTAAGTATGAAGTTAATATGCCAAGTTCCCATGTCATGATGTTAGGAATGGTAGTAGGTGTATGTAGGTGTAAGTTTAAAGTTTTCCGCTGCATTATGATGTCCACCTGCCCTACTCATGTTAACGTAACGCCGCTTTATGGAAAGAAAAAAAAAGCGGGCATTACATTAATGATTTCTGTAAATTGATTGAAAATCAAAACGATACTAAAATTATAAGACTTAGAAGTGACCACGGGGGAGAATTTGAAAATCAACGGTTCGAGAAATTCTGTAAGGTCAATGGGTATTTACATGAATTTTCATGTCCTAGAACCCCCCAACAAAATGGGATAGTCGAAAGAAGGAATAGAACCTTACAAATAGCCGCTAGGGCTATGCTCAACGAATTTAGCCTAGCAAACCAATATTGGGCAGAAGCGATTAGTACAGCTTGTTACATCCAAAATAGGGTTCTGATCAACAAGCGACACAACAAAACACCCTATGAACTGTACTACCATAGGCTCCCAAATCTACACTACCTAAGGGTCTTTGGATGCAAAGTCCATATCCTAAACACCAAAGACTACTTAAGAAAATTTCAATCCAAAACAACCCTAGGTACCTTCCTAGGACACTCAACCACAAGTAGAGCCTATAGAGTCTATAACAACCAAACTAAGAAAATTGAAGAAACAACTAACTTAATATTTGATGAAGAAGTTAAATCAACATCTGATAATCCAAACCTAACTTCATCAAACTCTGATCAAGAAAATAATGAACAACCTAGTAAACCTTTAATTGAAAGCTTAAACGAACTAACTATTGAACCAATTAATGAGCCAACTGAACCAATTATTGAACCAACAAATGAACCAGCCCAAAGAGTCGACTCAAACAGTGAACCAAACCGATCAGCCGGACCTGAGGCTGAACCAAGTTCTAGGAGAACCAAGAAACCCAGACTTAGTCACCCAACCGATCAAATTGTGGGTGATCCAACTCTAGGGGCCAGAACTAGATCCTCCTATAGAAACCTTAGTCAAATAGCTATGATATCGAAAATAGAACCCAAAACTATAGATGAAGCCTTACCTGACCCTGATTGGATCATAGCTATGCAAGAAGAATTATCCCAATTTGAGAGAAATCAAGTCTGGGAACTAGTGCCTAAACCTGAAGGCAAATCCATCATAGACACTAAGTGGGTCTTTCGAAATAAGCTAAACGATCAAGGTGAAATAGTTAGAAATAAAGCCCGCTTAGTAGCTAAGGGATTCAGTCAAGTAGAGGGACTAGATTACGATGAAACTTATGCCCCAGTAGCTAGACTTGAGTCTATTAGAATGTTGTTAGCCTTTGCATCCCATAAAGGATTCAAGCTATACCAAATGGATGTAAAGTCAGCCTTCTTAAATGGGTTCATTAAAGAAGAAGTTTATGTAGGACAACCCCCTGGGTTTGAGGACTTAGACAAACCTGACCACGTTTACAAATTAACTAAAGCGCTATATGGGTTAAAACAAGCACCTAGGGCCTGGTATGAACGTTTATCTACTTACTTAATTTCTAAAGAATTTAAACAAGGACAAATTGACTCAACATTATTCATTTAAACACTAAAAAAAGATATATTTATTGCCCAAATTTACGTAGATGATATAATCTTTGGATCCACCAACACAAACTTCCTAAAAGAATTTGTTAAAGTAATGGAAGATGAATTTGAAATGAGCTTAGTTGGTGAGCTTACTTTTTTCCTAGGACTACAAATCAAACAAACTAAAGATGGAAACTACGTCCATCAATCCAAATATGCTAAAAACATAAATACCCCTATGGCAACTAATGTAAAAATAGATAGTGACCCTGATGGTAAGCCAGTAGACCTCAAACTATATAGAAGTATGATAGGTAGTCTACTTTATCTTACAGCCAGCAGACCTGACATTTTATTTGCTGTAAGAATGTGTGCTAGATACCAAACCTGTGCTAAAGAAACGCACTTAGCAGCCCTAAAAAGAATACTAAGATATATAAAGGGCACCCTAAATGTAGGGATTTGGTATCCTAGAACCTCAACCTTCAATCTGTCAGGATACTCGGACTCTGACTATGCTGGTTGCAAATTAGATAGAAAAAGCACAAGTGGAAGCTGTCAATTGTTATGAAATAGCTTAATAAGTTGGTGCAGCAGAAAACAACACTGTGTAGCTCTATCCACAACTGAAGCTGAGTATGTGGCCTTAGGAGAGTGTGTTGCTCAACTTTTATGGATGATGCACACACTTAAGGACTTCCAGCTCAACTACACCCAAACTCAAGTATTTATTGACAATATAAGTTCGATTAATTTAACTAAGAACCCAATCCAACACTCCAGAACCAAACACATTGAAGTCAAACATCATTTTGTAAGAGACCATGTAGCCAGGGGTGAAATAATACTTAAGTATATTGACTCTAAATCCAACTTAGCTGATATATTCACAAAACCCCTACCTGAATCTGAGTTCAGCTCACTAAGAAGGCAGTTAGGATTGTGTTCTGTAGAATAGATTAACTTTATTTTTTTCTTCTCTACTTTTTTTTTTTTGAAAAAAGGAAGAATTTTATTTCAAGAAGTAAAGAAATACCATAATAGAAGGGGGACCGAACCTGACCTTCTAATGTGGATTTACAAGGAAAGAAACTGGTTTTACATTTACGGAATACAAAAGAAAATTCTGCTCAGAATAGTCTTGTACAATTCAACCTTCATTTGTAAATCAACATCAATAGCATAGCTCCTTTGAGTTTTCAGAAATCTTTTAGTGAAAGCTTCATACAATTCTGAACATTTGTGACAAAAGGGAACTTTCTTCATTGAGACACTAAAACCCATATCCCAAAAATAACCTTCAGCCAAACAAATCCAATCAGGTATAATGATCCTTTAATTTTTAGCAATTCTACCTGTCGAAGTCCTACAGATACATAAGTTATATCGCTGAATTCAGAAACAAGGAAATCCAACATCAACCAATAATTCAAACGTTCAGTTATGAAAATTGCTGCACCCAGCCGCAACTACTAAAATCAGAAACCATAATCCTTGGTAATCAGATTCAAAAATCAGAAATTTTCCTTTTATCCATAATAATGTCGTTAGATCATGATCAGCCCATTTAGACTAGTTCTTTTTATCCACATCCTTGCAGCCCTTTAAGCAAAAACAATATTCAGTTCTGGAAATCAGAAGAAAATTTGCTAGGAAAATTCTGTACAAATCAGCCTTCATTTGTATATCAACATCAATAGCATAGTAGTTTTGATATCAACATAGTTGGCCTATCAGGATCCAATCTTTTTATCAAAAGTCAGCCTGCTTTAGGTAAAAGCTGCCTTCAATTAAGCAAAGCCATTTGCAGATTTAATGAAACTTCGAACTTCTGTTTGTAACAAAACAGCCTGACGAATAGCACTACATCTAATGCCTATCGACAGCCCAACCCTATAAGCATGCAGATACACTTGTTTTCCAGGTTTTGTTATGGAGTAATAACAGTAAAACAACTTTCAGTTGAGCAGGCCAAGCAGATTTGATTGACAATCTTCAGTTTGGACTAAATGTCTGTCGACATCGTTATATCAGATTATCCAATCAAAGTTTAGTATCTCTTTTTGTCAGACATTTGCTCTGCATAAATTTACATCTACTTTCATCCAAATATAGTTACCTTTTGCTATTCAGCCAAAAACTCAGTGAGATGCTTAAGCCTGGATACTTCAATATTGGTGAAAAGCTTTCCAACCAGCTGAAAAAGCTCTGTTCAAACCAAATTAAAGACAAGTCCAACAACAGAAATCATTCAACAAACATTATCGAGAGTGATAAATTGTTTTCCAGAAAGACTATATAGACAGAAAGAAAGAAATTTTGAAGCCCAGATCAATCATCAATTTAAACAGCCTTTGACAGTCTGAGACATTATTTAAAGACTGCAACACAACTCCCGAAATAGACAAATTGCTTTGTCACATATAAGCCTGTAGTTATGCAATCATAAGTCCATGGGAGATTATCCGGATGAATTGGAACTTAGGAAAAACAAAGCCATAGAATTAGATCCATAATTTCCTAGCCAAATAATGATCAGAGGCATTTCAGAAACCCATATCATCAATCATGGATTTAAAAGAAACAGCATTTACCACTTCAGTCAAAAAGAACCTATCAGTATTTCAGTTAACAAGCTAATACTCTCAAATCAGGATCTTAAATATTCAGAACCTGCTAACCTTCCAAGTAGAACAGATAACAGTAGAAAAAAACCAATTCTCTCAGATCTGTAAAGAAACCATCAGAGCTCTGAGAGTGAAAAGAAATTGGCTCAACATTTAAAGTTTAGCCTTATCACAAGAGTTTTTGGATCATTTTAACATGAGGAAGACCCGACCTATCTATCTTACAAATGCCATATAAAATTTTATCAATATCATGCTTGAATAATACTTTCTCTACCTGCCACTTAAACGCTAAATTTGCCAAATAATCTGCCGCCGCATTTGCTTCTCTATATACATGAGAATAAAAAACAAGATGTTTCTCTACCAACCATCTGATTTTCAAAATAGTCTTCCTGTGTTCCCAGCATATTATTGATGATTGTATTAACCGCAAAGCCACCAAAGAATCTGATTCCAGCCAAATTGGGAGAAAATTTTTTGCTATACATAACTTAAGCCCAATGAGAATAGCATGAAGCTCGGCTTTGACATTTGAAGAGACTCCCAATTTGCCAAATTCCGCCATTATAAACTGTCCATCATGATCACGAATTATGGCACCAAACGAAGCCTCTCCTGGATTACCTCTCGAACAACCATCAGTATTAAGTTTGTAACTTCCAAATTTTGGCCGTAGCCATCGTACCATAACAATAGAAGTACTGACTTTTATCTTGATATCCATTCCCGATGCTTTAACAACCGGAGTAAAACCTTTCCAATGTTTAGCTTTAATGATACTTGCGGCCTCCCCCATTAAACAATACTGAAATATGTTTCTCTTGATATTTCGGACCTCCTGCCTTACACCTTTGTGTTTAGCTTCATTCCTAGCTAACCATAGGAACCATACAATAAGAAATGGCATTACCTCTCTAATGTGTCCTCCTTGCAACCATTCGGATCCAATCCTCCATTCTTCCAATATTGAGAAATGATTAACATGGAACAAATTAGCAAAATATAACCAGATTTCTTTAGCAATAGGACCTTCAAAGAACAAATGATTCCATGATTCTATTGAGTAACAACATTGACATTTAGAAACTAAAGAAATACCCCGGTGTTGCAAAATGGTATCCAGAGGAAGTTTTCGTTTTAAAAATCTCCAGGCAAAAATAGCAATACTCAGTTTAAGCAAACCATTCCAAATTACATGATATATTGGATTCCTTTCTTGTACTTGCCGAATGGAATTCCAAGCCTGTTTTAAAGAAAAGCCTCCATCTAAGGAAGGCTTCCAAATTATTTGATCCGAAACTAAGAATCGAGGAGTATTTACCACCATTTGAATAGTATTAGCTAGAAGAAATTTAGCCAATTCTTCCATTCCCCAATGAGAACCATTAAAGAAAACCTCAACTCTTATTTCTTTGTTGGCAATCGGGACACTAGATTTGAAGAGAGGACCTTGATCTAGCCAAGTATCAAACCAAAAGTTAATTTTACCATTTCCAAGGATCCAACAAATATTTTGTTCGGCTAGATTACGAACTTTGATAAGCCTTCGCCAGCAAGGAGAAGCTTTTGGCTTTAAATCCACAATAACCGGGTGAGATGAGCTGCAATAAAAATTAGAGAGATGCATTGCCCATAAAGTATTTTGCTCCCTAAATCTAAACCATAGTTTAACCGACATTGCAAGACTTAAATCTGCAAGCTTCCTTAAACCTAAGCCTCCTTCCATTTTATGCTTGCAAATAGCCTCCCAAGCCACCCAATGAGCTTTTTTATTTTTATCGGTAGAGCCCAAAAGAACTTGGCAAATATCATCTCCAAATTGTGAAGAATGGACAATGGGGGAAGAATCGTTTGCAACAAATAAAGCGGCATAGATATTAACACACTCTGAATCAATAGTAAGCGCCCTCCATATGTTAAACGTGATAGATTCCATCCCATAAGCTTATTCCTTATCTTTTCTATCAGAGGATGAAAATAAACTGATTTTCGGTGTCTAGTGTAAAGGGGAGTTCCCAAATATTTCATAGGCCATGAACCTATCAAAAAACCTGTTTCGGCTAGAATTAGCCCTTTGCGCTTATCTGATATCTTATTAGGAAGATAGATTGAACTCTTCATTGTGTTTATAGCTTGTCCCGAGTGTTCCTCATATTTGGCCAGGAAGTTCTTAACCAATTTTATACAATCAATAGATCCATTCAGAAAAATCATTACATCATTAGCATAAGCTAGATGTGAAATCTTCATGTTGCAGCCTGTAAAGAATCCCAACTTAGAATTATCAGAGTAGAGCTTCTCTAGTCCCCTGGATAAAAGTTCAGAAGTAATAATAAACAAAAAAGGGGAAATAGGATCTCCTTGACGTAACCCTCTTTTAGATTGGAAAAAACCTGCCATCTGACCATTGATGTGAATAGAATACCAAACAACCGAAATACATCTTTCAATCATATTTATAAACTTCTTAGAAAAGCCGAAGGCATCCATAATTCTGTATAGCAGGACCCATTGAACTCTATCGAAAGCTTTAGCCATATCCAATTTCATTATAGCATTACCTCCTCTGATATGATGATTTAATTTGTATGTCAATTCCTGGGCTAACAGTATGTTATCTGATATCAGTCTGCCTTCTACAAATCCACTTTGTGTAGGAGATATTATCTTATGCAAAACTTTTTGCAATCTATTTGCTAACAATTTGGATATGATTTTGTAAGAAACATTACACAAACTGATAGGTCTAAATTCTTGCCAAGATTGTGCATTCTCTGTTTTTGGAATTAAAATGATAGTCGTAGCAGTCATACCTTTTGGTAAAAATCCTCCTTTAAAGAAGTCCAGTACAGCCTGAAACACATCATCCTGTATGATATCCCAACAAGATATATAAAAAGAAACAGAAAAACCATCTGGGCCAGCTACACTGTCTTGATTCATTTGCCACACTATTTGTTTTACTTCTTCTTTAGATGGTAGGGTTGTTAAAGCCATATTTTCAACTGAATTAATCAAGTCTGGAATACAATTAAGATCTGCCATATTCCATCAAATGATTCTCCTATCAATAATTGCTCAAAAAATTTGATCCCCGAAATTTTAATCAGTTCTAGGTTCTCCAAACACTCTCCATCATCCCATATTCGAGATATTCTATTGACTAACTTTCTAGTCTACACCATATTGTGAAAAAATTTAGTATTTTTGTCACCCTCTTCCATCCATTTTACAGCTGCCCTTTGCTTCCAGAAATCCTCCTCCATTTGCAAAGTTTTAAATAGATGGGCCTGAAGCTTGTTTTTCTGAACCTTATTTGTCTCAGAAGGGTCATTATCAAAGAGTATTTCTGCCTCTTTATACCTTTCTTCAGCTTTTTGGATGTTGTCTTGTATGTTTCCAAAAACCTCTTTGTTCCACCATTTTAAATGACTTTTCAACCTCTTTAATTTGATTTGCAGATTTAACATACCATAACTAGAACTCGGCAAGTTCCAATTTAATCTAACAATTTGAAGAAAACCATGATGTCTTAGCCACATTTTTTGAAATCTAAATGAAGATGCCCCTCTTTCAGGAGTAGAGAATGAAATAAGCAAGGGACAATGATCTGAGGCAGCTCTATTCAAATGCTCAACCCTGATTGAAATTCCATTATTCTGCCAAGTATTTGAGATTAGAATACGGTCCAACAGCTTCCATATTCTGTTATTTGTCCAGGTGAATTTATCACCTACAAATCCTGCATCAATCAATCCTGATAACATCATAAAATTATTAAAGTCATCAATAGCACCTACCCCTGTCAATATTCCAGTTGAGATTTCCGATTCATTTGCTATTACATTAAAATCTCCACCAACTAACCAAAGTTCCTCATTCGGTGGTCTAAAGGATTCCAACTGCTCCCATAAATCATATCTATCCACTCTAGAGCATTTAGCATAGATAATTGTAACCAGCATTTCCAAAGCAAGCATATTGTCTTTCAATTTTAAATGAAGAAATTGATCGTGGTCTTTCAAAATTGTGCAAACAATATTCACATCATGAGCAAACCATATTTTACCTGAGCAATTTGAGAAAACCGAAGAAAACCCAAATCTTCTTAAAAAAGAATCACCGTCCAGAGCTATCAATGGTTCCAAGATACCCAAGAAATTAAGATGATAGTGGTTCTTTAAATATAGCAATCTTCTAATTGAGGGAAGATTACCTATTCCCCTAATATTCCACACAAGACCTGTCATTATAATAAAGAGGAATTAGAAGACCTTTGAGCTTGATTCTTACTTCTGGTAACCCTTTGAGGTATATCAGGAGGAGCTTTTTTGTTCAGGGAACCTTTAAAGAGGAAGGAAGGGACGAAGTTCTCTGCAATTGCCTCACCTCCACTTGATCTGATAAATCATCTTCCAACATAGTTTTTGCGATTTCCATTGATTCATTATTAGTTTGAAAAGATGCTTCAAACTGAAGATTTTGATCCAGATCATTCACTGTCATCTCAGCAGCAATTATTTCTATATCATTCTCAGCTGCATGTCATTTCTCTAAGCTTGGATGAGAAGCTAACAGCTCCTTTGATGAAACTTCTGCTGTAATTAGATCTGCAGAAGAAGGAATTTCAGCTGAATTTATAGCTACCGGCTCAAACTGCACGTTCAACCTCTGATCAGGGACCTGAACTAAGCCCCCAATACAATTATGATCTTCTGTGATTTCACTTATATCTGCCTTCCTGTTATCCATATCCATTGAAATCCTGTTTTTATCCTCCTCTGTCTTATTTTTCAGTGCTCCTTCTTCTTCCACTTCATAAGCAGCCAAAGTTTGAAATTTATTCTCATAATTGAAGTGGATGTCTGATTTATCTTTTTGTATCCAAGCTTGTTTACCATCTCTTACTTTAAAACCTTTCTTCATGTGATTTTCGGTGTCTTCCATTTCCCTTCTGGCCTCCCTATTCTGCTTGTCTTCTAGAGGAATGTCAACCTTCACATTCTTTTTCCAGGCTGGAAAAAATTGACCACCTTTAACATAGCAATCTTCCTCTGAATGTCCCAAGTGAGAGCAAGCTGTGCAATATTTTGGGGAATTTTCGAATAAAACTTTCTGCAATCTCTTTTCTTCTCCAATCCCAATCCAGAATTCATTCACTCTAGGTTTAAGCAAATCAATTTCCACACATATTCTTGTCATGTATAACCTTGAGCCATCAGCCGTAGCTTCATCTATCTTTATAGGTTTACCCACTATACGAGCTGCAGAAAACAAGCTCTTTTTGTTGAACATATGTATAGGAAAGTCTGGGAATTGAATCCATACCGGGGCAATTGAAGATTCGGCGTCATAAGAAAAATTCGGTGACCATTTAAAGATGCGTAATGGAATGCCATCGATATACCAGACGCCCCTAGCCCAGATTCTTGCCATATCAGAATTAGATGTCAAATGAAGAAAAATATGTCCCAAGCGCAGAACTCTGATGTTGTAAGGGCTAGATAACCCTAGATTCTGAAAGGCAAGCTTAATAACAGAAAAAATTGGCCGTTTACCTGAGAATTTTCCAATTAACGCATATTTGTAAGGATCGGCCATAGATATAACTTCTTCTGGAGTATAGAAGATCCCCGGCTTATCATTATAAATCATCGTCTCTTTGAAATCGTCTCCAATCTCGTCGAAAGTTTTTTTCGATGCTCTTGGTGAAGAAGGTCTCAACGCCACCGCGTAAGATTTTGGATTATCTACCAATGCTCCTTGTGGGTTTGGCAGGTTCTCAGATTGAGGCACTGCATTTGGTAATGGAGGAAAAGCTGATGGATCCAGCGCCAGCTGCTTACTGACGTCGGCGGCCATCGCCGCTGCGGGAGAGAAGCCGCGCGTGAAAAAATATCGCGTATGAATCGCCTTCAAATTGCCCTGTAGCAGACCTAACCGCTCGCGTTATTAATCTGTTTATGTTATTTGTGGTACTAATCTTGATTTTTTTTCTAACAAAATACTTTAAGCATGTGAATCATAGCATAGCATATTTAACAAGAGAGTATATAGTTCTACATTAAGCATGTATATCATAAAGAACTTCAACTCCAACAAGTAGTAAGCGTAAACATAAGAACTAACACATGCAGTTTATAAGTAGCAACATTAGGTCCATGAGAAATAAGTCCATAAGTAAGAGTAAAGACAACAGTAGGATCGTTCTGCCAAGTCACTGCCACACACACACATGCCCTCTTGCTGCTTCCCCTTCTTTCGAATCCTTTAGTTTGATCTGCAACATAAGAAGGTAGACTATAAACATAAAATGCTTAGTTAACTCCTTGCTTACTCACAAAATCCGTACATCACATATAAGTAGAAATCTACATCATTTGACATAAACATATAACATGAATATATACTTAAAGCATCTAAAGCACATAAGCATAAACACTTAAAACATGAATATGTGTGTCGTTATTAAGGACATATGGCATGAGTAAGTACTTAAAGCACATAACATTTGCATAATCTTTAAAACATAATCATGTGCATAAACATTAGACATATCATATGCAATATCTTTAAACATAAACATGTGCATAAACATTAAGGATGCTCTTTGAAAATATATATAATATAATACTTGAACATTAATATATCATCATCATTGGGATCCTTGGCTTGTACCCATTCATCATTTGCGCGCATCCCTTCGTAGAGTGCGAGGTTTCTAATCCCGACCTACTAGGGTACTAGGCAACCTCTAGCCTAGGGACAGCTACGGTAGTCTAGAACCGGAGCCTTGCCTAGGAGCCCATCTCTTGGACCTTTTCAAGATCCTGTACAAGCCAATACATAAAGTAAAATAGCATACATAATTCATTTTCTTTCCATAGCAATTGCTCTTTAGCATATCGTTCGTCATTTCTTTTCTTTTCTTAGAAATTGCTCTTTAGACATTCTTTCATTCATAATGTCATACATGTCATGGGCATACATTCAAAGCATAAATATCATCATAACTTTCAAGCATGAACATGGCATGGAGAAACATAATTTCATGGTAAGAAAATTCATAACATGCCAACTTATCATTCATGATTCAAAAATACATAATGTTCAATTTAAAACTAAGGATAATACACCTAGGGAACTTGTTCCATTTTTTTTTTCATCTATCATGGCATAATGAAACATGGATACCTTTAATTCAACCATAATTCAACATATACTCTACTGGTCAAAACATTTAGATAGGGTTATCATGGCATAAAACACAACACAACATCACACAACTTATACAAAATGCATACATTGAATTTCATATTACAAAGAGGCATCATCAAGTGAGGTAGTGACCTTAACCCATCCTAAAACCCAATTTAAGGTACTGATCAGAAACTTCTAAGGTTCATATCAACATGAAAATGACAAAAACAAGAGCAATTGATTCATACAACATGCATATAATACATATTCAAATACTAGGAAGCATTAACAAGTAACATGACATCTTTAACTCATTTTTTTAGCCCTTATTTAGGGTATGGGCTGAACATGTACAGAGGAGAAAACATGGCATAAATATATATAAAACACTCAACAAAACATTAACATGGAATTAAAACCATTAGCTAGTCAAAAAGAACCCAAACATCTTCTTATGGACAAAAGGTGTTCGGACCGGGTGCATGTTGACAAGGATACGGGTTCGTAAAATTTTAAATTTTTACGTGCAGCGGAAGAATTAGCATAAAATAATTTCTCAAATTATTTTAACCACGTATCTAGCATGCAACCTTATGATGTGTGGACATGATCATAAATTAAAACTTTGCGGAAAAGTAAACTAATTTACTTTGTACCTCGCGTAACTCGAAGAAAGGGACGAGATCCAACCGTAGCGTCCCTTGGAAGCTCCGCCTCTATTCGCGTCCATGCCGAGTTCTCTTCGGGATGACTTCGTAAAGTCACGAGTTTTGTGCCGACGAGAACTACTAGATTCTCTAAAGGCACAACTAGAAGATCAAGAGAGAAAAAGGGAAACTAACCACCAAGAAACGGAATCTAAATTTCGAGAAGGAAGGAGACGCGATCCGCTTCTTCTTCTTCTTCGTTGGCTCCTTCTTGGTGATGACAACTCACGGCAATCCCTTGGATTGGGAGGGTGATGCGCCAGCCCTAGGTGGGGTGGACGCCGACCCTAGGGTGAGCAAAGGGGGGCGCCGACCCTAGGAGGAAAGGAGAAGGAGAGGGAGAGATTAAGAGAGAGAGAAAGAGAATTAATCTCTTGATCACTTAATTAGGAATTCAAGGCTTGCCTTTGGTTCCTTTATATAGTATCCTCTCCCTTGCCAAGTCTCCCTCTTAACGGAATTTTAATAAGAAATTTATCCTATAAAATTTCTTATGAATTATTCCGTTTAAGCCAAGTTTTATTATAACTAACTTTATAATAAAACAAATACATCTCTCCTTTTATTATGGAATAAATTTTACAAGAAATTTATAAATTTTCTTTATTATGGTAAAATCAATTCATAATTGATTTTATAAAATTAAAATAAACCATTCCATGGATCATTTTAATTTCCATAAAAAAGAATAAATTTCTATAAATTTCTTTATATAAATTTCTTTATACAAATTTATTTATCCATAATTTATAAAACAAATCGCGCTAGATTTATTTTATTAATTAAACCAAATAAATTGGTTTCTCCCCAAGTGGTGGCCGGCCAAACCAAAGAGGGTTGGCACCCTCTTTGGCCGGCCAAACCGAGCCAAACCCATCGCGAATTAAACTCATTTAATTCACCCAATAAGCCATCAAAAGACTTAGCTATTTTAAGCTTCCGTTGTGCCTCTGATTAACTCAGATTCGACTTATTTCTCTTGATCGGAAAATCCAATTTTCAACTCGTTTTAAATCCCTCGGATTACTTGTAGTGTGTGTGACTAAATAAGCTTTCGATTTATGTTGGCCGTCTATAATCAACTAATTATAGAACGATCATGAGTGGCACCTAGTAGTACATCATGACCCCCAATTAATCGAAAGATCAACGGTTGACCTCAGAAGTAATTCTGAAACCCTTCAACAACTCTAATGAATCGTGCCCCATTCCCTTCACCATCTTATACCCACTTGGTTCAGGACATGGTCTGTGTGTGTCAGTCCCCACTAGGCTGACTATGTCACACCTAGCTCAAGTAATGTCTTTCTCGTCCAACGGATTCTAATTACTCTCATGTTTCCTAGAGATTCATACTTGGAACATGTTGTGCTCTGGCCAGAGGCTTCGAGTAACAATCCGACGATAGGCCTCGGGTATACATCTCCTCGCAAGGAGTGGTGAATCCTTTGTTGGCTGTTCAAACATCTTCGGGCACTTCGGCTTATACCCAACCATCCTGGGTCCACACCTCCTTAGAGATGCTTGCTTAAGATGTCAAAGTATAAGTCTCCGTGACCAAGATGACTTGAACACCGCAAGTCAAAGGAACATCGCACTTAAGCTACAGTAAGAACTTTCACTCACATATCTATATGTAGATTGCCATATGAAGTCTTACAGCTAGTCACTCCAATGAACTAGTTCCCTTAACTAGCATCCATGTTTATCTCCGGACATCCCAATGTCACCAGCCAGTGAGAATCAGCTGATTAGAGAATAACACATGCTAGTCTCAACAGAATTGATAGTGTCCGTATTTATCAATTCATCGACTAGGGATAATTTCAATACTTCACAATTGCACATGTAGAGATATTCACTAGTTGTGAATTCATCACAAATTCTCTCATGCTGTGAATTGTATTGCGGACATTCAGTAAATGAGTTCAAGATCTCAATCAAATACATGAACATGTATACTCAAATAGTAAATTTTCATTTATTAAAGTAAATGATTACAATCATAAGGCGATTGCCTTAGGACACTTCTCTCATATTACTAACAAAAGGTCTATGACTTCATGGGAACCTTGGACGAAACTTTTAAGGGTCTTTTCCTCCATCTTTTTGCATCATAACTCATAACTTGTCATCAAACGAATTTTGGAGTCATTAGATAGCATCAAACACAAACATAGGCCCTAAAACCCATGCTTGGCCGAAACTTGCTTATAGGGAAAACTTCACGATTTTAGCAACACATCGCAAGAACATTCAAGAACATGAACAAAAAAAAACATATATAAGCTATTATGTTGCAGGTGAGGGGAGACTTACCCTTGTGCTAAAGATTCCTAAACAATATATATCACCTAGAAGGAGAAAGAAAGAACTTCTTGCTCCTTGGCTCTTCCTTTGCTTCACAAACACAAAGCCTTCACTAGATCTTCTTGGAGAGAATTTTTTTTTTGATGGAGAGAGGGCCTTGGTGTTTCGGCAATGAGAAGAATGAGGAGATGGCTTGTGGTATTTTTAACTCTGAAATTCTTAAGGATAATCATAAAATTATCTCTGAAATTCTTAAGGATAATCCTAAAATTAACTGTAAAATTATTAAGGATAATCCTGAAATTAACTCTAAAATTATTTAGAATAATTTTGAAATTCTTAAGGATAATCCTGAAATTAACTCTGAAATTATCAAGGATAATTTTGAAATCTTAAGGATAATCCTAAAATCAACTCTGAAATTATTGAGGATAATTCTAAAATTAATTCTAAGGATATTTTTGAGGATAGTGGAGATGAAATCTTCTTAGATGATAATTTAATTATCAAAGTTTTAGATAATATTGAAGATTATTACAAAACATTAACTAGTGGCCCAAATTACTCCACCTACTATAAGGATATTAAAGTAGATGATTTTAATGATAAGGATGAGGAGGAAATTGAATTTTTTGAGATCAAGGCTATAGTTAATAAAATTCACAAAGATTCAAATAAATTAGAATTATTAGAAAAACTTGAAAAGATATATAAAGAAGAATTAGTGAAGGAATCAGATATTTTTAAAATAATGAAAATGATGAAATTAAATCCACAACATTTAACCAACCTAGAAATTTGAAATTTAAAACAAATTAAATCTTAATTTAACTTCAATTAATCCTTAATTAATTCAACTTTAGTTAATTCTTAATTAATTCAACTTCAATTAATTTTTAATTAATTCAACTTCAATTAATTTTTAATTAATTCAACTTCAATTAATTTTTCATTAATTCAACTTCAATCAATTTTTAATTAATTCAACTTCTATTAATTTTTAATTAATTGAACTTCAATCAATTTTTCATTAATTTAACTTCAATCAATTTTTCATTAATTTAACTTCAATCAATTTTTAATTAATTCAACTTCAATCAATTTTTAAATTAATTTAACTTTATTTAATCCTTAATTAATTTAACTTTAATTTATTCTTAATTAATTATAATTAATCCTTAATCAACGTAATTTCAATTAATTCTTAATTAATTCAACTTCAACTTCAATTAATTAATTTAATTACAATTAACTTAAACCCAACTAATTCTTAAAAAATTTAAACTCAAATTAAATAAAATCTTACCCAAACTGCAATAATTAAAATTAATAAAAGTAAATATGTCAAAGTGGGTTGGTATATTCGCGGGTTCACACTACGTGTATCAAATCGGGAATTTGATACATCATTAGAAGCATAAGTAAAATAATTTGAATTGTTTGACTCATGCATAACTGTCATGTCATGCATCTGCTATTTTTTTCAATATATGTCATGTCATTCATATTTAAGTTTATGCATGATTAGAATGGTTATAGGAAAAAGACTGATTAAAACTTGAACAACCTAGTATTATGTGGAGGTGAGATTATAGTACATTAGGAAAGCCCTTCTAATAAGGTCAAGTAAGGTAAGACATACCCTACTTGGTCTGTTTAGTTTGGTGGAACTAGCCGAAACTACCAATCCAAAACCTAAGCTAGTTAGACCAAAATTTTTCAAGAAGTAATTTGAAAATGAATTTTCGGTAAAAGGCTTTGTCAAGGAAAGGGTTGTTGCTCCAATAAGGCTACGACCAAAGAAGGCCTCTGTGCCTCCCCAAGACCTGGAAGCCAATTATCGAAACTCAAATTCAATTTACTATTTGATAAATTTGAATCTAACACATGTTTTGATTAAATCTTAGATTTAACAATAAATTAAGAAAAATTATTCAAGCATCTCACAATACACCCATAAGGCAACCATGCTTGCTTGTACTGAGACATCTATAATGGGTGAGATGTTAAGGACTAATAAATTGAAAAATGCTTTTCAAAAATTATTTTCAAAATTCTTAGAATATTTTTTTAAAAATCTATTTTCAAAATAGTGCTTTAACATAATAATATTTTTATGGATTTCATGCTTGTCTGATTGCTTATATATGATAAATTTTAAAAATTATATCTTTTTTTTAAAAAAAATTGTTTGACCTACACAATTAGACACAAGCCCCTTAGATCAACATTAATATTCCTTAAGGCACTTAGATAGAGTCAAACAGTGTTGGTGTCAGGGGGAGTTGTTTTTCAAATTTTTTTTTGAATTTTTTCAAAAATTGTGCTTTAAAAACCACTATCATGTCAAAGTGTTTTTCAAAAATTATGATTTAAACACCCTTATCACTTCAAAATATTTTTTGTAAACGGTGCTTTAAATCACAATCATGTATGTTTTCGAAAAGACTTATGCTTCAAAAATTATCTTCAATCTAAATTGAATTTTCTAAGATTATCTTCTTGAAAGTTATCATATTGTCGTTCATTCTTTTTATTGTGATAAACCCTAAAGACACAGAGGAGGTCTACTTCATGATCTACAAGGACTCCTAGGATGTGTCAAATTTAGGGAAAGTCTAAGTCAAAAGAAAACTATCTGACAAAATATTTTTCGAAAACTTTTCTTGGCAATTAGTTTTTGGAATTAGTAGATAATTCTTATGATTTATACCAAATCCTAAAGACTCAGAGGAAGAGTACTTGTGGTCAATAAGCTTCCTAGGACTGGGTCAAGTTTAGGGGGAGGTCAAATTAAAAGAGTTATTAAACATTTCAAAATAATATGTTTTCATGCACTATATTTTCAAAATCTTGTCGAAAACATAAGTAATTTGTCTTTCAAAATATTATTATTTTAAAATGTTTTTGTGGCTTATAAAATCATTTTTGAAATATCTTTTGATATAATATTTCCTTGAGTATGGAGAATTTCCAGGACACTTAGGGAAATGTCCTTGTAGTTAACAAGGTTTCCTAGGATTGTGTCAGACTGGAAAAGAAACCAAGTTAAGTAAAATATTATGTTTTAAAGATAATATTTTCTGAATATAAGTCAAGAAATAGTTTTAAAAACCAAGTCAAGCAAAAATATAAGTATTTTCAAATTCATAATATTTTTTCTAGAGTACTTATATTTTACAAAAATTGCATAAAATATTTTAAAAGTACTGGTATTTTTCAAAAATGTATAATATTTCTCAACAGTACTAATATTTTTTTAAAAAATGCATAATATGGTTTAAAAAGTACTTGCATTATTTTTCTAAAGTACTTGCATTGTTTTAAAAAGTACTTGCATTATTTTTCTAAAGTACATGCATTTTTCAAAAGCTTAATATATATATTTTTTTTCAAA
Organism: Boesenbergia rotunda; assembly: GCA_024364735.1. NCBI lineage: Eukaryota > Viridiplantae > Streptophyta > Magnoliopsida > Zingiberales > Zingiberaceae > Boesenbergia > Boesenbergia rotunda. The sequence continues at coordinate 408,593 of JAGFNQ010001156.1, read as the reverse complement.
GTACATGCATTTTTCAAAAGTTCAATATATTTTTCAAAAGTACTTGCATTTTTCAAAATATTCAAAATAGTTTTTTGAAAATCTTTCTCAATTGGAAATTTTTCTAAGACAAAATTTTCTAAGTCTTCTGAAAGTACAAAATTAACCTTTGTAGTGCTTTTCAAAGTGTAATTTCCATTATTGGTACAAGTGTTTTTTGATTTTTGATGTATGACAAAGGGGGAGAGTGCACTTAAGTTAGAAATTTTTTTTCTTCCCAAAGGATCAAAATGTTTGTTTCAAAAAGGGAGAGAGTGAGCTTAAATTAGAAGTTTTTTCTCCCAAAGGATAGAGAGCTTTCCCAAAGGATCAAAATTTATTTTCAAAACTTAGATTTTTTTTCAAGGATTATAATTTAGCCCTTTCAACCAATCTAACTTAGGATATTGTCAAACATCAAAAAGGGGGAGATTGTTGGTGCAAGATGCATCAGTGATGTCCTCCTCTAAGTGTTTCAATGTTTGATAATATGCTTAAGTCAGTGATACATTGAACAAGGGAAGGGTGAGTGAAGAAAAGAGTACCAAAGTGAACCAAAGTCCTAGTTAACCTAGGCACTAAGACCTGGTGAGTGAAGCTGGGCACGAAGTCCTGGTGAGTGAAGCTGGGCATGAAGACCTGGTGAGTGAAGGTGGGCATGAAGTCCTGGTGAGTGAAGCTGGGCACTAAGACCTGGTGAGTGAAGCTAGGCACAAAGTCTGAAGTTGGGCAAAAGTCCTGATAAGTGAAGTTAGGCACGAAGTCCTGGACCTAAGGTTTGGGCACGAAGTCTAGGTCCAAGGGATTGAGCAACTTAGCTGAGCGATGACTAAGGATAGAAGTAGAGACGGGTCGAGGGTCGGACGTCATTAGATCCAAGAGTATCGAAGGCTAAGCAAAAGTCCTCCTGAATGGACTAGGTGGCAACCGTCTCGTGAGAGGAGTAGGTTGAAGGCGCATTCCCGGGGGTGGGAACTTAGGCGTCGGTTCGACTTAGGGTTTAACGGAAATCCGAAGTCAGAACCAGTTACTTAAGGTTAAGATTATCTGCATGTTTGTCTTGTCTTTGATTGTATTGCAGGTACCTAAAAGTTGGAACCAAGGCAGACAAACGAACACAAGCGACCTGGAAGAAGAGCTCTAGGGCTCCTGTATTGAAACAGGCGCCCCAGAGCAACAGGGTGCCCTGGACTGGCAGCCAGCTCCCAGGCGCCTATTATCACAAGCGCCTGAGAGCTCCCAGGCGCCCTGTATGGGTGAGGCGCTTGGGAAGAGGGATCTTATCCCTGCTGTGAGTTTAGCGCGAGGATGGAGTTTAACCCAGCTATATGAGGCACCTCATTGATCACAGGCGCCCCAATGAAGGCTATAAAAGGGGCTTCGACCCCTCAGCTCAGTACAACAACTTCTAAGATCATTCTGAGCTTTCTGACTGACGACAAAGCGCTAATGACGAGGCTCTATGACCAAGGAAGCTTCGGGAGGAAGTGCGCGACACTTCAGAGTTCCAGATTGGCCGAGTCTTTAACTCTTGTTGGTTTGAATTTATTTTCCGCAATTATTTTTATCTATCTTTGTGATTGTAATTGTGCACTGTAAGACGGGTTTCTCCACTCCAGAAAGTCCGGAAAGGAGACCATTAGTGGACGGGTGTTCCCGTGCTTAGGCCTTGGATGTACTGACCCTGGGGGGTTGGGAACCAAGTAAATCCCGTGTGCATTTTGTATTGTCTTTATTTTCGTTCTGTGTTATTTTTGTTGTGCTACTAACTCTTTGATTAGAACGAATTTCGAAAGTCTACGAAAGACGAATTTTCGCGAGAAGTTTTTCCAGTCGATATTCACCCCACCCCCTCTATCGACGGCACCGGTCCAACAAAATGTTCTTTTGATTTTGATAAACTGTAAAGACATAGAGGAAATGTTCTTCATGGTCTACAAGGACTCCTAGGATGTGTCAAATTTAGGGGGAGTCTAAGTCAAAAGAAAATTTTTTGACAAGTATTTTTCGAAAAAAATTTTGCAATTATTTTTTTTGAAATTATTAGATAATTCTTTTGTTCTCAACCAAACCCTAAAGACTCAGAGGAAGAGTACTTGTAGTAAACAAGCTTCCTAGGACTGGGTCAAGTTTAGGGGGAAGTCAAATTAAAAGAACTATTGAATATTTCAAAATAATATATTTTCTTGCACTGTATTTTCAAAATCCATTTGAAAATATATGTAATTTTTCTTTCAAAATACTATCATTTTTATCACTTTCAAAATTTTTTAAAAATCTTTTTGGAATACTTTTGGAAATAATATTTACTTGAGTTTGGAGAATTTCCAGGACACTTAGGGAAATGTCCTTGTAGTTAACAAGGTTTCCTAAGATTGTGTCAGACTGGAAAAGAAACCAAGTCAAGTCAAATATTATGTTTTCAAAAGTGTGAAATAATGTTTTCCAAAGTATTAATATTTTGTCAAAGTACTTATATTTTTTTAAAAAGTTCATTTCAAAGTACTTATATTTTTTTAATTCATAATATTTTTCAAAAATACTTGTATTTTTCAAAAATGCACATATTTCAAAAGTACTTATATTTTTAAAAAATGCATAATAATTTTTCAAAAGTACTAACATTTTTCAAAAAGTGGACAATATTTTTTTTGCAAAACATTTCTTTTCAAAGTACAAACGCACTATATTTCTCTAAGTGGAAATTTTTTCTAAAGTGCATATTTCTTACATCTTTTATGAGTGCAAGTTTAAAAAAAATCCTTCCAATTGAAAATTCTTCTAAGGTAATATTCTTTCTAAGTGGAAAATTTTCTAAGTTCAAATCATTTTCTGAAAGTTCAAAATATTTTACCTCAAATACTATATATTTTTTCTGAATTGCACAATACTCTTCAAAGTGTAATGTTTTTTGGTGCAATTAAAGTACTTAGTGTTTCTTAACTAGATTTTCAAAGAATTATACTACGTTCTTTCAAAAGGAAAAATAATTTTTCATTGTTGGTGCAAGTATTGTTGTTGATTTTTGATGTATGACAAAGGGGGAGAGTGCGCTTAAGTTAGAAATTTTTAATATTTTTTCTTCCCAAAGGATCAAAATGAAAATCAAAATGTATTTTCAAAAGGGGGGAGAGGGAGCTTAAGTTAGAAATTTTTTTTCGTTCTCCCAAAGGATAGAGAGCTGAAGGATCAGAATGTGTTTTCAAAACTTAGATCATTTCTTTTCATTTTATCCCAAGGTTTAGAACATAGCCCTTTAATCCAATCCAACTTAAGATATTGTCAGACATCAAAATAGGGGAGATTGTTGGTGTAAGAAGCATTAGTGATGTCCTCCTCTAAGTGTTTCAATGTTTAACAATATGCTTAAGTTAGTGATACATTAAACAAGGAAGGGTTAGTCAAAAAATATAGTACCAAAATGAAGGAAAGTCCTAGTTAACCTAGGCAATAAGTCCTGGTTCGAAGAATTGGGCACTAAGTCCTGATCATGGATTGTGCACTAAGTCTTGGCCGAGGGCTGGGCACCTAAGACCTGACCGAGGGTTGGGCACGAAGTCCTGGTTCATGGAATTGGGCAATAAGTCCTGGCCGAGGGCTGGGCACCGAAGTCCTGGTTCGTGAAATTGGGCAATAAGTTCTGGTCGTGGACTGAGCACGAAGTCCTGGTCATGAGATTGGGCAAAAGTTTTGGTGAGTAAAGCTGGGCAAAAGTCCAACCGGATGGGCCGGGTGGCAACCGTCTCCTGAGAGGAGTAGGTGAAAGGCGCGTTCCCCCGGGGTGGGAACATAGGCGTCGGTTCGACCTAGGGTTTCGTAGAAATCCAAAGTAAGAACCAAGTCCTTAAGTTTAAGATTATCTGCATGTTTGTCTTGTCTTTAATTGCATTGCAGGTACCTAATGGTTCAAAACAAGGCAGGCAAGCGAACACAAAGCGACCTGGAAGAAGCATCTAGGGCGCCTATATTGAAATAGGAGCCCCAGAGCAATAGGCGCCCTAGACTGGGCAGCCACCTCCCAGGCACCTGTTAACATAGGCGCCTGAGAGCTCTCAGGCGACCTGTATGTGACAGGCACCTGGGAAAGGGGAACTTATCCTTGCTGCGAGTTCAGCGCAAAGATGATGGTTGACCAAGCTTGTGAGGCGCCTCCTTCAACACAGGCGCCTTGTAAAAGACTATATAAAGGATCATCGACCCTCAACTCAGAAAAACCATTCCAAGATCATTCTGAGCATTCCAAACAGAAGAAATGCGCTAACAACAAAGCTCTGCGACAAAGGAAGCTCCGGGAGGAAGTGCGCGACACTTCGGAGTTCCAGATCGACCGAGTCTTCGACTCTTTTGTTTGGTTTGATTTACTTTCCGCATTTAATTACTTAAATATTTGTAATTGTAAATCTTGCACTATAAGACGGGTTTCTCCGCCTCCAGAAAGTCTGAAATGGAGACCATTAGTGGACGGGTGTTTCTCGTGCCTAGGCCTTGGACGTACCGACTCTGGGGGGTTGGGAACCAAGTAAAAAATCCCGTGTGCAATATGTTGATTTGTTTTTATGTTCTATCGATTTTTTTCGCTGTGCTACTAACTCTGTATCTAGAACGAACCTCGAAAGTCTATGAAAGATGTGTTTCTGCAAGAATTTTTACAAGTCGATATTCACCCCCCCTCTATCGACGACACTGGTCCCCACAGAATCAATACCTGAATCTTGCCCAAACCAACCAGATGAACCAATTGTTGAACATGAACCAATTGAACCATCATCTAGGACTAGCTTAAATCACTCAACTGACAAAATTCTAGGTGACCCACCCTTAGGTGTTAGAACAATATCATCCTATAGAAACCTAAGTCAGATTGCTTTGAATTCCAAGATTGAACCTAAGTCAATAGAAGAAGCCTTGTCTGACCCAAACTGGATTATAGCTATGTAGGAGGAATTAGCCTAATTTAAGAGAAACCAAGTCTAGGACATAGTGCCAAAATAAGAAGGTAAGACCATAATGACACTAAGTGGGTTTTTAGAAATAAGTTAGATGATAAGGGAGAGTTAGTTAAAGCACGTTTAGTAGCTAAAGGGTTCGATCAAATTGGGGGATTAGATTATGACAAAACTTATGCACCTGTAGCTAGACATGAATCAATTATAATGCTTTTAGCCTACGTAACTCATAAGGGATTTAAATTATATCAAATAGATGTTAAGTCTATCTTTCTAAATGAATTTATCAAAGAGGATGTTTATGTAAGTCAACCCCCAAGTTTTGAGGACTTAGACCATCCTAGCTATGTCTTTAGACTTAAAAAGATCCTATATGGATTAAAACAAGCACCTAGAGTCAGATAAGAAAGATTATCCACTTATTTAGTTTCTAAGGGTTTAACCAAGGCCAAATTGACCTAACCGTATTTGTTAAATCCTTAGAAAATAATATATTTATAGCCCAAATCTATATGGATGATATCATTTTTGGCTCAACTAACACAACTTTTCTAAAAGAATTTATAAAAGTAATGGAAAGTGAATTTGAAATGAGTTTAGTAGGTGAGCTAACATTTTTCTTAGAACTTCAAATCAAACAAACTAAAGATAAAAATTATGTTCACCAATTTAAATATGCTAAAGAATTAATTATGAAATTTGGAATGAAAAATTTTAAAGAAATTAACACGCCTATGTTGGATCGGAGTAAATCGATAGAGGGGGGGTGAATATCGATCAAAAATTTTCGGATAATTTAAGAGAAATATGCAGCGAAAATAGTAAAGCAAAATCGCTAACACAATTTGTTTTACTTGGTTCGGAGTCGTGGTCGGCTCCTACTCCAAGGCCCACGGTCCTTGACCATTTACGTTGGGCAATTCTATATTCGTAAAAGTAATTACAGTTTCGAGTACAGATATAGAATCGGAAAAAGCAGTTACAACACTTAAGAAAATTAACAGTTTACCGACGACCGAAGTGGATGAATTTCAGAGCGGCGGGTCATCGTCGGCACTTGAATCTCGAATGCAGAGCGTGCCAGAGCATAGTGCTTGAGTGAAAGTGTTGAAAGCGAATTGAGCGAGATGTGTTGAAGCCTTGGGGGCGAACCCCCTTTTATAGTTGACTCCTGGGCGCTTGTGTTGAAGGGGGCGCCTACACGTGGCCTCTCCTGCGCGAACTCCAATCCACAGGCTCGGTCATCGCTTATCCCCTTCATTGAGGCATCTGAGCTGTCTGGGGCGCCTGTATGGACACAGGCGCCTAGCTTGACTTGGTCCAAAGGATTTCGTGGCAGTTTGCTTCGACGGTCTCGGTTTGGCCTTGCACTGGGGCGCCTGTATCCTTACAGGCGCCTAGCCTAGTGAGGTGCCTCCTTCCAATGAGGCGCCTGAGCTGTAGAAACACAATCCCTTCATTTCCTGCAACCAGGGTTAGTTCCAAAACACAAGAAGCAAACATACAATATATGTTAGACATTATTTACAGCCTAAGTTGTCTTGGTTCTGACTTTGGGTTTCCCAAATGGAACTCTAGGTCGAACCGACACCTAATTTTCCCTCTACAAGGAGCACGTCCTTACCTACTCCTCTCGGGAGAATTTACCTTTTTGCCAGCCGACTCCTCCGGTTGGACTTTTGCCCAGCTTTACTCACCAGGTCTTCGTGCCCAGTCCGCGACCAGGACATAGTGGCCAGCTTCACTCACCAGGTCTTCGGTGCCCAGTCCTCAACCAGGTCTTAGTGCCCAGCTTCACTCACTAGGTCTTAGTGCCCAGCTTCACTCACCAGGTCTTATTGCCCAACCTTAGGTCAGGACTTAGTTGTCTAGCCCGCGGTCCGGACTTAGTGCCCAATTCAAATGAACCAGGACTTAGTGCCTAGTGTACCTAGGACTTTCTTGCATACTTAATCAGCTTGTTAGATCACAACCCAATCTTAACTTCTGAACCCTTTTCCATTATCAAAACAAATGTTTGACTTTGGTGCTTTCAGCACCAACAATCTCTCCCTTTTTGATTTATGGCAACACGGTTCAAAAAGTTAAGTTAAAGACATATTATAGTAATCTAACAATAGAATTTTAACTCCCCCTGAATTTCACATTCTCCCCCTGAAGTTTTCAATATCATGTGGGTTTTGTAAACTTTCTAAGTGCTAAGTGTTTTTCCAGTTTTTTAGGAAAAAAACATAAGTTTTTAACAAAGTGTTTTTCGAAAATAAAGCAATTGTACTTAAGAACACTTACGCCATTTTTGAAAAGGTTTTGTAAGCCTAATTTTTGTTACAATATTTTGAAATTTTACTTAGGCAAAACAAGTTTTGAAAACTAATTTTCCTTGCCAAGTTTTAATTTAAAAAAATTTCCCAACTTAGAAAAATTTGCTTAAAAACATTTTCACAAAAGGAATTTGTTTACTAAAAAGAATACTTAGCACATTTTCCAACAAATTTTTGAAACATAGTTTAGCTTAGGCATATTTGTTTACTAAAAAAAACTTCTTTAGAATTTTGAAGCCTTTTCGAAGTACATTTTCAAAATACTTACTTAGCACATTTTTCAAAATACACTTAGAAATTTTGAAGCCTTTAGGAAGTATTTTAAGAGCACTTAGGATTACTTTAAAAGTTTGAAGTACTTGACACATACTTAGAAAAATTTTAGAAACCTTTTTAACTACTAGAATAATTTTGAAATACTCAAAATAGTTAAAAAACATTTTTAAGTACTTAAAGAACTTTGAAACATTAAAAAGTGCTTGAAAACATAGCACTTGGAACTTTCTACTTTACTTTTTGAAAAAGAGATAAAAATTTTGAAAAATTTTGAGAAATTTTCCCTCTTTCTTTTGTTCTCTCCCCCTTTGCCATATATCAAAAAAAATTGATACTAATTACAGCAAATAAATTAGAGCTAGTAAGACATTGCAATTCTGTATTGAACCAACTCTAATAAAAATTGGACCAAACCAAATTAAACCAATCTTGTTCGGGTCCTGTCTAACCATGTTAGCTACTTACTAACTGTCATAAATAGTAACTTTTGCTAGGGTTAGTCAAGTTAAGTGATCTGATCAAGTTTGATTTTCTAAGATTGACACTTAACCTGATTGTTGTTCAACTTGTATTTATTGCCCCAATTACTGCAGATGCACTGACTTAAAGCATCTTGAATCAAGGCATAGACCTAAGCATCTCAACCCAGTCTAGGCTATCAATCAAAAGTACCCTAAGGTTCTTGTGAGATGCTGGCTTCTAGATCTATAGGTGCATGCAGTTCTAGGGTTAGGGCCTAAGCTAAGTCCATTTGCGAAAAAGCCCTAGTTTTGAAGGGGGTAGTTTTTTGAAATAACACTAAGTCAGAAAATTATTTTAAATTTCAAAAACTTGATAAATGAAATGATAAATTTGCAAATTTTTAAAAAAATAAGAAAAATAGGAAGATTTTCAGAAAATAATATAAAACAGTCTTACTCTACTAAGCACAACCCTAACTGCCTTCTTAGTGAGCTAAACTCAGACTCAGGTAAAGTTTTGGTAAAGATATCAGCTAAGTTGAATTTTGAGTCCACATGTTTAAGTACTATTTCACCCCTGGCTATATGATCCCTTACAAAATGATGTTTTACATCTATATATTTTGTTCGGGAATGTTGAATTGGGTTTTTAGTCAAGTTGATTGAGCTAATGTTATCAATATAGACTTGGGTTTGGGTGTAGTTAAGATGGAAGTCCTTAAGAGTGTGCATCATCCACAAAAGTTGTGCTACACATTCTCCTAGAGCAACATATTCTGCTTCTGTTATGGACAGTGCTACGTAGTGTTGCTTTCTGCTACACCAGCTGACTAGGCTATGTCCTAATAGTTGGCAACTTCCACTTGTACTTTTTCTATCTAATTTGCACCCAGCATAGTCAGAGTCAGAATATCCTGACAATTCAAAAGTGGAAGTCCTAGGATACCAAATCCCTACATTTAGGGTACCCTTAATGTACCTAAGTACTCGTTTTAGGGTTGCTAAGTGGGATTCCTTAGCACAAGTTTGGTACCTAGCACACATTCCTATAGAAAATAGGATATCAGGTCTACTAGCTGTTTAGTAAAGTAGACTCCCAATCATGCTTCGTTATAGTTTAAGATCAACAGTCTTACCTTTTGGGTCACTATCAATTTTGACATTTGTGGTCATTGGGGTACTTATGCTTTTGGAGTTATCCATTTTAAATTTCTTTATTAATTCTTTAGCATACTTGGATTGGTGAACATAATTACCATCTCTAGTCTGTTTAATTTGTAATCCTAAGAAGAAGTTGAGCTCACCTACCAAGCTCATTTCGAATTCACTTTCCATTATTTTTACAAACTCTTTTAGGAAGTTAGAGTTGGTGGATCTAAAAATTATATCATCGACATAAATTTGGGCAATGAAGATATCATTTTCTAAGGTTTTAACAAAAAGGGTGGAGTCAATTTGACCTTGGTTAAATTCCTTAGAAATTAGATAAGTTGATAACGTTCATACCAAGCCCTAGGTGCTTGTTTCAGCCCATACAGTGCTTTTGTAAGTTTAAAGACATACTCAGGTTTTTCTAAGTCTTCAAATCCTGAGGGTTGTCCTACATAAACTTCTTCTTTGATAAACCCATTTAAAAAGGAAGACTTAACATCCATTTGGTATAGCTTGAACCCTCTATGGGCTGCAAAGGCTAACAACATTCTAATTGACTCAAGTCTAGCTACTAGGGCATAGGTTTCATCACAGTCTAACCCTTCGACTTGACTAAAACCTTTAGCTACTAAGCGGGCTTTATTTCTAACTATTTCCCCTTGATCATTCAATTCGTTTCTAAACACCCACTTAGTATCTATAACAGATTTACCTTCAGGTTTAGGTACTAGTTCCCAGACTTAATTTCTTTCAAATTGGGCTAACTCCTCCTGCATGGCTATGATCCAATCAGGGTCAGGTAGGGCTTCCTCTATAGTCTTAGGTTCAATATTTGAAATTAACCCGATTTGACTAAGATTTCCATAGGAAGACCTAGTTCAGACTCCTAAGGTTGGATCACCCACAATTTGATCAAAAGGGTGACTGAGTCTAGGTTTCTTGGTCCTTCTAGTACTAGGTTCAGCCTCAGGTCTGGCTGGATGGTTCGGTTCAGTGTTTGGTTCAACTACTTGGGTTGGTTCTGTTATTGGTTCAGTTGAGACCTCAGTAGTTGGTTCAAGAGTTAGTTCATTTAGAGGTTCAATCAATGGTTCAATTGATGGTTCAATTGTTGGTTCATTGTCTTCCTGATCAGTATTTGATTGGTTTAATTTTTGATTATCAGTTTTTGCTTCAATTTCCTCATCAAAAATTAAGTTAGTCGTTTCTTCAATTTTGTGAGTTTGTTTATTTAAAACCCTATAGGCCCTACTAGTTGTTGAATATCCTAGGAAGATCCCTGGGGTTGACTTGGATTGAAACTTACCTAGGTAGTCCTTGGTGTTCAAGATATGGACTTTGCACCCAAAGACTCTTATGTAGTGTAGGTTAGGTAGTATATGATAATATAATTCATAAGATGTTTTATTATGTCTTTTATTAAATAGAACCCTGTTTTGGATGTAGCATATTGTGCTTACCGCTTCTGCCCAAAATTGATTAGCTAGGTTAAATTCATTTAACATGGTTCTAGCGGCTTCCTGAAGGGTTTTATTCTTTCTCTCCACTATCCCATTTTGTTGAGGGGTTCTAGGACAAGAAAATTTATGTATGCACCCATTTATTTTGCAAAATTCTTCAAACCGTTGATTTTCAAATTCTCCCCCATGATCACTTCTAAGTCTTTTGATTTTAGTATCATTTTGGTTTTCAATCATTTTACATAGGTCAATAAATAAGTTCAAAGTTTCATCTTTGGTTTTTAGGAATCTAACCCAGGTAAACCTAGAGTAATCATCGATAATTACTAAGCAGTACCGATTCCCGCTTAGTGGCTTGGCTCCATGTGAATCAAATAGGTCAAGGTGCAGGAGCTCAAGTGTGGTTTGGGTTAAGTCTGATTGAATTGATTTGTGGTTTGACTTAGATTGGTTGCCTTGGTTACATGAGTTACAGATTGCGTTTTCAAAATTCTTAATTCTTGGCACACCTTTAATTAAACCGAGTTGGGTAACTTTCGAAATTAGTTTAACATGAGTGTGACCTAATCTCCTATGCCAGAGGTTGGATTCTTCTAATTGAGTCAAGAAGCATTTTGGTACTAAATGTAAATTAATGGTGTAAACATTGTTTCTCCTAGTACCCTTAATCATGACTTCTGAGTCTTGGAGGTTTCCAATCAGGCAGTCAGAGTTGGTGAATGTAACTATATAGCCAGTATCACATAGTTGACTTATACTAAGCAAATTGAATTTAAAATTTTCAACCAAGAGTACTTTCTTAATCGCAAAATCAGACTTGAGTTCAATGTTACCTGACCCAATGACCTTGAGTGTAGCATTATTGCCAAATGCTACTTAGCCTAGGTTTTTGAACTTGATTTTGGTGAATTTCAATTTGTCTCCAATCATGTGTCTGGAGCATCCACTATCCAACATCCATTGGTCCAAATCTTTATATTCCTACACATAAAGTATTTGTTGATTTGGATCCATTAGAGTTAGAGATAGCTTAAATTGATTTTCACAGCCTAGTCTGTCTCACCCAATCTAGTGCTATCTGATGGATCGCTTTGGCATGATAGGGGGGGTGAATAGCACTTTTCCGGTTGAATCTCTACAACGTTGTTAGCGCAGCGGAAACAATAATATGCAAAAGAATATCAGAACAATGCTAACAACAATACTTTACTTGGTATCCACCTAGATGGGTGACTAATCCAAGGATCCACGCACGAGCACCACTTCCACTATGAAAAATCTCCTTCAGGTGGAGAAACCTTTACAGTGGTGGTCTTCCTCTTTACAGAATGTAGTAAAATGAGAGAGAGGAAGTTGAGAATACTTTTCAGACGAGTAGCACTTCGTTATAGTACGGAACCGTACCGCTCACGTGCAAAAAGGTCCTCATTATATAGGAGAACAGGACAAACTCACAGTCTGTCCAGCCCCACACCAGTCGACTGCCCCTGGGGCAGTTGACAGCCCTAGCATTAATTGCTAGCCAACGGCTAGTTTTCGGGATATACCAGTCAACTGCCTCTGTGCCAGTCGACTGGTAGAAGGCTGAAAACCTTCAGTGAGTTTTGGTAGTCGGCTACCCTCTGGTAAGTCGACTGCCCACTCACTCCCAGCCAATCTCCACATAGTCCTTCACGTATGCCTTCAGGTTCACTCCTTGTCTCGCCCCTTGAAGTCATCTTCCTCTGGCTCTCGTCCCTCGGATGCGCACACAAGCCTCCCTTGGCTTGCTTCCATGACACCCTTCACGTGTGCCCTTGAAGTCCACTTCCCGGCTTGCCCTTGGAGTCCTCCTCCCTCGGCTCTCGTCCCTCGGATATGTCCACCATGTGTGATTCTCCAAGTCCTGCAAACTCAATCACACACATCAAATACAACATAACACTCTAACCTTAAACATAATCACACACACACACATCAAAACCATGATCTTCCAATCATTTAAGGGTCGATTGCCTCAACAATCTCCCCCTTTTTGATGTGTGGCAATATGTTTAAGTTTAGAGAAAAATAACAATCAACAATAATCAGCAACAATAGATAGCAATTGAAAAACATAAGACATAGCACACCTAAGAGGTAACCTCCCCCTTAATGCATGTCTTCCCCATTTTCAATTCTACTTATGATCCAAGTTAAGTTTCAACTTAACATTAACCATGATTAAAAATGTAAGACATATCCAAACCTAAGAGGTAACCTCCCCCTTAATCCATGTCTTCTCCCACTTTTAATCATCCAAGGTCTAAGTTAGACAAAATACCTTAAACCATCCATTCCAAGTCAAAATTCTAACTTAAACCACCCATTCTCCCCCTTTGACACCATCAAAATGATTGCCTCAAGCAACCAAACCCTAGGGCATCAAATGAGAGAAAATTGGATTTTTGAAAATTCTCATAGAAGTTGAAACCAGATGTGCCAGTCGACTGCCCATGGGGCAGTCGACTGATACTCTATAAGTGGCAAATTTCAGCCTCTGTGCCGAAATTCAGAAACTTCCAAAAAAATCCAGAAAATTCCAAAAATTCTAAAAACTTGCAAACATGTTTGAAATGATATACTCTATCAAGAAAAAATATTAGTCCATATAAAATTTTAAACATGCATGACTTTTGATAAAAATCCAAAATCCTTAAAAACCACTAAGTTTTGTATCAAACTAACAATCTAATTTTGCAATCATATAACCTTTAAAAACATGGCAAAGCATATAATGCATAAAATGGTTTTCAAAGGTTTAAAATGTCCAACTATGATCTTTGGGTAAAGTGTCCATTGATTAAACACATGTCTTCCCCATAGTTGGTCTAGTTTTTATATTTTGATACTTTTAATGATTCAACAATGTGCCATAAGCACAAGTGAACCAAATATATCACCCTAATGGATCAAGCACACATTGTCAAATCTAATATCTCAAAGTTCATCCTACACTTCTACAAAACACATTCCAAGGCCTCTTCCTAAGGATGTAAACTCCGATTCGGGAAGAGGCTTGGTAAAGATGGCGGCTAGGTTCGACTTTGATTCAACATAGTGTAGTTCTATGTTTCCCCTTGCCACATGGTCTCTAATGAAGTGATGTTTCACTTCAATGTGTTTTGTCCTAGAGTGGTGAACCGGATTTTTGGTCAAGTTGATTGTACTTACATTATCACACAAGACTTTGACCTTGGTATAATGTAACTCATAATCTTCTAAAGTGTGCATGATCCAAAAGAGTTGGGAAACACACCCACCCATTGCCACATATTCCGCCTCCGTTGTTGATAGGGCAACGCATGGTTGTTTCCTACTACTCCAACTAACTAAGAAAGACCCAAGGAATTGACACCCTCCACTAGTACTCTTCCTATCTAGCTTACAACCCGCATAGTCCGAGTCAGTGTATCCAATTAGATCAACACTAGGGGTTCTAGGATACCAAAGTCCGACATTGAGGGTACCTTTGACATACCTTAGGATCCTCTTGACTACAACTAAATGGGACTCTTTGGCACATGATTGGTACCTTGCACACATACCTACCGCAAAAAGTATATCGGGTCTACTAGCGGTTATGTATAGTAAGCTTCCAATCATGCTCCTATATTGCTTAGAGTCTACCATTTTCCCTTCAAGGTCAGTATCCATTTTCACATTGGTTCCTATGGGTGTAGATGCTACCATAGCATTTTCTAAGTCAAATTTCTTTAACATTTCCTTAGCATATTTGGTTTGAAAAACATGTGTTCCTTCATTTGTTTGCTTAACTTGAAGTCCTAAAAAGAAGGTTAACTCTCCTACAAGACTCATCTCAAATTCATTTTCCATACACTTGATGAATTCTTGTAAGAAGTCATTATTTGTTGACTCAAAAATGATATCATCTACATACACTTGGGCAACAAATATGTCTTTATCCTTAGATTTTAAGAACAATGTAGGGTCAATTGTTCCTCTCCTAAACCCCTTAGACACTAGAAATGAAGAAAGCCTTTCATACCAAGCCCGGAGAGCTTGTTTCAATCCATACAGGGCTTTTCTCAATTTGTAAACATGTCTTGGATAGTTAGGGTCCTCAAACCCAAGGGAGGGGGGTTGTTCTACATAGACCTCTTCCTTAATGATCTCATTAAGGAAAGCCGACTTCACATCCATTTGGTGAAGTGTGAAACCCATGTGAGCGGCATAGGCTAGTAGAATTCTAATAGATTCTAATCTAGCTACGGGGGCATAAGTCTCATCATAGTCTAATCCCTCAACTTGGTTAAACCCCCTAGCTACCAATCTAGCCTTATTCCTAGTGATTTTGCCTTGGTCATCTAGCTTGTTCCTAAAGACCCATCTTGTGGTTACAATGGTGCAATCATTGGGCCTAGGGACCAACTCCCAAACCTCACTTCTTTCAAATTGATTTAGCTCTTCTTGCATGACTAAGACCCAATCCACATCTCCCAATGCTTCATCAATAGACTTAGGTTCTAATTGAGAGATTAGAGTTATTTGACTAGTTTGGTCCCTAAAATAGGACCTAGTTCTTACTCCTTGAGTGACATCACCCACTATTTGGTTAATAGGGTGATCTTGGTGATGTCTCAAGGGCCTAGAGGTTGTTGGTTCATTGACTACTTCTTCCTCATCCTCTAGGGTACTTCTTACTCCCCCTTGATCATTTCCCTCCAAATGTAGGTCTTGGATCCTTTGGGTAAGGGATTGGACTTCTTCTATATCCTTATCAATTGAGGCTTTTCTAGGGTAGGTATTTGTTGTTTCATCAAACTTAACATTTGAGGACTCCTCAATCACTTTTGTCCTCTTGTTGTAAACTCTATAACCCCTACTAGTGGATGAGTACCCAACTAGAATTCCTTTATCGGCTTTTGACTCAAACTTCCTTTGGTCATCTTTGGTATTTAAGATATACACTTTGCATCCAAAGACCCTAAAGTAGTGGACTTGTGGTACTCTCCCATTCCATAATTCAAAGGGTGTTTTTCCTAGAAACCTATATACTAAAACTCGATTTTGAATATAACAGGCGGTGTTAACCGCTTCGGCCCAAATAGCTAGGAAGGGAATATGTATTAAGCATAGTCCTAGCAGCTTCTTGTAGGGCTCGGTTTCTCCTCTCAACTACCACATTTTGTTGAGGAGTCCTTGGGCATGAAAATTCATGCTTGTATCCATTTTCTACACAAAATTGTGTGAAACTTGAATTTTGGAACTCCCCACCGTGATCACTCCTAATACGGTTGATTTTGAGGTGTTTTTCGTTTTCTACCCTTTTACTAAATCCTATAAAGATTTATAGGGTATCGTCCTTATGTTTCATAGAGAAAACCCATGTAAACCTAGAAAAATCATCTACTATAACTAAACAATATTTACTCCCTCCAAGTGAGGGAGTACTATGGCAATCAAATAAATCAATATGTAAGAGCTCTAAAGGTAAAGTAGTAGTGGTTAGGGTTTTACCTTTGTGTGATGATTTTGATTGCTTACCCTCTTGGCATGCATCACACAACTTGGTCTTCTCACACTTGATCATAGGTAGCCTCTTCATCAACTCTTCCTTGGCCACTCTTGCAATGCTTCTCATGTTAACATGTCCAAGCCTCCGGTGCCACAACCACCCTTCTTCTTCTTTAGACATGAAACACTTAGCCAAGTTGTTAGTAGCATAGGCAAGATTAAGATAATATAAGTTTGTCTCTCTATACCTGACGAACCCAAATATACTAACTAATTTGTCACGAAGGTATGGGTCTATCAAATTTAGATGTAAATGAATAACTGGAAACCCTTTTACAAGCAAAATATGTAAAGATGTAGCAAAGGGGCCACAGGTCGTATTTTTCTCGGGGATAGTTGTCGTGCTTGATTCAAACTTGTGTTTATGTGTCGTTTTTGGGGTTTCAATTAAGTAATGAGGTTTTGTTTTTTACTTGAAAATAAAAATTGAAATGAAATGAAAGAAAGTGAGCAATGGAACTAAACAAGAGATGGCACTAAAGGCTTAATTAATGGAAACTTGCTCAAGCACTTACAAGAATTTCTTGGGAACTAATTTCTGATTTCTACAAAACAAAGGAAATGATGAGAAATGAGGTAAAAGCAGTGGTGGAAGTTTTCGGAAATAAACAGGTTTAACACAATTGAAAGCATGCAAAAATGGAAATCAACCAAGCAATTGCAACTAAACTAACCAAAGTGTTTTTGGATCCCAACCACTGCCAACAAAATTCAGATTTGAGTAAGTACAAGCTTATTGATTCAAACACACTCACATGCCACTAATCTAGCTAAATCCGGATGCAAGAATGGCTAAGACAAGTGGCACGCAAGGGAGAGCTTTTGTGCCAAAACTAGCTCCAAATGAAGGAACAAGCGAATTTTCGGGCCAAGGGTTTAAACTAAGTGTTTCACTTGGAAATCAAGAGTAGTATGGAAGAACTAAGTAAGACTAAGCTAAAGAATTAAAACTGAAATCAAAGCTATAGAAACCGAATTTTCAGAAATGATGAATGGAAAACAGCTTTGGCTTTTGGGATTTTAGATGGCACACCACAATGAAATTGATGCTCAAAACTTTAAGCAAGTGCTATTCTAAACCAAACAAACTATCTATCAAGCATAGAGCAGGAATCAACAGCTAGGAACTCTGAAATTCGAATACAAATTCAGATATCGAAAATGAGAAAACAAAACTACACTAAACTTGGCACGCTAACACAACACTTGGCACGCAGCTAATAAACTAAGAAATGAGCTGAAATTTAATCTAGTTAATCACTAAACAACTTCCTATATTACTCTACTTGCGAAATTAGAGCTAAACTGCAGCTAAGAACTTGAAATTCGAAATATTCAGTAACCGAACAGAAAAACTGAACAGGACAGTGCAAAAACTGAAGATTACAACTAGAACTTGGAAATTAAAGGTCTAATCTACTCCTCAACTCCTTCCTCAGCTCGAGAAACTCTTGGTTGTCAATCAAGAACCGGCTTCGAACCCCTAGGCTCGGCAAATCAGTGGACAATCAATTCTGAAATTGAATTTGCTTCAAAACTGCGCTTGCTGAAACTTTCCATCCGATTTCTTCATTCTCGATTGGTGGAGCTGCGAGGACGATTTGGGAAACTTCTGAGATCACTTGAGAACCCCTACAAGTGATTTGGAAGCTTGGAAATGGACTGTGGTTGAGAAGGAAGTAATCGGACTGTGGATTCCTGAAACCCTCAAGAAATCCCCTGTTCAGCGCAATTTGAGCAGAATTCTTCAAACTTTGATCACCAAAGACTCGATTCTCGATCTGGATTGGAAGATGAAGTGGTCACGCCTTCATGGAAGCAAGAAATTTGAAAAACGATGAAGAAATGGGGAAGAACAACGAAGAACAGTGGAGGCTGGTTGGCTGAAGACGCGACAAGGGTAAGTTCTGTGGAAATTTTCCTTAAGTATTAACCAATGGACGGCTGTGATTGATTTGCTTCAATCCAACGGCTGATCTTAGTCCGATTTGAGCCAAACTTTGATGATGAAGATCTGGGATCAGGATCTGCCTCTTGGTAACTCGGATCCTCCAGATTTGCAACGGATGGTCCAGATCTAGCTAATCTTTGAATGGATGATCCAGAGCCCTCCAAGCTTGATCCAACGGTTGATCTTGCTCCGATTTGGATGAAATCTTCAGATCTTGATCAGGGTGCTTAATCAACCCTAGCCCAGCTGGATGCTTTAGATCATCCCGGATGGCTCCGATCTAGCCGCTTTCGAATCGAACGGCCCAGATTTAATCGTGACCTTGATAATCTGATCCGGGCCACTTCCGACTCGGTTTGACCCAATATGCTCTAGATCCTGAACCTTGATGCCTACAAAAATAAATCAAGAATTTAGTGGCCAATTAACTCAAATATGTGTCATTTTGCATTTAAGTCCAAAATATGATAAGTTCTAAAACCTAGGCAATTTCACAATTTAAGCAATAAAAACATAGATCAAACATGGATTTAAGCAACTCAAATGATCAATAAAATGGAATCTATCAACTCCCCCACACTTAGCCTTGAGCGTCTCGCGAAACAGTAAATTGTATCCCTAGATTTTCTTAAGCATAATTAGAAACAAATGAAAAGAAATTACCTAAGGTTGCCAATTCTCATAAATCTAAGCTCTATGGATTACTATCTTGTCCTTAAATCAACAACTTAGCCTTTTCATCTATCATGAGTCATTGAGATGAATCTAAATCTCTAGCCTTTCCAGGAAAATAGTGGTGGCTCTCTCCTTAAATTCTAAGTTGCTAATGGAAGTGGAGCTCACTCAAACGCACATGCTTCTTGCACTACCATAGGCTTGCTTATTATCTACTCTCTACCATTTATCATGACTGGAATCAACATATACAAAAACAAGTGAAAAGCAAGTAAATGGTAAGATGTGAAATATAAGACAAGGGAAAGGAAAAGTTGATAAAGTGGAAGACTTGGTTGCTTGGGGATATTTTTGATGCTCTTTGCTCTCCATGCAGTCCCCTCATGATCTCCAATAGTGTTGTGAAGTAAACTCTTGCCTTGCACTTCAACAATTCAATGAAAATCCCTCTTAGTCCCTTTTGCCAATTGTCTGTCTTGCGTGCCAAATTTTGCTTCCCTTTTCTAATTCTTCTTTCTTTTCTTTCTTTTCGGCTCAGATTTGTATCAAAGAACATGAGATGTCAAGTGAAATAGATACTCAATATAAAAGTATCCCTTAACAACCTTTGTAGCTAACTCTTGATACATTTCCTTTACAAGTTGGCACACATTCTTCATTTGTTCTTCTTTTTTTTTTTTTTTTCGTGGTCAGCTACTGATTTCATTTCTGCTTCCCCTTCCTCTAATGGAGTCAAACAGGTAGTGGAACAAGGATATAATTTGGATGAGAAGCATTCCACTAAATTCATGAGGCCCAAAACTCCTTTGTGTACCCCTTTTGTTTCTTTTCTTTTCTCTCTTCTTTTCTAATTTTTTTTTTCTTTCAATCTTCAATTTGAGCACATCAGAATCAAAAATCTGATTTCTCCCAGCAGCTACACAATTTATCCTAGCATCAAGTAGTAGTGGAGAATGCAATTGCTTCACTTGATACCATGGCACTACAAAAATTTCTGTTTTGTTCTATCAATCTAGCAGCCACATTCCTTCCAATTCTGATCAGCAAAGGATACATTCATCACTCTTGTGATACATTCACATCTTTTATGCCTTGATTCCCAGCCTCAAAACTCAATTTCGTTGCAAGTTGGTACAAATTTTCCTTGATAGCTGAAACTTGTGAGCTTGCTTTTAACATTTCTGAATCTAAATTAGTTTCTCACTGTGTATTTCGAGTTCAGCCCCTTTGCATCCACGGTTTCAATTATCAGATCTGAAGTTGAATGTGCACCTTCAACTTCAGATACGATTTGCAATTAATATCTTGATCCAGCTTCTCAAAAACTCAAATTCCGGTTTACATTTGACACAAACTGCACAAACTGTTTTGGCACAGAATTTCTCCTGCATTAGGTCAGATTTTTCCAGCTATGTTCAACTTCTGATCAGCCACAATTAAGCTCTAATTTCCTATGGAATATCAGATTCAACTCAACCCTTGCCATGTGCTTCAATTTCATACCCTAGGTTGATACAAACTGTATTCTCAGCCCTTTTGATCCTGATTTCTTTTCTTTTTCTTCCCTAGCTGCATTCTCAGCTTGTTGCTTTTCGAAATATCTAAATGCTAGTGAAGATGGCTCACTTAATCCTTGATTAGCAGCCCTTGAAACCTACTTTTGCAACTCAATTCAGATCAACACATCAATTCTGCACAGAACAGAATTTGTTCATTATTCAGGTTTTCCAGCTGTGTTCAGCATGCTTCTCAGCTCTTTTCAACATTTCTGATTATCCATAAACTCTAATAACTGTCGAGAGTCTTCCTTACAATCCAAGTCAGCTGTTGGTGATTAAAGTAGGCTGGAAATTCAATTTTATCAGCCTGAAATTTAGCTTCAATTCATCCCTTCCCTTTAGCTTCAAATTGAAACGACTTCTGCACCTTTGAACTTGGCACAGCAGTTTGCCTGGCATGGATTTTTCAGCACCTTGCAGCTTCAATTCAGATTGTAGCATTTCAGCAGCTACAAGTCTCTCGGCAGTTTCAGCTTTAGCTTCTCTTCTCACATTTTTCATCAGCTTTTGTTTCTCTTCTGTCCTGGCACCAATTCAGCAGCTCCATGTTGAGCTTCTTCTCAGATTTCCTTAGCCTCCAAATTCCAGCACTCGGCAAAGCCAGATCAAGCTTTCCCTTGCTGCAATTCAGAATTTCTTCAGCCTCTTTGCAGTCTTCTAAAATTTCTCAGAATTTGGCTTAATTCTCAGATTTTCCAGCTTTCCCCCTTTTCAGTTTCCTCATTTCAGAGGCTCTCAAAGGTGGTATTCTGCAGCAACAATTGCTGTTCAGTTCAGTTTCAGCAAGTTCTCAATCTTTCACTCAGCTTTTGTACAGCATTTAAACTTCCTTGCATTTTTCCAACTGCAACTCATCCTCCGAATTGTTTTGTTTCAAGCTTCAAATGCAGTTTTTACAGCCTTCAAATTGGGTTGTCTTCAGCTTGTTTTCAGCTTTCAAATCTGATCAACTCCCTCCTTAAGTGTTTCAAGTGGACTGATCATCACATTGGCATAAAGAAATGCAGCTCCAATTAATTCATTTCCGGAATTCAAATCAGTTTCTTCACTTAGATTTCTAAAATTTTTTCGAAATGAGAAATGAAGTGCATCCTTGACAAAAATTTCTTCCCAAATCACTAATCACTCCCCCACACTTAAAACTTTGTCCGTCTCGGGCAAAATAGCATCAAGAAAACATCCCAAGCACAAATCCATAGAAAAATTGGGGTTAGAAAGGCAATTCAAGAAGAGTATGTATCAAACATGATCATGGAAAAATGGAATCAATAGAATTAGTCTTCATAAATGTGATCCAATCAACGAAATATGGTTTTGAAAGAACCTAAGCAAGTTCTAGAGTTTAATAACATGTGTGTCACAAATAAGGCTAATCTCACTAGGTAAAAACCATTCATCTCAAATTCTCAATTAAGAATCCAAAGCAAAATCGTACTCAAGCATCCAAGATTTCATCCATCAACTTAAATCCTAAGTTTTGACAACCAAATTTGATTTATTTTCCAAAAGACTCTAAAATGCTAATGAGAAAACTTAAGGGATACATTTATTCCTAATCAAGCAATAAAACGTGCTAAAATGAAATACATGGTAATTACAATGATTTTATTCATGTAATGCTACTCTATTCACTTATTTATTAACAAGAACTTGTTTTAAGATTGAAAACATGCAATAAAGGAAAAGGCAACAAAAATAAAACTCCCTTTTATTTCTGGCGGTCGGAGTCTGTCAAGAAAAAGCCTCCACCGGGGTAGTGGAGGAGTCAGGGTGTGCGAAAGAGCTTCTTCCATTTGTTCCACTTCACTGTGCATCGCTCCCCCACACTTCGATTTAACTGCAACCTCTTTATTCTTTTTGGGACACATTTCAGGAGGTTTCAGTCTGTTCAGATTAAGCTCCCACTCCAGAATTCTCCTGGACCCTGCAAAACCATGTACTACCCCTCTAGAGCGTGCAAGGTAGGAAAGAAATGAAATAATATCAGTCTTTGCAGAGAATGCATCAAAAAATGTATCACATCCAATAAAATCAATTTTAGGCAGCTCAAAAAGTTTTTCACAATGCATATCTACCCAAGAAGCATCAAGAAACTTATCATAATCAATAAAATTTATTTTGGATGCTCCAATGAAATTTTCCCAATTATTTCCCACACATGCCACATCAAGAAGTGTATCGCAGCCAATAAAATCAACTTTTGGTGCCTCTCTCGATGTATCCAAAAGAATAAAAGAAATACTTACCTGATCACGCTGAAAAATACCTGGAGGTTCCACAATGATAGATGTGTCCATAGCTCCCTCCTGGTCAAGTATAGAGTCCGTATCAGGTTCAAGTTCTAATAGGCGCTCAACTAGTATAAGTGATCCTTGGGGCTCTGTGCAATCCCCTACACTTTGAATCTCAACAGAAATAGGTGATCCTTGGGGCTCTGTGCAAACCCCTACACCTAGAATAATCCCTCCAACTGGAAGTGTGTCTGAAATATCTTCTGAAAAATCCTCAGTATCAACAGTCAGTACTCTCTCAGCCTCCTCTGAATCTGTAACTCCTCCAGCAAAATCATCTAGAAATCCCTCAGTCTCCAACTCAGTCTGCGCCAGCTCCTCTAGAATGTCCATGCTCCTGATGGAGTGATCCTCTCTCGGATGCTTCATAGCATCGAAAAGGCTAAACTGAATAACCGTATCTCCAATCTCCATGGAAAGTGTACCGGCATATACATCAATCTTTGTTCTGGCCGTCTTCAGAAAGGGCCTGCCTAAAATAAGTGGAGAACGGTGTGCCAGATAATCTCCCTCCATATCCAAAATATAGAAATCAGCTGGAAATATCAGCTCCTTTACCTTCACCAAAACATCTTCAATCATACCTGCTGGGCGTGTCTGGCTCCTGTCTGNTTTTGGTTGGAGTTCTCCCCTGTGGAAAAGGTAAAGGAACCCTAAAATCATCTTCTTTGGCCGGTAGTGGAGAGGCTGAATTCTGCTGTGCTGTCCCCTGCGTAGTGGCTGCTATCCCTTGCGTCTCGGCACTGATTTCTTCTCCGTTTGCCACCAAATTTGGAGGGTTGCTCGAGGACTGAGTTGGGAACGGGCTAGAGGTGGAATCAGCTGAATTTGAACTCATTTCAGTGTGGTTTTGGGCCGGAATTGGAGAGGCTGTTCGGTTTCCTGAAAATTCTGCTCTTGGACTCTTTGGACTTGAGGTGACCTTCCCACTCCTCAAATATATAGCACTCACATTCCCTTTGGGATTAGGAACAGTTTGGGAAGGAAGTTGGCTTGATCCTTGAGCTTGATTTTGGTTAATTCCACTAGCCAATTGCCCTATTTGCCTCTCAACATTTTGGTTGTGTTGTTGTTGTTGTTGTTGCCAAGCTTGTTGTTGTTGTTGTGTTTGTACAACTTGTTGTAGCATCTCCATCACTTGCTGATGCTGAAAGTCTCCTCCACTTGAGCCCCCATAACCTCCTTGGTTTACATAGCTCTTTGTCTGACCTTGAAAGGATGAAGAAGGCTGAAATTTTGATTGCTGATTTGGTTGAAAGCTTGACTGTTGGGGCTGATACGCAAACTGATTTGCCTGATTGAATTGCTGATTAAACGGTTGATTTGCATGGAAACTTTGCTGGGCGTTGTGACCTTGAAAATACTGATTTGGAGCTGGAAAATTAGATGGCGAGGGCTGAAAATTCTGGCCTTGAAATCCTTGACCATAGGGCTGAAATTGTTGATTCATGGGCTGTGATGGTTGGAAATTCGATTGGTTTTGAGCTGGAAAAGCTGGGAATGATTGCCATCCTTGCTGCCCTTGATAAGATTGCTGGAATTGAGGATCAAATGGCTGAAATTGTTGCTGAAAATGTTGAGAGTAGGCTGAAATGAAGGCTGAAAACTTGAGTTTGACGGCTGAAATTGTTGCTGCGTGTTCTGAACTGGTTGGGTCTGCTGTAAGTTTGGTTGGGGCTGCTGTGATGACTGAGTTTGAGGCTCTTGTTGGCAGAAAGCATTCCCATACCTCAAGTTAGGATGATTCCTCCAACCGGGGTTGTAGGTAGATGAGTAGGGGGTCATTTCTTTGATGGAATGGAGCTCTAGCCAAGGCCGCAACCGATTCATCTTGTTGGAGATTTGGACAATGGTCCGAATTATGTTCTTGGCTTGAACAAATGCTACATACTCTTGTAACTTGATTTGGAAATGAAGTTGTTGTTGAATTTGAAGCTTGGTTCACATTGTTCGCTGCCATTTGCGTCACTAAAGATGCCAACTCCGTCAATTTGTTCTCCAACAAAGAGCTTTTGCTTTCTTTTTGTTCACTAGGCGACACTTGAGCTTCATGAACCCCTCTTGTAGTGAGTGCTCTACTCCCAAATTGTTGAGTATTCTCCGCCATGTTAGAAATGAGCACTCTAGCTTGCTCCGGAGTTTTATTCACCAAGGCTCCCCCTGCCGCAGCATCAATCATGCTCCTATCCATAGGTAACAAACCTTCATAAAAATATTGCACAAGAAGTTGCTCACTAATTTGGCGTTGAGGACAGCTAGAGCATAACTTCTTGAACCTCTCCCAATAATCATAAAGGGACTCTCCAACCACTTGTTGAATCCCACAGATACTTTTCCTGATAATGGCGGTCCTCGATGCTGGAAAAAATTTCTCTAAAAATGCTCTCTTCATCTCAATCCAACTAGCAACATGTCCAGTGGGCAAATAATACAACCAATCCTTAGCAGCTCCAGTCAAAGTAAAAGGAAATGCTCTTAACTTAATGTCTTCTTCAGAAACGCCCTGAGGCTTCATAGTAGAGCACACCACATGGAACTCGTGCAAATGCCTGTTTGGATCCTCCCCAGATAAACCCTGAAACTTTGGCAACAAATTGATGAGTCCAGATTTTAACTCAAAACTTCCCCCTAGCTCTGGATATGCTATGCTGGAGTACTGAAAGGCAGCATCAGGTGCTGCGAGCTCCTTCATGGTTCTCTGGTGGTCTGCCATATCAATGCCTGAGTGAGTGCTGATAATCTGAATAGGAGGGATATCTGCAGTCTCAGAATGAAGTGCCTGGCTCCTCCTGACTCTAAAGGTCCTCTCAATCTCAGGATCGAAATCTTCTAATTCAGCACCTAGAGACCTGGTCATAAAAACAGAACAAATCGCAGTAAAAGTGAATAAAAAGATAAAACAAATAAAATCAAATCAAAAGATATGACAATAAGCACAGAAACAAATCAAGAATGATATGAAATAAGTGCGCAAGCTAAAATCAAACAAGTCAACTAACAGTTCCCCGGCAACGGCGCCAAAAATTTGACGGGCCCAAATATACTAACTAATTTGTCACGAAGGTATGGGTCTATCAAATTTAAATGTAAATGAATAGCTGGATACCCTTTTTACAATCAAAATGTGTAAGAATGTAGCAAAGGGGCCACAGGTCGTATTTTTCTCGGGGATAGTTGTCGTGCTTGATTCAAACTTGTGTTTATGTGTCGTTTTTGGGTTTCAAACAAATAAGTGGATTTTGGTTTGGAATTGAAAATGAAAATGAAAGGAAAATAAAGGAAAGTGAACAAAGGAGCTAGACAAATAAATGACACTTAGTACTTGACCTAACGGAAGCTACTCAAGCACTTGCAAACTTTTCTTCCTTTGAAACGAACTTCTAATTGCTACAAAACAGAAAGAATGCTGAGAAAAAGGTAAAAACAGTGATTGGAATTTTCGAAAATGAACAACTTGATTCAATGAAAAACTTGTGAGATGTATAACTCAAACAAATAAATTACTAAGCTAGCTAGATAGTTTTGGGGAACCAACCACTGCCAAAAAAATCAGATTTAAGTAAGTGAAATCTATTTGATTCGGACACAAATACATGCGACAAAATAATGTTGAAATGCAGATGCAATGATCCCAAAACAATTGGCACACAAGGGAGAACTTTATGTGCCAAGAACTACCACTAAATTCGGAAATAAATGAGCTTCCAACTCAACTTCTCTTTTCTTTTTAAACTGATGGATTCGATTGGAAAACAAAGATATTAAGACAAAACTAAGCCAGCTTCTGTAAAGGAATTTAGACTAAGATCGAAGCCAAAGAACTAAGAAGAATTCAGAAATGAAAAAGAGCTGAAATTGGAGATGCAAAATGACAAGAATAGCTACTAGTTTTTCTGTTTTTGCAATAACTTGAGGGCTGAGCTAGCTAACACAACTTGAGTACTAGTAACTAATCTAGGAACTAGGAAGGAAGTTTAAACTAGCAATTACTTGACAAACTAATGAAAATGAGTGGAGAATTCAGATACGCAAACAAACTTGGCACGCAACAAATAAACTTGGCACGCAACAAATAAACTAAGAAATGAGCTGAAATTTGATCTAGTTAATCACTAAACAACTTCCTATATTACTCTACTTGCGAAATTAGAGCTAAACTGCAGCTAAGAACTTGAAATTCGAAATATTCAGTAACCGAACAGAAAATTTCAGAACAAAACAGTGCAAAAGTTGAAACTACAGCTAGAACTTGGAAATTAAAGGTCTAATCTACTCCTCAACTCCTTCCTCAGCTCGAGAAACTCTTGGTTGTCAATCAAGAACCGGCTTCGAACCCCTAGGCTCGGCAAATCAGTGGACAATCAATTCTGAAATTGAATTTGCTTCAAAACTGCGCTTGCTGAAACTTTCCATCCGATTTCTTCATTCTCAATTGGTGGAGCTGCGAGGACGATTTGGGAAACTTCTGAGATCACTTGAGAACCCCTACAAGTGATTTGGAAGCTTGGAAATGGACTGTGGTTGAGAAGGAAGTAATCGGACTGTGGATTCCCGAAACCCTCAAGAAATCCCCTGTTCAGCGCAATTTGAGCAGAATTCTTCAAACCTTGATCACCAAAGACTCGACTCTCGATCTGGATTGGAAGATGAAGTGGTCACGCCTTCATGGAAACAAAAACGATGAAGAAAGATGAAGAAACGATGAAGAACGATGAAGAACAGTGGCGGAGGCTGGCTGAAGACGCGACAAGGGTAAGGCTGCGGAAAAATTTCCTTAAGTATTAACCAACGGACGGCTGTGATTGATTTGCTTCAATCCAACGGCTGATCTTAGTCCGATTTGAGCCAAACTTTGAGGATGTTGATCTGAGGTCAGGATCTGCCTTGTGGTAGCTCGGATCCTCCAGATCTTCAACGGATGGTCCAGATCTAGCTAGTCTTTGAATGGATGATCTAGAGCCCCCCAAGCTTGATCCAACGGTTGATCTTGCTCTGATTGGGATGAAATCTTCAGATCTTGATCAGGGTGCTTGATCAACCCTAGCTTTAGCTTGGATTGCTTCAGATCATCCCGGATGGCTCCGATCTAGCCGCTTTCGAATCGAACGGCCCAGATTTAATCGTAATCTTGGTAATCTGATCTGGGTCAATTCCGACTCGAGTTTGACCCAATATGCCCTAGATCCTTGAACTTTGATGCCTACAAAAATAGATCAAGAATTTAGTGGCCAAATTAATCCAAAAATTTGCATATTTGCAATTAAGTCCAAAATAAAGGTAAGTTCTAAAATCTAGGGCAATTTCACAATTTTGACAAGAAAAACATAGATCAAACAGGGATTTAAGCAACTCAAATGATCAATGAAATGGAATCTATCAGTAGGTATCAGCTGATTTGGATGAGGAATATTACTGAATTCTGTATTCTATGTTGTGCCAACTCCACTGATCGGTCACTGGACCGATCAGTCACTGCCTGATCGGTCACTGAAATGGACTGGAATACTTCTGATCGAACTGGACATCACCTGATCGGACTGGCTACTCCCTGATCGGTCACTGGACCGATCAGAGTCTGATCAATAGCCAAAAAACTATTTCTGAATCTGAAACTGATTTCTACCTTGTTTCTTTCTTTCAATCCCATATCTCAAATCCAACTAGCTTCTTATTCATGACTTCAAGTTCAGAAATTTATCCATCTTTTGACACTTCATGTTCATTCTTTCTTTCTCTTTTTTTTTCTTCTTCTTCTTTTCTTTTGTGTTTCCTGTTTTCTATATTTTTTTCAGCTGCTTTCACAACAAATTTTCTTCTCAGTTCTATTCTTTTTTTCTTTTCATTCACTTCCTTACAATGGCTAGCTGATTTCTAGCATGTTGTCACAGCTCAAACTCTGCTCCAAGTTGAGTTCAGCAGCTCACAATTTCCAATCTTTCGGCTTGAATTGAAACAACGGCTCAAAATCTGAGCTTTAGATTTTTCAACTTCAATTTTTGTAGCTCCTCCCTTCACTGATCAATAGCTTGTAACCCAAACTTGATACAAAACTCCTTCAAGTTGGCACACTTTATTGTAGATTGTCACTGCTTGATTGTCCTCAAATTTGATAGAATGTGTGCATCCTCACCCACACTTAAACTTTTATCCATCTCGGGCAAAGTAACATCAAGAACCATCCCAAACAACCAAGTCTATGGGGAAATATAGTTATGAGCAAAAAAAACAGGGAAAGGAAAAAAGAATAAATCATGTATCAACAAGGATTATTGCAAAAACCGATACGAAAAGGGAAGACAAAGTGATTAACCTCTATAAATGTGGTCCAATCATAGAAATATGGTTTGAAAGAACCTAAGCAAGTTCTAGAGCACAATCACATGTGTGTACCACAAAAATTAGTCCAAATCCTCACTAGGTAGAAATAATTCATCTCAAGTCATCAATCTAGAATCCATAACCAAGTAGTACTCAAGCATCCAAGAATTTTCATCCATTAGCTCAAATCCTACGTTTTAACAACCAAATTTAATTTGCTTTCAAGAGACTCTATAATGATATAGAGAAAATCAAGAAGGATACATTTATTCCTACTCATTGAGATAAGGTGCCAAAAGAAATAACATGGTATCTACAATGACTATTTATTCAATCTACACTACCTAAGCATTTATTATCAACAACTCAATTTAAAAAGAAAGATTTACTTCTAGAAAATATGAAAATGATATATACAATGAAATTAAAGTGCCAGAAAAATAAACTCCCCTTAAGTTGGGTAGATAGCGTCTTTGATGTCCAATCCATCCACCTCTAGCTCCTTTAGTTCTTCAAAGTATTTCTTGAGCCGGTGGTCATTGACTTTCCAAACAAAACCATTAGCTTCATCCTTGATTTCAACAACACCATAAGGAAAAATGTTAGTTACAAAAAATGGGCATTCCCATCTCGACCTCAACTTACCCTTAATCAATTTGAGTCTTGACTTGTACAATAAAACCTTATCGCCAATTTGGAATTCTTTCTTCAATATGTGTTTGTCATGAAAAATATTAGTCTTTTCCTTGTAAATCCTTGAGTTCTCAAATGCTTCTAGTCTAATCTCCTCAAGTTCTTGGAGTTGAAGCTTCCTTTCTTCTCCCACCTTAGTAGCATCAAAGTTGCAAGTCTTCACCACCCAATATGCTTTATGCTCTATTTCCACGGGTAGGTGACAAGCTTTCCCATAGACTAATCGGTAGGGAGACATCCCAATGGTGTCTTGTATCCCGTTCTATAGGCCCATAATGCATCATCAAGCCTCTTGCTCCAATCTTTCCTAGTATGCCCAACGGTCTTTTCCAAAATTGCTTTGATCTCTCTATTTGAAATTTATGCCTGTTGACGGACCCAAAATAGACTGTCACGAATGTGGGTCCTCCAAATTTAGAATATGTATGAAATAAAATGCTGGAAACCCTTTTTGCAATCAAAATATGAAAACGTAGTAAAGGGGCCACAGGTCGTATTTTTCCTCGGGACTAGTTGATATTGTGTGATTCGAGCTTGTATTTATGTGTCATTTTTGTTTTTGGGTTTCAAATAAGTAATTGGGTTTTGGGTTGTAATTCAGAGATGAAATCACAATGAAAATTAAAGAAACTCAACTCATGAACTAAACAAAGAGATGACACTTAATAACTCAACCTATGGGAAACCTAATCAAAGCACTTACAAAATTTTTGGAAAATGATTTCTGATTTCAAAAACAAAAGAAATGCTAAGCAATGAAGTAGAGGCAGTGATGGAAGTTTTCGGTAACCAAATCAAGCTTAAAATAAGTGCTAACTATGGAAGTCGGAAACTAAACAAGCAACAATATTAACACCACTAGCTACAAGTTTTGGAAGCTAACTAATGCAAAGAGAATTCAGAAATGCTGAAGGCGATACCAATGGATTTCAAACACTATCATAAACCAAGAGATAAGTGAAAATTTGATGCAAGTTAATACCCAAAACAACTTGGCACGCAAGGGAGATCCTTGTGTGCCAAAAACTATCCCTTTTGTGCCAAAACTGATTCAAACAGTTCAGATTGAGATTTATTGATCAGACTGAGAAAATGGAAACTGGAAATGCAGAGATAATTGAAAGCTAAACTCCAAGTAAATGACTGAACATGCAAGACCCTAAACACACAAAATCTCGACACAACCAAATCTGACAAATTTCAGAATTGAGCTTAGATTTCAGAATTGGAATTCAGATTTCAGACATGAAAGTGATTCACAATAACTGCTGCGCAAGGCTTAAATCGAATGCTATTTAGCTAGAACTAATTTCAAGGTAAATTCAATAAGTAAACTAAAGCAAATTGGAACAAAACGCAGGAACACAAAGACAAGAACTGAAAAATGCATAATTAAGTTGGCACACAAGCTGGAATTGGCACGCAAAGATTTAAGCTAGAATTGAACTGAAATTACAGCTATTGTTAACTAAACAGACTCCCTAACTGATTGTCCTGC
Organism: Boesenbergia rotunda; assembly: GCA_024364735.1. Classification (NCBI taxonomy): domain Eukaryota; kingdom Viridiplantae; phylum Streptophyta; class Magnoliopsida; order Zingiberales; family Zingiberaceae; genus Boesenbergia; species Boesenbergia rotunda. Next base: position 377,418 of record JAGFNQ010001156.1, on the reverse strand, counting down.
AGGATTAAAACCGAATTAAGTAAAAACAGTTCAGAAATTGAAAGTAACAAACTGATACGAGTGTAGCAAACAGAACTGGGTTGCAGAATTTAAATTACAGCTAAATCAGCAGAAATTAACTAACTACACTACTCCTCAACCCTTCCCCAGCTCAAGAGCTCCTTGTTCGTCACACAAGGGAGAACCTCGGACCTGCAAGCTCAGCAATTCAGTGGAAGAACTATCTCTGCTACCGAATCAATTCAGACCTTGCTCAAACCGAAAACTGCTTCCAACTTCTTCAAACTAGCTGTGGTGGATTGCGATTGGGATTAGGGAATGATCCGAGCCTTCCAGGGAACCCCTCTGGCTAGCTTGGATGAGATGGCGATGGCGCACAGCTGAGCTTGCTAAAATCGGATAGCAGAACTGCTGAAACCTCATGCAGCCCTGTTATTGAGCAAAATCCAATCTGAAAACCTCACAGAGAACTCTCTCCACTGACCTAGCCCTTGCTCTAGTGAAGGATTGAGTGATCACGCCTTCGGATGGATGAAAAGCTTGAAGAACACGAAGAAAAATGAACGAAGCTACTGTTGCGGCGAAGACGCGATGAGGAGGAAGCTACGCAGAATTTTTCCTTAAGTAATTAACATTGGACGGCTCAGATTGATTTAAGGAAATCCAACGGATGATATTGCTCGGATTTGATCCAAACTTTAATGATGATGATCAGGGGTCAGGATCTACCTCGTGGTAGCTCAGATCCTCCAGATTTACAACGGATGGTCCAGATCACCCTAATCTTTGAATGGACGATCTAGAGCCCTCCGAGCTTGATCCAACGGTTGATTTAGCTCTGATTGGAGTGAAACCTTCAGATCTTGATCAGAGTGCTTGATCAACCCTAACCCTAGCTCAGATTGCTTCAGATGGTCCCAGATGGCTCAGATCTAGCCACTTTTGAATCGGACGGCCCAGATTTAATCCTAATCTTGATAACTCGATCCGGGTTACTTCCGACTCAAGTTTGACCCAATATGCCCTAGGTCCATGAACCTTTCATGCCTACAAAGATAGATCACAAATTTAGTGGTCAAATAATCCAAATATGTACAAATTTATAATTAAGTCCAAAATAAGAGTAAGTTCTAAAACCTAGGGCAATTTCACAATTAAGCAATAAAAACATAGGTCAAACATGGATTTTAGCAACTCAAATAATCAATAAAATGGTACTTATCAACTGTCCATTTGTTTGGAGATGGTAGGAAGTAGAAACTTTGTGCACAACCCCATACTTGCTAACTAGAGCCTTCATGTGTTTATTGCAAAAATGAGATCCTTGGTCACTTATGATAGCCCTTGGAATTCCAAACCTGCAAATGATATGTGACCTGAAAAACTAACAACAACACAAGAATCATCAATCTTGGAGGGAATGGTCTCCACCCATTTAGAAACATAATCTACAGCAAGTAAAATATACATGTATCCACAAGATGCAGGAAAAGGTCCCATAAAATCTATTCCCCATACATCAAAAATCTCACAAAAAAGCATAGTGTGTTGGGGCATCTCATTTCTAGCTCCTATGTTCCCAGTTTTCTGACATCTATCACAGTTCTTATAAAACAGATATGCATCATGAAATAAGGTAGGCGAATACAATCCACACTCTAAAACCTTCCTAGCTGTTCTTTGGGGTCCAAAATGCCCACCCCCCACAGGCTGATGAATGGCAAAATGCAAGGACTGAAGAAAACTCATGGTTAGGTATGCACCTTCTAATTATTTGATCATTACAAAACTTCCATAAACAAGGATCATCCCACACATAGAATTTAGCATCACTTTTAAGTTTATCTTTTTGAGCCTTAGAAAATTGTGTAGGAAAAACATGAGCTACTAGAAAGTTAACAAGGTCTGCATACCAAGGCGACTCACCATGTATCGCAAGAAGGTGCTCATCTCTAAAGTCATCATCAATAGTGGTAGGGGGTCCATCTCTCTCAATTCTGCTCAAGTGGTCTGCAACTAAATTCTCTTTTCCACTTCTATCTCGGATTTCCAAGTCAAATTCTTGGAGTAGAAGCATCCATCTGTTTAGTCTAGGCTTAGCATCTAGCTTTTTCAAAAGGTACTTTAGAGCTGCATGATCAGAAAAAATAATGACATGTGAGCACAACAAATATGATCTAAATCGATCTAAAGCAAAAACAATAGCAAGAAGCTCTTTTTCAGTGGTGGTGTAGTTGGCTTGTGCAACATCTAGGGTCTTGGAGGCATAGCATATGACATGAGGTGCTCCATCCACCCTTTGTGCAAGAACAGCTCCTACTGCAAAATTAGATGCATCACACATTAATTCAAAAGGTAAATTCCAGTCAGGGGGTCTAATGATAGGAGCTGAGGTAAGAGCCTCTCTTAATCTTTAAAAAGCTTCTTTGCATTTGTCATCAAAATAAAATTCCACATCTTTTTGCAACAATCTAGTCATGGGCCGAGCTATCTGATAGGTATCATTTTATTGATTATTTTAGTTGCTAAAATCCAGTTTGACCCATATTTTACTTGCTTAATTGTGAATTTACCCTAGGTTCTAGGACTTGCTTTTATTTTGGACTTAATTGCAAATTTTTACACATTTGAATTATTTGGCCACTAAATTTTTGATCTATTTTTGTAGGCATGAAAGGATCATGGACCTAGGGCAGGCTGGGTCAAACTTGAGTCGGAAGTGGACCCGGATCGAGTGATCAAGCTTCAGATTAATCTGGGTCGTCCGATTCAAAAATGGATAGATCTGAGCCATCTGGGAACTTCTGAGGTGATCCGAGCTAGGGTTAAGGCTGATCAAGCACTCAGGTCAAGATCTGAGATTTTCATCCCAATCAGAGATCATTCAACCGTTGGATCGAGCTCAGAGGGTTCTAGACTGTCCATTTAAAGATCAGGTTGATCTAGGCCATCCATTGCAAATCTGGAGGATCCGAGCTACTGGGAGGAAGATCCTGACCCTTAATCAACATCATCAAAGTTTGGTTCAGATTGGAGAAGATCCGACCGTTGGATTCATTCAAAACGATCTCAGTCGTTGATTTCAAAGTATTTAATCAAAAACTCCTCCCCATTGCACAGTGTCACGTCTTCGCTGCAACAATTCATCTTCTTCGTTTTTCTTCGAGTTTTCCAGCAATTTCCTTAGTTTGAAGGCATGACCACCTCATTTCAACCTTGGAACAAGATTTGGATCATTGGGAGATAGTTTCTGTGGAGATTTCAGCTCAAAATTGCGCCGGAACAGAGCTGTCTGAGGGTTTCGGCAGTTTTGTGATCCGATCGCTTGGATCTCACTGTTTGCCATGTCCGTCCATCTGAGCCATCTGTAGGGGTCCTCGGGAGTGCTCAGAAGATTTTCACTCATCATCGCAATCCATTATATTGAGATCGAGGAGTTCGGACTGGATTTCCCAGCTACGTGCAGTTTGTGAGCCGAGTCGAGATTGAAGTTGTTTTCCAACTGATTTGCGGAGCTGAAGGGGTTCTTGGCTTGCCCTTGTGTGACGACAAGGAGGTTTTGAGCTAGAGAAGGATTGAGGCTTAGTTTCTTTAGCTAATCTCTGTTGTTTTTAGCTGTAATTTCAGTTTCTGCGTGCCATTTATTGTTTCTGAATTTCAGATTAATTAAGCTTAGTTTTCTGATTTGTTCCAGCTTTAATCAGTTTCATTTATGCAAGTTAATGAGATAGATTGCTTGTTAGTTAACTCTCAGATTTGATTTCAGTTGTTTTACACTCTAGATCTTGCGTATCAACTTATGTTCTGCGTACCAGTCTATGTTTGGTTACTGAATTTTGTGTCCACTTGTGTGCCAGTTTTATTCTGCGTATCAGTTCTATTTTGTATCAGATCAATTGTGTTCTGCGTATCAGTTTGCAATTATTAGCTTCAGCTCTCAATTTGACACTGCATCATTGCCATCGATTGTTTAAATCCATGCATTTTTACCTCTGCCTTCGAATTATGGCTGCAAATCAGTTGCTGATCTGAAATTATGCTTCAGATTTAGTTGTCATTGCATTCATCAATGTTTGAACTCTGCATTTAATCCATTTGCTTTACGTCAGTTGCCTTGTATCAGTTTATAGATTTGCATTTAGTTTCAATTTTTGGTATCAAGTTGTTTTGATTTAATTGCTTGCATTTTGGTGTCAAGTGAAGTTTCGGTTTTAATTGGAGATTCATGAAGTTCAAAATAATTCATGCTTTGCTTTTGCATTTGAAATCAGATTTGTTTTCTTTCAAATTCGGTTTAGCTGCCTTGGTAGATTAAGCTTTCTATTGGCTAAGTTCCTTAGTTTCCATTACTTGTTTAGTTCTTTTGGTTAAAGTTTTGTTCCTTTCATTTCAATTTCGATTTCTAATTGAAACCAAAACCTAGATTTTATTTGAAACCCAAAAATATCAACGACACATAAACTCGAGCTCGAATCAAGCAACCTCAACTAGCCCTCGGAAAAATACGACCTGTGGCCCCTTTACTACGTTTTTATATTCGATAGCAAAAAGGGTTTCCAGCTTTACACATATCTAAATTTTGAGACCCACATTTTTGACACCTAGTTAGCGGGCATCAAAATTTTTGGCGCCATTGCCGGGGACCTACCAGTTGATTTGTTTGATTTTTGCTTGTGTGCTTATTTCACATCTTTCTTGATTTATTTTTTGTGCTTACTGCTATATCTGGTGATCTGATTTTATTTATTTCATCTTTCTTTATCTACTTTTACTGCGATTTGTTTTTGTTTTTATGACCAGGTCTACATGTGGTGATCTTGAAGAATTTGACCCTGAAATTGAGAGGACTTTCAGAGCAAGGAGGAACCAAGGCATACTTTCAGAGACTACTGATATTCCTTCTCTTCAGTCTATTCTCACTCATTCAGGCAGTATCATGGCAGACCACCAGAAGACTATGAAGGAACTCGCAGCACCAGATGCTACATTTCAGTATTCCAGCATTGCTTATCCAGAGCTTGCTGGTGATTTTGAGCTTAGATCTGGACTCATCCATTTGCTGCCCAAGTTTCAAGGATTATCTGGAGAAGATCCAAATAGACACCTGCATGAGTTTCACGTTGTATGCTCCACTATGAAGCCTCAGGGCATTTCAGAAGAAGATATCAAGCTGAGAGCTTTTCCCTTTACCCTGACAGGAGCAGCAAAAGATTGGTTTTACTACTTACCTACTGGGCACGTGTCTAGTTGGATTTCTATGAAGAAAGCATTTTTGGAGAAATATTTTCCAGCCTCCCGAACAACAATCATCAGAAAAAGTATTTGTGGTATTCAGTAAGTAGTGGGGGAGACACTTTATGACTACTGGGAGAGATTCAACAAACTGTGTTCTAGTTGCCCCCAGCATCAGATCAGCGAGCAGCTTCTGATTCAGTATTTTTATGAGGGATTGTTGCAGATGGACAGGATTATGATAGATGCTGCAGCTAGAGAAGCCCTAGTGAACAAAACGCCAGATCAAGCTAGGGAACGTATTTCAAACATGGCTGTGAACTCACAACAATTTGGAAGCAGAGCATTGACCACCAGAGGAGTGGGTGAAGTTCAGGTAGTTCCTAATGATCAGAAGGAGATTAAGAATGCATTGGTAGAGCTCACATCAGCGGTTAAGCAAATGGGTCTTAATATTACAAGTCAAAATTCAACTCCTTCGGTTCTTCCACAATCAAGCCAATTGATGAGTGTATGTGATATTTGCTCTAGCCAATAACACAATTCAGATTCATGTCCCAACCTCCAACAAGATGAGTCAATAGCAGCATTGGTCGGGGACAATTTCAAGCTAGGAATAACCCATACTCTTCTACTTATAACCCTGGTTGGAGGGATCATCCAAATCTGAAATATGAGAATTCTTTTTACCAACAAAACCCCTCACAACAGCAGTTCCAGCAATCACAACAACAATTCCAGCAAACACAGTAAAATCAGCAAGTTTTTCAGCCCCAAAATCCGCATTTCCAACCTACATATCAGCAACCTCAGCCCTAATTTCAGCAATTCCAGCCTCAATTTCAGCCAATTCAACAAGGGCAGCAAGGCTTTCAAGCATTTTCCACTTTCCAACCTCAAAACCAGCAAGTTTTCCAGCCCTCACAGCCTTACAATTCAAGTTTCCAGCCTTCGAATCCGAATTTCCAGCATATGAAATTTCAGTCCTCGCCACAGCAAGTTCCATATCAGAACTAGAATTTTCAAGGATACAATTCTCAGCAAGTTTCACCGACATTCCAGCCAAGTTTTCATCCCTTTCAACAACAATTTCAGCCCTCCTATCAGCCCCAACAGCCCTATGTTCGACAATTTCAACAACCTACTTCATCATTTCAAGGTCAATCAAGGAACTATGCTAACTATGGAAGCTATGGTGGCTCTAGTGGAGGGAATGCTCAACAACAAATGCTGGAGATGCTACAATAAGTTTTACAACAACAACAACAATAGCAGCAAGTTTTACAACAACAACAACAACAATAGCAACAAAGGACTGAGTCAGCCATACAAAACCTTGAGAGGTAAATGGGACAATTGGCTAGTGGGATAAATCAAAGACAAGCTCAAGGATCAAGCCAACTACCTTCCCAAGCTATTCCCAATCCGAAAGGAAACGTTAGTGCTATTACTTTGAGGAGTGGGAAGGTTACATCATCTCAAAATGGTCCAAGAGCTGAAATTTCTGAAAACAGGGCAACACCTCCATTTCTAGCTCAAAACAGCACCTGCAACGATTTCAAATTCAGTTGGTTCCACCCCTAGTCCGTGCCCAACTCCTTCCTCAAGTAATCCTGCAATTTTGGTGGAAAACAGAGGAGAAATCAGTGCCGAGACTCAATTCACAGCAGCTACACCGCAGGGGACAGCAGTCCAAAATTCAGCCTCTCCACTTTCAGCCAAAGAAGATGAATTGAGGGTTCCCTTACCCTTTCCACAGCGGAAAGCACAAGCCAAAAGACAAGTGGAGGAGGAGAAAGCCAAGGAATACAATGAACTGGTAAAACTTTTCAGTAAAGTAGAGATTAATGTACCTTTGCTGACTATGATTAAACAGATTCCTAAGTATGCAAAATTCCTGAAAGATCTCTGTGTTCACAAGAAAAAGCTTAAGGAAAATGAATTGGTCAGCCTGGGGAAAAATATTTCAGCACTTATTCATGTCATACCTCAGAAGTGTGAAGACCCTGGAGTATTTACTGTATCTTGTGAGATAGGAAGCACCATGTTCCATAATGCCATGCTTGATTTAGGAGCTTCCATTAATGCGATGCCCAGGTCAGTCTTCCAGATGCTTGGCATAGGCCCTTTACAGCCCACTGGTGTGGTGATACAGCTAGCAAACAGGAGCCAGACCCACCCAGCTGGTATGATTGAAGATGTTTTGGTGAAGATAAAGGAGCTAATATTTCCTGCAGATTTTTATATCTTAGATATGGAGGGAGATTATCTTGCACACCGTTCTCCACTTATTTTAGGAAGACCATTTCTGAAGACTGCTAGAACAAAAATTGATGTATATGCTAGTACACTTTCCATGGAGATTGGAGACACGGTGGTTCAGTTTATCCTTTTCGATGCTATGAAGCACCCGAGAGAGGATCACTCCATTATGAGCATGGGTATTCTTGAGGAGTTGGAGGATACAGAGTTAGAGGCTGAGGAATTTTTACCTGATTTTTCGGGAGGAGCTCTTTATTCAGAGGAGGCTGAGGGAGTATTTACTGCCGAGACTGAGGATATTTCAGAAGACATTTCAGATGTATTTCCAGCTGGAGAGGTTTTTCTAGGTGTAGGGGATTGCACAGAGCCCCAAGGATCAACTATTTCTATTGAGATTCATAGTGTAGGGATTGCACAGAGCCCCAAGGATCACTCACACCCACTGAGGAAGGCCAGATTGAACTGAAGCCACTACCAGACCACTTGAAGTATGCATACCTAGGAGAGGAGCAGACTTTTCCCGTGATTATTGCACAACATTTGGAGTCAGAGCAAGAGGAAAAATTGTTGCAAGTCCTGAGGCACTACAAGAAGGTAATTGGGTGGACTTTATCAGATATACCAGGTATCAGCCCAGCTATCTGTATGCACAGGATATTTTTGGAAGAAAATGTCAAACCCGTGAGGCAGCGACAGTGGAGACTTAATCCACTTATTTTGGACGTTGTAAAGAAAGAGGTGACTCAACTTCTTCAGGCAGGTATCATTTACCCTATTTCTGACAGTCAATGGGTTAGTCCTATATACGTGGTGCCTAAGAAATCTGGAGTGACAGTGGTGACAGATGAAAGCAATGAACTAGTGCCCACCAGAGTTAAGAATTCCTGGAGAGTCTGCATTGATTACAGGAAGCTTAACAAGGTCACAAGGAAAGATCACTTCCCTTTACCCTTTATTGATCAGATGCTTGAAAGACTGGCAGGGAAGTCACATTATTGCTTTTTAGATGGATACTCAGGCTACTTTCAGATTTGTATAGATCCAGAGGACCAGGAGAAGATTACCTTCACTTGCCCCTTTGGCACTTTCGCCTACAGATGTATGCCCTTTGGACTCTGCAATGCACCCAGTACATTTCAGAGATGCATGGTAAGTATATTTGGTGAGTTGCTAGAGCACTGTATGGAGGTATTTATGGATGATTTTTTAGTTTATGGCACGTCTTTTGATTCATGCATAGAAAATTTATCTAGGGTTTTACACCGTTGCATTGAAACTAACCTTGTGCTGAATTTTGAAAAATGTCATTTCATGGTGGAGCAGGGTATTGTACTTGGACATATAGTCTCTCGGAGAGGTATAGAGGTAGATCCTGCAAAAATTAGTGTTATTTCTTCTTTATCTTACCCCGTATGTGTACGGGATGTTCGTGCTTTCCTTGGACATGCAGGTTTCTACCACAGATTTATTAGAGACTTCAGTTTGATTGCTCGACCCTTGACAAGACTTTTGTAGAAAGATGTTGATTTTCATTTTGATGATAAGTGCAAAGAAGCTTTTCACAGACTCAGGGAGGCTCTTACTTCAGCTCCAATCATTAAATCACCTGATTGGACTTTACCCTTTGAATTAATGTGTGATGCTTCTAATTTTGCAGTGGGAGCTATTCTAGCACAGAGGGTTGATGGAGCACCTCATGTCATCTACTACGCCTCCAAAACCCTAGATGTCGCCCAAGCCAACTACACCACCACTGAAAAGGAGCTTCTTGCCATTGTTTTTGCTTTAGACCGTTTCAGATCCTATTTATTGTGCTCACATGTAATTATTTTTTCTGATCATGCAGCTCTAAAATACTTGTTGAAAAAGCCTGATGCAAAACCTAGATTGATCAGATGGATGCTCCTGCTCCAAGAATTTGACCTGGAGATCAGAGACAGAAGTGGAAAAGAGAACCTAGTTGCAGATCACTTCAGCATACTTGAAGGAAATGGATCTCCTACCACTATTGACGATGATTTCAGAGATGAGCACTTGATTGCAATACATGGTGAGACTCTGTGGTATGCAGACCTAGTTAATTTTCTAGTTGCACATGTCTTTCCCACTCACTTTTCTAAAGCTCAAAAAGATAAACTTAAAAGTGATGCAAAATTTTATGTGTGGGATGATCCTTATTTATGAAAGTTTTGTAATGATCAAATAATTAGGAGATGCGTACCAGATCATGAAGAGTTTTCTTTTGTCCTTACATTTTGCCATTCATCAGCTTGTGGGGGGCATTTTGGACCCCAGAGAATTGCTAGGAAAGTGCTAGAGTGTGGATTATACTGGCCCACCCTTTTTCATGATTCATATGTCTTTTATAAAAATTGTGATAGATGTCAGCGAACTGGGAACATAGGAGCGAGACATGAGATGCCCCAAAACACAATTCTTTACTGTGAGATTTTTGATGTTTGGGGAATAGATTTTATGGGACCTTTTCCTGCATCTTATGGTTATCTGTATATTTTACTTGCTGTGGATTATGTTTCAAAATGGGTGGAGGTCATTCCCTCCAAGACTGATGATTCTTCTGTTGTTTGTAGTTTTGTTAGGTCACACATTTTTTTGCAGGTTTGGAATTCCAAGAGCCATAATTAGTGACCAAGGATCTCATTTTTGCAACAAAAACATGAAGGCACTGCTGAGTAAATATGGGGTTGTACATTAGGTTTCTACATCCTATCATCCCCAAACAAATGGACAGGCTGAGATTTCAAACAGAGAAATCAAATCTATTCTGGAAAAGACAGTTGGACCCACTAGAAAAGATTGGAGCAAAAGATTAGATAATGTACTTTGGGCCTACAGAACAGCATTTAAGACACCGATTGGCATGTCTCCCTACCGCTTGGTATATGGCAAAGCTTGTCACCTCCCCGTGGAAATAGAGCACAAAGCATATTGGGTAGTAAAAGCTTGTAATTTCGATGCTACCAAGGTGGGAGAAGAAAGAAAATTGCAACTCCAAGAACTTGAAGAAATTCGGCTAGAAGCATTTGAAAATTCAAGGATCTACAAAGAAAAGACCAAAAACTTCCATGACAAGTACATTTTGAAGAAAGACTTCCAAATTGGTGACAAGGTATTATTGTACAAATCAAGGCTTAAATTGATAAAAGATAAATTAAGGTCAAGGTGGGATGGTCCATTTATTGTAACTAACATTTTTCCCTATGGTGTTGTGGAAATTCAAGATGTATCTAATGGTTTTATTTGGAAAGTCAATGGCCACCGGCTCAAAAGGTACTTTGAAGAATTAAAGGAGCTAGAGGTGGATGGTTTGGACATGAACGAAGCTATCTACCCAACTTAAGGGGAGTTTACTTTTCATACACTTACATTTCATTGTATATATCATTTTCATGTTCTAGGAGTAAAATTTTCTCTTTTTGAAGTGAGTAGTTGATAATAAATTCTTAGGCAAAATAGAATAAATAAATAGACATTGTAAATACCATGTTATTTCTTTTAGCACTTTTGTTCTTAGTGAATAAATGTATCCCTCTAGGTTATCTCCATAGCATTTTAGAGTCTTTTGAAAATTAATTAAATTTGGTTGTTAAAACTTAGGGTTTAAGCTAATGGATGAAATCATGGATGCTTGAGTACTACTTGGCTTTAGATTCTTAATTGATGACTTGAGATGAATCATTTGCACCTAGTGAGAATTAGCCTTATTTTTGTGACACACATATGTGATTGTACTCTAGAACTTGCTTAGGTTCTTTCAAAACCATATTTCAATGATTGGATCACATCTATAGAGACTAATCAATTTGTTTACCTTTCCATATCAATTTTTGGCACTAATCATGTTTATTCTATTTTTTTCTTTTTTTTTCATTATTCCTACTCTTAACCACACTTTTCTATGGATTTGTTTGTTTGGAATGTTTCTTAATGTTACCTTGCCTGAGACGGACAAAAGATCAAGTGTGGGGGAGTTGGCTAGTGTTTTGGAATCATTTTTTGTAGCAAGAAGGCATTTTGTTTCAAAGAAAAGAAATTTCTGCAATTACATGTGCCAAGAATGAGTTTGAGTGAGTTGGTGTCAAGAATGAGCAAGAGAGATGGAAGCAAGTGGAGCATCTAGATCCTTATCATACTTTGAAGATTCAAGTGGCAAGCAATGGAAAAATCTGAAAAAAATTGCACTCCGACATGGAAAATCTGTGCCATTTCAAAGGAAAGGAAAATCTGTGTCATTTCAAAGGAAAGGAAAATCTATGCCAAAAAGAAAAGAAAAAAATGCTATGGAGAATTCGGCCACTCTGCTAGCACTGAATGTGCAGCTGTTTGTGCCAAAGGGAATTCGGCTGAAGAAGGCAGAATTTGTGCCAACGTCCAAGTGGCACGCAGTGAGATTTAGAGTAGGAACTATGGAAGTGATAAAACTCAGAAACAATCTGCCAGAAGCTGAAATGCAGCTGTTCTTTGCTGTAGAAATCAGAAATACTTTGGGAGAAGATGAATTGCAGCTGAACAAATCAACTTGGAGCTGCTGAAATGATACAAGTCCATTGAAGGACTGTTTGTGAAGCTGAATTGGAGAAATCAGCTATGCATCACTGATTTTAAACAGAAATTGCAGAATGGTTATCCCGGAACTCAATCTCTTGGAAGAAGATTTCAAACTATGGGTAAATTGAAGTGAAAGTTTAAACTGCTCTTGAGGCAATTGGATGAAATTAGGTCAGATAAAGAAAGAAAGAAATCAGCAATACGGCACTACAATTGTGGATCATGTTGAATTCGGCTTAAGTAGGAAGAAAAATTTCTGTGCCAAAAGAAAAAATTTCTGTGAAGATATCTTGGGTCGAAAGTGGCTTGGATCAAGAATTGGGAAGTTAAAATCAGCAACCCTTTGTTGGAAGTCTGAAACATAGCTGTAAAAAAAATCAGAATGTCTAAATTGCAGCTGTGATGGGGCAGAAATTGCTGGTTGAAACTAATCTGAAACTAATGCAAGGGCTGCTGATAGGGAGTAAGAACAAAACATTCACCAGTGAAATGGAATTAAGTATATGTGGTTGATGAAATTTTAGATCGAAAAAAATAGAAAAAAAAAAGAAATTTTGGCAGTGTAGTGCAGTGGCTAAAATTCTCCTCTATGATGTGATGCCAATTGTTTGAGAAATCAGATTCATGATTCTGAAAATGAATTGCCGTGGAGCTGGGATCTGGAAAAAGAAAGAACAAAAAGAAAAGGAAAGTGAATGAGTGTGTCAACTAGAGAAGGGGATGTATCACAAAGGAGTTGTAAGAATTGTTTAGTGAGGGTTAAAAGTGGAGCATCTAATTCCCTAATTGTTACTTGATTTCTCAAGTTTTCTGATTTAAATCTGATCCGCAATGCTCCATTAGAAGAATTCAGAGCAGAGAAAAAAGAAGAAGAGCAACAGTTTGAAAAAAAAACAGGGAAACAAAGAAACAAGTGGACACAAGGGAGTTTCGGCACCCTGAATTCAGTGGAGTTAATCTCATTCAAATCCAAGCTTTGAATCACAAACAATCTGACTTTTCCAGAGAGAAAGAAAGAAGAAAAAAAATATGATGAAAAGAGGAAAAAGAAACAAGTGGCACGCAAAAGGCGAAATTGGCACATTGAGACTAATAGGGTTTTCTTCATCCAAATCAAAGGCATTGTTCAAATTTGACTTCACCACACTTTTTATATCACTAGAGGACTGAAACAAGAAGCAAAGTACATTGGAAACATTCTTGAGCAACCAAGTCTCCCACTTCATCAATTTTTCTATTTTCTTGGCTTCCACTTCATTCTTATCTTTTTCCATGTTTTTCACTTGTTTTTGTAGATGTGGATCCTAATCATGAATAATGGTGGAGAGTAGATAACAAGCAAGCCTATGGTAGTGCAAAAAGCATGTGTGTTTGAGTGAGCTCCACTTTCATCATAAATTTAGAACTCAAGAAGAGAGCCACCAAAAATTTCCCTTGAAAGGCTAGTGAGTTAAATTCATCTCCATGAATCATGAAGGATGAAAAGGCTAAGTTGTTGATTTAAGGATGAGATACTATCCATAGAGTTTAGATTTTTGAGAATTGACAACCTTAGGTAATTTCTTTTCATTTACTTCTGATTATGCTTGGAAAAAGTCTAAGGGATCCATACTTAGTAGTTTTGCGAGACGCTCAAGCTTAAGTGTGGGGGAGTTGATAGGTATCATTTTGTTGATTATTTTAGTTGCTAAAATCCAAGTTTGACCAATATTTTACTTGCTTAATTGTGAATTTACCCTAGGTTCTAGGACTTGCTTTTATTTTGGACTTAATTGCAAATCTTTACACATTTGAATTATTTGGCCACTAAATTTTTGATCTATTTTTGTAGGTGTGAAAGGATCATGGACCTAGGGCAGGTTGGGTCAAACTTGAGTCGGAAGTGGACCCGGATCGAGTGATCAAGCTTCAGATTAATCTGGGTCGTCCGATTCAAAAATGGCTAGATCTGAGCCATCTGGGAACTTCTGAGGCGATCCGAGCTAGGGTTAAGGCTGATCAAGCACTCAGATCATGATCTGAGATTTTCATCCCAATCAGATATCATTCAACTGTTGGATCGAGCTCAGAGGGTTCTAGACTGTCCATTTAAAGATCAGGTTGATCTGGGCCATCCGTTGCAAATCTGGAGGATCCGAGCTACTGGGAGGCAGATCCTGACCCTTGATCAACATCATCAAAGTTTGGTTCAGATTGGAGAAGATCTGACCGTTGGATTCATTCAAAACGATCTCAGCCGTTGATTTCAAAGTATTTAATCAAAAACTCCTCCCCATTGCACAGTGTCGCGTCTTCGCCGCAACAGTTCATCTTCTTTGTTTTTCTTCGAGTTTTCCTGCAATTTTCTTAGTTTGAAGGCGTGACCACCTCATTTCAACCTTGGAACAAGATTTGGATCATTGGGAGATAGTTTCTGTGGAGATTTCAGCTCAAAATTGCGCCAGAACAGAGCTGTCTGAGGGTTTCGGCAGTTTTGTGACCCGATCGCTTGGATCTCACTATTTGTCATTTCCGTCCATCTGAGCCATCTGTAGGGGTCCTCGAGAGTGCTCAGAAGATTTTCAAATCATCATCGCAATCCATTATATTGAGATCGAGGAGTTCGGACTGGATTTCCCAGCTACGTGCAGTTTGTGAGCCGAGTTGAGATTGAAGCTGTTTTCCAACTGATTTGCGGAGCTGAAGGGGTTCTTGGCTTGCCCTTGTGTGACGGCAAGGAGGTTTTGAGCTAGGGAAGGATTGAGGCTTAGTTTCTTTAGCTAATCTCTGTTGTTTTTAGCTGTAATTTCAGTTTCTGCGTGCCATTTATTGTTTCTGAATTTCAGATTAATTAAGCTTAGTTTTCTGATTTGTTCCAGCTTTAATCAGTTTCATTTATGCAAGTTAATGAGATAGATTGCTTGTTAGTTAACTCTCAGATTTGATTTCAGTTGTTTTACACTCTAGATCTTGCGTATCAACTTGTGTTCTGCGTACCAGTCTATGTTTGGTTACTGAATTTTGTGTCCACTTGAGTGCCAGTTTTATTCTGGGTATCAGTTCTATTTTGTATCAGTTTAATTGTGTTCTGCGTATCAGTTTGCAATTATTAGCTTCAGCTCTCAATTTGTCACTGCATCATTGCCTTCGATTGTTTAAATTCATGCATTTTTACCTCTGCCTTCGAATTATGGCTGCAAATCAGTTGCTGATCTGAAATTGTGTTTAGATTCAGTTGTCTTTGCATTCATCAGTGTTTGAACTCTGCATTTAATCCATTTGCTTTACGTCAGTTGCCTTGTATCAGTTTATAGATTTGCATTTAGTTTCAATTTTTGGTATCAAGTTGTTTTGATTTAATTACTTGCATTTTGGTGTCAAGTGAAGTTTCGATTTTAATTGGAGATTCCTGAAGTTCAAAACAATTCATGCTTTGCTTTTGCTTTTGAAATCAGATTTGTTTTCTTTCAAATTCGGTTTAGCTGCCTTGGTAGATTAAGCTTTCTATTGGCTAAGTTCCTTAGTTTCCATTACTTGTTTAGTTCTTTTGGTTAAAGTTCTGTTCCTTTCATTTCAATTTCGATTTCTAATTGAAACCAAAACCCAGATTTTATTTGAAACCCAAAAATATCAACGACACATAAACTCGAACTCGAATCAAGCAACCTCAACTAGCCCTCGGAAAAATACGACCTGTGGCCCCTTTATTACGTTTTTATATTCGATAGCAAAAAGGGTTTCCAGCTTTACACATATCTAAATTTTGAGACCCACATTTGTGACACCTAGTTAGCGGGCATCACTATCTCACTGAAGTCTCTAATGAATCTCCTGTAGAACCTTGCATGACCAAGAAAAGCTCGAACATCCCGTATGCATACGGGGTAAGATAAAGAAGATATAGCACTAATTTAAGAAGGGTCTACCTCAATACCTCTCCTAGAGACTATGTGACCTATGACAGTACCATGCTCTACCATGAAATGACATTTTTCAAAATTAAGAACAAGATTAGTTTCAATGCATCTATACAAAATCCTAGACAAATTATCTAAACATGAATCAAATGACGTGCCAAAAACTGAAAAATCATCCATGAAAATCTCCATACAGTGCTCTAATAACTCACCAAATATACTTACCATGCATCGGTGGAAAGTCCCAGGAGCGTTGTAGAGTCCGAATGACATCCGTCTGTAAGCAAATGTGCCAAAAGGACAAGTGAAGGTGGTCTTCTCTTGATCCTCTGGGTCTATGCAAATCTGGAAATATCCTGAGTACCCATCCAAGAAGCAGAAATGAGACTTCCCTGCCAACCTCTCAAGCATCTGATCAATAAAAGGCAAAGGGAAGTGATCTTTCCTCTTGACTTTGTTTAGCTTCCTGTAGTCAATGCAAACTCTCCATGAATTTTTAACTCTAGTGGGCACTAACTCATTGCTTTCATTTTCCACCACTGTAACTCTAGATTTCTTAGGCACCACATGGATGAGACTAACCCACTGGCTATCAGAAATAGGGTAGATGATACTTTCCTGTAATAGTCGAGTCACCTCTTTCTTTACCACATCCAAAATTAGTGGATTAAGTCTTCTCTGTGGTTGCCTAACTGGTTTGACATTTTCCTCCAAAAATATCCTGTGCATGCAAGTAGTTGGGCTAATATCTGGTATATCTGATAAAGTCCACCCAATAGCTTTCTTGTGCTGCCTCAGGACTTGTAGTAATTTTTCTTCTTGCTCTGATTCCAAGTATTGAGCAATAATGACAGGAAAATTCTGCTCCTCTCCTAGAAAAGCATATTTCAAATGATCTGGTAGTGACTTAAGCTCAATCTGGGCCTGCTCAATAGGTATGGGTGATCCTTGGGGCTCAATGTAATCCCCTACATTCTCACACCTCTCTTCTGATGTAACGCCCGCCCTTTTTCCCACACCTTATGGTGTGGCGAGAAAGCGGCGTTACGCTAACATACATTGTACACATATAACATCCTAATGCAGCGGAATAATTTTTTTTTCTACACATGCATTTAACCATACAACTAATCCATGAAACATATATACATGCCTAAATTATCATTCATGAACATGGTGACGTTGTAACTTAGCATATTACCAGCATACAAAGCATCATGATATAAACTTTCCATAGCTTATCCATAAGCATCATAAGTAGCAAGTAAGTTATCCATAAACATCACGAGTAGTAAGTTGTTTCTTAGGCATAACTATCATGAGTTTAGCATAAACCAAAGGAGGCATTATAAACACAAGACATGCGATAGGTGTAAATAGAAAAATCCTTTGCCATGTCACTGCCACACACACATACTCTTGCCCCTCCTGCTGCTTCCCTTAGTAACCTCTTGCTTGATCTGCGGTATAACAAAAATAAGACTATAAGCACATAGGCTTAGTAAGACCCTTTCCTACTCACGAAAATCCATACGTCACATAATCATAAACATGAAACGGTTGACATTGCATAATTCCGAACATAAAGCATAAACCTAAAACATACTTATCATGGCATAATTCTTGAAATCACCATAAGCATAAACTTACTTATCATGACATAATTCTTAACATGAACATTTGCATAAACATACTTATCATGGTATCATTCTTAACATGAACATAAATATAAACATACTTATCATGGTATCATTCTTAACATGAACATAACCATAAACATACTTATCATGGTATCATTCTTAACATGAATATAAACATAAACATACTTATCATGGTATCATTCTTAACATGAACATGAACATGAACATAAACATACTTTTCATGGCATAATGCATAACATAAATGAATGCATAATATCATAAGGATGCTTAATTTGAAAACCATAGTTATAAATACTTAAACATAATCATAACATCATGGGGGTCCCCGGCTTGTACCACATACATACATCATATGCGCGCATCCCTAAGTAAATACGAGGTAGCTAATCTCGACCTACTAGGGTAAGGACAGCTACGGTAGTCCTAGAACCGAGGCGTTCTTAAGGTGCCTATCCCTATTGGACAGCTTCGGTAGTTCCAGAACCGTGGGCAGCTTTGGTAGTCCAGAACCGGGGCGTTCTTAAGGTGCCCATCCCTTGGACCCTTACTTCAGTCCGATACAAGCCCATTCATAAAAATAAAATACTTCACATACTTCATCATTCATAGAATATTCTTAGCATAAACATAATCTTGTTTCATGAAACTTGACATAAGAATAGGAACAGCTGCGGTAGTTCCAGAACCATGGACAGCTATGGTAGTCCAGAACCGAGGCGTTCTTAAGGTGCCCA
This sequence comes from Boesenbergia rotunda, assembly GCA_024364735.1. Lineage (NCBI taxonomy): Eukaryota > Viridiplantae > Streptophyta > Magnoliopsida > Zingiberales > Zingiberaceae > Boesenbergia > Boesenbergia rotunda. The sequence continues at coordinate 359,064 of JAGFNQ010001156.1, read as the reverse complement.
TCCCTTAGCATGACATAAACATACTTGACATTTCATCATTCATACTTAACATCATGATGCCTTAAAGGCATGAACATTCATCATCATTCATTATCTTCATTCATAAGGTATGTCATGCATACATCATTTTGTCTTAGAGTCAAGATCCTCATTTTCATTCATCATCTTCATTCTTAAACATGGCATGGCACACATACATATCATTCATAAGGCATGGCACACGTACATATCATTCATAAGGCATGGCACACATACATATCATTCATAAAGCATGGCATACATACATATCATTCATAAAGCATGGCATACATACATAATTAGCACCTTAATTCATAAAGCATGCATGATCATGGTACATAGGAAAACATGCATAGATCTTTTCATACATGATACATATTCTCTAGGTTCATGGCACATGGTCTAAACATTTATGAATAATCATAGCACATGACCTAACATACAAAGTCATAATATATCATACATGAAGCTACGATTCTAGGTAACCTAGAAATTAACCTAGAAATTCTTACAACATGCTTAAACATGTACATACATCATAGTAACCTATAAACAAGTATCCTTGAGACCTTAACCCAACCCAAACCCTAAACCTTGGAGTTGGCCGAAAGTTCCAAGGAGGAGGCTCCATCATTCAATCCACATGAAAGGTTCCATGATTAAAAGAAAACTCATACATCACATACAAAACCATAGGAAGCCACTATACCCCATAATTGGAGCCAACCCTAATTTTCTTACCCTAGAAATGCTCTTGGCTGAAACCCTAAAGAGCCATAAGTCCATAGGAAAAATTCATATAAAACACAATTAATATCCATTAGATCATAGAGGAACCATATAATCATGCTTGAAGGGTTAAATCAAATTCTCATCATGGTATTGAGGAGGTGGCTGAAACTTTTGGGAGACTCAAGTCCATGGAAAAATTCATATAACTCATCATTCATACTCTATTTATCATGGAAAAACATTGGGAAACATTAGTGAAGTTTTAACATCATCCTAAACCTTGGATCATACCTTGGCCGAAACCCTTAAGATGCCCTAACCCTAGATTTCTTCACATATATTCCAAACAATTTCTTATATCATGAAAACAACTTGAAAAATATTATACCACAGGTGAGAAGGTCTTACCTTGGGTTATCTTGATTATCACCTTGAATAAAGAAGCCAAAAGGAAACTTCCTTGACCTTAGACTACCCCTATCCCTTGTAGCCTTGTAGAAAGCCCTTAGATCTTGAAGAAGTGGTCTCCTTGTGAAACTTTTCCAAGGGAAAATTCCCTTTGTAGGGTTCGGCTAGGAAGAAGAAAAAGAAGGAGAGAAGAAGCTTTGGTGGATGAAGAGACAAATGCTTAAGTGCTAAGTTGTCTCTTCCATTCCTCCCTCTTATATACTAGATGAAGGAGGCAAGTGAAGAGACATGATGCTATGACTCTTCACTTCCTTTAGCCTCAACTAAAATCCCTTCCCTTTTCAACTAGCACTCCCTTGCTAGGTGAATTGGTTAGTACATGCATGATGGTATACTAGGTCCAAGGTTCAATCCTTGGTGCATGCACTTTATTTATTTTTTTATTATTTTCGAAAATCCCCCTAAGACCCACCCATAATCATGCTAATATTCCTAATTAAAACCCATTTATATTTATATTAAATTCTACCTAAAATCCACTAATAACCATGGTATTAGAAAAGCCCATTGGTACTTAGCTTTTCAATTTAAATGGGAAAATTATGGATAACTAGGCTAAAGTTCGTACTAGTATCCTTAGGTTCCTCAAAAACTATTTAGACATGATCAATATTTTAAAGAAAATATTGAGAAAATTTTTCGGGTCGTTACAATCCCCCATACCTCGTTAAAGTTCATCCTCGAACTTTGAATAGCTCCGGGTACTTGCGTCTCATCGCGTCCTTGCGTTCCCAGGTGGATTCCTCGAACCGTTGACTTTGCCATACGGTAAGGTGCCTTGGGAAATGGGTTAGTACCAGGAACCAATTCGATCTTGAATTCCACTTCTCTATCAGGAGCTAATCCTGGTAATTCATCTGGGAATACCTCTGGATAATTACATACAACCTTAACATCTTCTAGTTTCTGGTTCTTGGTTTGACTTACGTCGACCACATGTGCTAGGATCCAGTGTATCCCTTGTCTAACATCTTCTATGCTTTGAGAGTCGATAAGAATTTCCCGGTTCTTTTCCTTGGCTCTCCGATAAATTCAACCATAGAATCTGCATCGGGTTGGAAGACTACCTTTCGCTTACGACACTCGATAGAAGCACCGTATTTGCTCAGAAAATCCTTACCCAATATAACATCATAATCCTGCATATCGAGTACTATCAGATCGCAGTAGAGTTCTCTTCCTGCGATTCCGACTGGCACAGCACGCAGCACGCAACACGTAGCACGTGAGTGGATGTCATTATTTCTCCCGAAGGCAGGGTTGTCAAGAACTTGCAGTCTAAAACTTGTGGAGACATATCTATCTTCTTAGTGTAGAACATAGAGATGAACGAGTGTGTTGCCCCAGTATCAAATAATGCAGTAGCATACTGACTGTAAATAAGTATCTGACCTGTGACAACCATTGAAGCATTCGCGGCATCCTCCTTAGTATTAGAGAAAACCCTGGCATCCGCCATAGTTGGTGGGGCCTCCAATCTCTCTTGGCTCATCGGGGTACCTTCCAGCTCAGCTTGCATATAGTGTAGTTTCGCTGGTGCACCCTGGTACTGAACAAGCTGTTGGGGAGGTGCCTGGTTCTTGGTAGGACAGTAAGAGGCTATGTGCCCTTCCACTCCGCAAATGAAACACCGGTTCGTACCTTTGTGGCATCCCCCGGGATGCATTTTCCCGCATGTAGCACACAGGGGAAACCTGGACTGTTTATTTGCTGGGCCCCCTTGGGGGTTGTCCCATGGTTGCCATTTACCACCCTGGTTTCCCTTCCAATTAGCGTTGGTACTCTGAGGTTTCTGACCCCCTGAGCGATAATGAAAGGGAGGAACATTAGGGATAATGAAAGATAAAGAATCGAGGATCCCGAAATGAACTTGATTCTTACTTTCATTTAATGCCTTCCTTTGCTGAATGATATTGTTCAGGTAATGCTCGGTGAGTAGAGCACTACTAAACAGCTCCTCGGCGGTCTGCGGTCTGTTAACTCCGCTGGCCACGTTCAGGGCTATTTTGGGCCGCAACATCTTCAACATAAGTCGGACCCTCTCTTTCTCAGTGCGAACCAGCTCAGGGCATAGACGAGCCAGTCGGTTAAATTTCTTCACGGCTTCATTGACCGAGAGGTTGCCTTGTCGGAATTCCGTGAACTCGTCGTAGTGTTTGTTTGTGGCACGCATATTGAAGAATTCATCGAAGAATTCTAATTCGAAATCTGACCACGTCATATGGTTCACCTGTCTCTTGGCCTTGACCCTTTCCCACCACATTCTGGCATCTCCAGAAAGGCAGAATGATGCACACTTAATCTTCTCATGCTTAGGCCAGTCCAGCAGCTCCATTATACTTTCCACTGTCTTGAACCACGCTTGGGCGTCCCATGGTTCGCCAGCACCCGAGAAATTCTCCGGTTTCAGCATCAACCACTGGATCAGATAAGCCTCTTGTCGAGCCACAGTGGTCGGGCCCGTCGGAGGGGTTTGCGTAATCGTGGGCGCGACGGGTATAGCCGTCTGGTCACCGGTGGAGTGATAGAATTTTCTTGCTGATTCATTAGGGTATTAATGGTTTGCTGCTGCTCGGTAACTTGACGCTGAAGTTGGGTCACTAATTGCATCAGGTCAGGCGATGGAGTTGTCTCATTAAGTCTGTTACTCTGTCTTCTAGCCATGCTTCTCTTCACAAAAGACAAGTATAACGAATGTAAGTTTTTGGTTATTCTTACCCGCATATCCAATTCTAAAGTATTTGGTTTCATAAGAATAAGGTAAAGTATCGTTCATATTACATATCCTTCAAAGTACTTTCTATCATAAAATATCCTTCATACTTGCATATTTTAGAATCATAAGATATCATCCATACTTACATACTTACATATTCTAGACAATAAGGTATGCATAGATTCTAGAATCATAAGATATCATCCATACTTACATATTCAAGACAATAAGGTATGCACAGAGGTACTTACTTAGAAGCGGCAAGATGAAGGCTTGATGTGTGTGTAGTGAGATGGCAAACGGCTCTGATACCAACCTGTAATGCCCGCCCTTTTACACACCTTATGGAGTGGCGAGAAAGCGGCGTTACGCTAACATACATTGTACACATATAACATCCTAATACAGCGGAATAATTTTTTTTTCTTCTACACATGCATTTAACCATACAACTTATCCATGAAACATATATACATGCCTAAATTATCATTCATGAACATGGTGACGTTGTAACTTAGCATATTACCAGCATACAAAGCATCATGATATAAACTTTCCATAGCTTATCCATAAGCATCATAAGTAGCAAGTAAGTTATCCATAAACATCACGAGTAGTAAGTTGTTTCTTAGGCATAACTATCATGAGTTTAGCATAAACCAAAGGAGGCATTATAAACACAAGACATGCGATAGGTGTAAATAGAAAAATCCTTTGCCATGTCACTGCCACACACACATACTCTTGCCCCTCCTGCTGCTTCCCTTAGTAACCTCTTGCTTGATCTGCGGTATAACAAAAATAAGACTATAAGCACATAGGCTTAGTAAGACCCTTTCCTACTCACGAAAATCCATACGTCACATAATCATAAACATGAAACGGTTGTCATTGCATAATTCCGAACATAAAGTATAAACCTAAAACATACTTATCATGGCATAATTCTTGAAATCACCATAAGCATAAACTTACTTATCATGACATAATTCTTAACATGAACATTTGCATAAACATACTTATCATGGTATCATTCTTAACATGAACATAAATATAAACATACTTATCATGGTATCATTCTTAACATGAACATAACCATAAACATATTTATCATGGTATCATTCTTAACATGAACATAAATATAAACATACTTTTCATGGCATAATCCAAAACATGAATGAATGCATAAGTCAAATGCATATATCATAAGGATGCTTAATTTGAAAACCATAGTTATAAATACTTAAACATAATCATAACATCATGGGGGTCCCCGGCTTGTACCACATACATACATCATATGCGTGCATCCCTAAGTAAATACGAGGTAGCTAATCTCGACCTACTAGGGTAAGGACAGCTACGGTAGTCCTAGAACCGAGGCGTTCTTAAGGTGCCCATCCCTGTTGGACAGCTTTGGTAGTTCCAGAACCGTGGACAGCTTCGGTAGTCTAGAACCGGGGCGTTCTTAACGTGCCCATCCCTTGGACCCTTACTTCAATCCGGTAAAAGCCCATTCATAAAAATAAAATACTTCACATGCTTCATCATTCATAGAACATTCTTAGCATAAACATAATCTTGTTTCATGTGTAACGCCCCAAAATTCCCATTTTTAGTTCTTAAAGTTCTTAGAATTATTTAAAAATAGTTTAGAAATATTCTAGATATTTTTAGGAATTTTTAGAATATTTTTATGAAATTTTTCGAGTCCGTTTGGTATTTAAAAAAAAGAGAAAGAAAATAAAAAGAAAAAACCACTAAAGGGCAGCCGGGGTTCGAAGCCGCGACCACCCCGAGACCAGGAGCGCACGCGACCAGCCGGGCTAGGGTATCAAGCACAGCAAAGGAAGGAGAGACCTATATTTAAGGTGTAGTTAGGTTAATCCGCCCCATAAGTATAAATAGAAAATTTAAAGAGAGAAGTTGGGATTTCTCTCAAAACCCTTTCAGCCAACACCCATCCGCCGACCCCTCTCCCTCTCCTCTCTTGTGCGCACGCCACACCAAGCCTAGAGGGCCGGCCAAGGCTTTCTTCCAAGAGATATTCCTATATTCGGGATCCCCGCGACGAGAGGAACGCGTAGGCGCGAAGAATTCGTCGAGATCTCAAGTTTCTTCCGAGCTCTAGACATTAATCTTGGTTGTAAGTCCAAGATATCAATGTAAGTACTGCTCACCTGCAGTAAGAGGCGGTTTTTCCGCGAGAATTTCCCTTAAAAGTTTTTAAAAGAGATATTTACTTCTTGTTAAGATTTTTGCATGTGATCTTAGTTCATTCTATGCTTATATATTTTATTGAGTGCCCTATATGAGATTAGGGTCCAAGAAAGCTATGAGAAAAGAAAAGAGAAGATAAAGATAAGAAAAGAAAAGGCCAAGGCCTTAAGAAATCCCCAAAAGTCAAGACTTAGGGATTTTAGCACGCAAGGTGCTCCAGAAAATGCCAAGGCATTTACAGATAAGAAAGAAAAGAAAGAAAAGCTATTTTATTTTCTAAGGCCAGTACCCGGCGTCCAAGGGCGTCGTTAAAGAAATCCAGGTGTCCAATTCCAAGGTCTTGGCCCTGGTAGACCAAGGTCTGCTCTATTAGGATTGGTGGCTCGCTACCCCAACCTTTTAGGGAACGCGCATGAGATGGTACTTACGTCTTCAGTGGATCCAAGTGATTAGTATTTTCAAGTATATGCTTTAGCAAAGTTTCGAAAATTTAAGAAAGTTTTCAAAAAGTTAAAGAATAGCTAAAGTTTCAAGTTGAGCCAAGAAAAGTAAATTGAGATTTATTATTGCTTGAGTATGCATGTTTTGAGTTATACATGTTCTTAGTTTTCTTTCAAGCATATTAGTATCTCATATGATGTTCAGTTTGATCTAGAAGCATGTTTGCATATTTCGAGTTTTTGTGAGCTAGATAGTACTTACTAAGCTTTTTGCTTACTAGTTGCATTTCCTCTTATTGCAGATAAAGGTAAAGGCAAGCAATTCTGAAGGAAGACGACGAGGCGGTGCTGAGTAGAGTGTGTGTGGTGGCTGAGTATGGAGAGATCTTTGGCACGAGACAATTTAGTTATTTAATTCACAATGTTATAGTACATTTGAATTTCAAGTTCTTGCTTTATGGAGTTTAGCGAACATTTAAGTTTTGGATAGTTTTACATGTTCAAATGCTTAGAGTAAAGATTCCATGTCATTTCATTTAGCTTATATATTCTTATGTTTGCATTGGATGAGTAGAAATGTGAGTAATTGGAGATATTGATACTTTGTTAGAGAAGTAGATGCATGTGCCATGATAGTATCAATTTCTGCTTGAATTAAGTTTTTATTGCTTAAAAATGTTTAGAAAAGTTGCAATCACATTTCATAATGCTTTAGCAAGGTCGTAGAACATGTATTTGGGGTTATGAATGCATAGGAGTCAAGATTGGTACAAACTCTATTGTTAAAGTTTATATAAACTTGTTTAGTTTATTTTCTTCCATGAAAGTCTTAAATTCAAGTTTATGGATTTGTCTGATTGGCTAAATTGTTTAGGAAACTGACATAGAGTATAGAAATGGTGTCGTAGTTTGATATGGCTCGAAACTGAATGAATGGTGGACTTAAGAAGCAAGAGCCGAAAACCTGTAAAACTGATTACAGGCGTACCAGTCGACTGCTACGTCACCAGTCGACTGGTACGGGCAGTTGAGTTGGGTGAGGCTTGTTTCAATAAGTATCAACTACGAGTTTTGAGAAGGAAAGTGTGATATGGTATCATGCATGACTACTTAAGTTAGAATATAATTGTTAGAAGAATTTAAAAGAAAAAAAAAGATTTTTCGCATTTTACTTTCAGTCGTGCATTAGAGTTGAGAAGTAGAGGAAAGTAACGATCCGTCTAAGGCAGTAAGAAGGCGGGTCGTTACATCATGAAACTTGATATAACAATAGGAACAGCTGCGGTAGTTCCAGAACCGTGGACAGCTATGGTAGTCCAGAACCGAGGCGTTCTTAAGGTGCCCATCCCTTAGCATGACATAAACATACTTGACATTTCATCATTCATACTTAACATCATGATGCCTTAAAGGCATAAACATTCATCATCATTCATTATCTTCATTCATAAGGTATGTCTTGCATACATCATTTTGTCTTAGAGTCATGATCCTCATTTTCATTCATCATCTTCATTCTTAAACATGGCATACGTACATATCATTCATAAGGCATGGCACACATACATATCATTCATAAAGCATGGAATACATACATATCATTCATAAAGCATGACATACATACATAATTAGCACCTTAATTCATAAAGCATGCATGATCATGGTACATAGGAAAACATGCATAGATCTTTTCATACATGATACATATTCTCTAGGTTCATGGCACATGGTCTAAACATTTATGAATAATCATAGCACATGACCTAACATACAAAGTCATAATACATCATACATAAAGCTACGATTCTAGGTAACCTAGAAATTCTTACAACATGCTTAAACATATACATACATCATAGTAACCTATAAATAAGTATCCTTGAGACCTTAACCCAACCCAAACCCTAAACCTTGGAGTTGGCCGAAAGTTCCAAGGAGGAGGCTCCATCATTCAATCCACATGAAAGGTTCCATGATTAAAAGAAAACCCATACATCACATACAAAGCCATAGAAAGCCACTATACCCCATAATTGGAGCCAACCCTAATTTTCTTGCCCTAGAAATGCTCTTGGCCGAAACCCTAAAGAGCCATAAGTCCATAGGAAAAATTCATATAAAACACAATTAATATCCATTAGATCATAGAGGAACCATATAATCATGCTTGAAGGGTTAAATCAAATTCTCATCATGGTATTGAGGAGGTGGCCGAAACTTTTGGGAGACTCAAGTCCATGGAAAAATTCATATAACTCATCATTCATACTCTATTTATCATGGAAAAACATTGGGAAACATTAGTGAAGTTTTAACATCATCCTAAACCTTGGATCATACCTTGGTCGAAACCCTTAAGAAGCCCTAACCCTAGATTTCTTCACATATATTCCAAACAATTTCTTATATCATGAAAACAACTTGAAAACTATTATACCACAGGTGAGAAGGTCTTACCTTGGGTTATCTTGATTATCACCTTGAATAAAGAAGCCAAAAGGAAACTTCCTTGACCTTAGACTACCCCTATCCCTTGTAGCCTTGTAGAAAGCCCTTAGATCTTGAAGAAGTGGTCTCCTTGTGAAACTTTTCCAAGGGAAAATTCCCTTTGTAGGGTTCGGCTAGGAAGAAGAAAAAGAAGGAGAGAAGAAGCTTTGGTGGATGAAGAGACAAATGCTTAAGTGCTAAGTTGTCTCTTCCATTCCTCCCTCTTATATACTAGATGAAGGAGGCAAGTGAAGAGACATGATGCTATGACTCCTCACTTCCTTTAGCCTCAACTAAAATCCCTTCCCTTTTCCACTAGCACTCCCTTGCTAGGTGAATTGGTTAGTACATGCATGATGGTATACTAGGTCCAAGTTTCAATCCTTGGTGCATGCACTTTAATTTTTTTTTTATTTTTTTTTTATTATTTTCAAAAATTCCCCTAAGACCCACCCATAATCATGCTAATATTCCTAATTAAAACCCATTTATATTTATATTAAATTCTACCTAAAATCCACTAATAACCATGGTATTAGAAAAGCCCATTGGTACTTAGCTTCTTAATTTAAATGGGAAAATTATGGATAACTAGGCTAAAGTTCGTACTAGTATCCCTAGGTTCCTCAAAAACTATTTAGACATGATTAATATTTTAAAGAAAATATTGAAAAAATTTTCCGAGTCGTTACAATCCCCCATACCTCGTTAAAGTTCGTCCTCGAACTTAGAATAGCTCCGGGTACTTGCGTCTCATCGCGTCCTCGCGTTCCCAGGTGGATTCCTCGAACCGTTGACTTTGCCATACGGTAAGATGCCTTGGGAAACGGGTTAGTACCAAGAACCAATTCGATCTCAAATTCCACTTCTCTATCAAGAGCTAATCCTGGTAATTCATCTAGGAATACCTCTGGATAATTACATACAACCTTAACATCTTCTAGTTTCTGGTCCTTGGTTTGACTTACGTCGACCACATGTGCTAGGATCTAGTGTATCCCTTGTCTAACATCTTCTGTGCTTTGAGAGTCGATAAGAATTTCCTGGTTCTTTTCCTTGGCTCTCCGATAAATTCAACCATAGAATCTGCCTCGGGTTGGAAGACTACCTTTCGCTTATGACACTCGATAAAAGCACCGTATTTGCTCAGAAAATCCTTACTCAATATAACATCATAATCCTGCATATCGAGTACTATCATATCGCAGTAGAGTTCTCTTCCTGCGATTCCGACTGGCACAGCACGCAGCACGCAGCACGTGAGTGGATGTCATTATTTCTCCCGAAGGCAGGGTTGTCAAGAACTTGCAGTCTAAAACTTGTGGAGACATATCTATCTTCTTAGTGTAGAACATAGAGATGAACGAGTGTGTTGCCCCAGTATCAAATAATGCAGTAGCATACTGACTGTAAATAAGTATCTGACGTGTGACAACCGTTGAAGCATTCGCGGCATCCTCCTTAGTATTAGAGAAAACCCTGGCTTCCGCCAAGTTGGTGGGGCCTCCAATCTCTCTTGGCTCATCGGGGTACCTTCCAGCTCAGCTTGCATATAGTGTAGTTTCGCTGGTGCACCCTGGTACTGAACAAGCTGTTGGGGAGGTGCCTGGTTCTTGGTAGGACAGTAAGAGGCTATGTGCCCTTCCACCCCGCAAATGAAACACTGGTTCGTACCTTTGCGGCATTCCCCGGGATGCATTTTCCCGCATGTAGCACACAGGGGAAACCTGGACTGTTTATTTGCTGGGCCCCCTTGGGGGTTGTCCCATGGCTACCGTTTACCACCCTGGTTTCCCTTCCAATTAGCGTTGGTACTCTGAGGTTTCTGACCCCCTGAGCGATAATGAAAGGGAGGAACATTAGGGATAATGAAAGATAAAGAATCGAGGATCCCGAAATGAACTTGATTCTTACTTTCATTTAATGCCTTCCTTTGCTGAATGATATTGTTCAGGTAATGCTCGGTGAGTAGAGCACTACTAAACAGCTCCTCGGCGGTCTGCGGTCTGTTAACTCCGCCAGCCACGTTCAGGGCTATTTCGGGCCGCAACATCTTCAACATAAGTCGGACCCTCTCTTTCTCAGTGCGAACCAGCTCAGGGCATAGACGAGCCAGTCGGTTAAATTTCTTCACGGCTTCATTGACCGAGAGGTTGCCCTGTCGAAATTCCATGAACTCGTCGTAGTGTTTGTTTATGACACGTATATTGAAGAATTCTTCGAAGAATTCTGATTCGAAATCTGACCACGTCATCTGGTTTTGATGTCTTTTCAGGGCTGTTTGGGGCTGAAAATGTAGGTGCTGTTCGATTTTCAGAAAAATCAGCCCTTGGATCATTTGAAGTTGAAGCAACCTTCCCACTCCTCAAAGTGATGGCACTAACATTTCCCTTTGGATTGGGAGTAGCTTGAGAAGGTAGTTGACTTGATCCTTGGGCTTGCATTTGGTTCATCCCACTAGCTAATTGTCCAATTTGTCTCTCAATGTTTTGTAAGCTGGGATCATTTTTTTTGTTGGCCTTGTTGTTGTAAGAGTTGCTGTAACATCTCTTCTAGCCTTTGTTGTTGAGCATTCACCCCACTAGAGCCTCCATAGCCTCCTTGGTTAGCATGAGTCTTTAGTTGGCCTTGAAATGTAGAAGTAGGCTGCTGAAATTGTTGAACTTGCTGTGAACCTTGAAAGTAGGGTTGTTGGGGCTGATTGTAGGGTTGAAATGGCTGTGAAAATTGCTGCAAATTAGGCTGGAAACTTGGTTGAAATTGTTGAGAAGTGTAGCTCTGAAAATTTTGAGTTTGAGGTTGAAATTGTGGTGGTGAGAGCTGAAACTGAGTGGGCTGGAAATTCTGATTTGAGGGCTGAAAATTTTGATTGAATGGCTGAAAACCTTGCTGTGAAAACTGACAACCTTGCTGATAATTCAGATTACCTTGGAACCCTTGCTGATTTCCTTGAAAAGGTGGCTGATTTCCTTGAAAGGGTTGCTGAAATTGTTGAATTAGTTATTGAAAACTCTGAAATTGTGGCTGCCCTTGCTGATTTTGCTGGAAATTCGGTTGAGGCTGCTAAAATGGCTGTTGTGATGGATTTTGTTGATAAAAAGAGTTGTCATACTTCAGATTTGGATGATCCCTCCAACCCAGATTGTAAGTAGATGAGTAGGGGTTATTCTTGGCTTGAAACTGCCCTCTAGTCAATGCCGCTAGTGTTTCATCTTGTTGGAGGTTAGGACATAAATCCGAATTGTATTCTTGGCTTGAGAAAATACTACACAACCTCATCACTTGGCTTGAAGGTGGAGGTACCGAAAAATTCTGATTTTGGCTCACATTGCTTAAAGCAATTTGCTTCACCAGGGAAGTAAGCTCCATCAAAGAATTCTTGATTTCCTTTTGCTCATTAGATACCATCTGAACCTCATTTACTCCTCTGGTTGACAAAGCTCTACTCCCAAACTATTGTGAATTTTCTGCCATGTTTGAAATTAATTCCCTAGCTTGATCCGGTGTTTTGTTTACTAGGGCTCCTCCATTTGCAGCGTCAATCATAATCCTATCCATCTGGAGTAGACCCTCATAGAAGTACTGAATGAGGAGCTGCTCACTGATTTGGTGCTGTGGGCAACTAGAGCAAAGCTTGTTAAATCTCTCTCAATAATCATAAAAAGTCTCCCCCACTACTTGCTGTATGCCACAAATACTCTTTCTGATGATTGTTGTTCTGGAGGCTGGAAAGTACTTCTCTAGGAATGCCTTCTTCATGAAAATCTAGCTAGAAACATGCCCAGTAGGCAGATAATAGAACCAATCCTTAGCTGCTCCAGTCAGGGAAAATGGAAATGCCCTCAGCTTGATATCCTCTTTAGAAATTCCCTGAGGCTTCATGGTGGAGCAGACTACATGAAATTCGTGCAGATGTCTATTTGGATCTTCCCCAGATAGTCCTTGAAATTTAGGCAATAAGTGGGTAAGTCCTAATCTCAACTCAAAGTCACCAGTAAGCTCTGGGTAAGCAATGCTTGAGTACTGGAAGGCATCATCAGGTGCTGCAAGTTCTTTCATGGTTTTCTGGTGGTCTGCCATAATAGTGCCTGAATGAGTAGAAATGGGCTGGGTAGGAATAATATCAATAGCCTCTGAAATCCTGCCTTGGTTCCTCCTTGCTTTGAAAGTCCTCTCAATTTCAGGGTCAAGTTCCTCAAGATCACCACCTGCAGACCTGGTCATAAAACAAACACAAATCACAGTAAATGTATATGGAAAAAATGAAACAAGTAAAATAGATCATAAAATAAGGCAATAAGCACGCAAACAAAAATCAAACAAACTCAACTAGTTATTTCCCCGACAACGGCGCTAAAAATTTGATGGGCCCAGAACAGGTGTCACGAATGAGCCTCAAATTTAGATATTTATAGATTGAAAACCCTATCTCACAAAGAAAATGTAGTAAAGGGGCCTCAAGTCGTATTTTTTCCAATGACTAATTTAGGATGTTTGATTCGAGCTTGAAGTTATTTGTCATCAAATGTTTTGGGTTTTCTAATAAAATGGGGGTTTGTTTTGCAAATAAGAATAAAATAGCAGGAATAAAATGAACTTAGCTAAGCAAATATGATTGCCAAAACTACACTTAAACTAATTGACAATTAAACCTTGCAACTTGAAATGATAAGATTGGAATTCAAAACTAAAATTGAGTGCAATGAAGCTGTAATTAAGTGAATTTGAGAATTAAAATTGAATGAAAGTAGTTTGCGTCCAAACTGTAGAGTCGTAGGATCTGAAACAAGACAAGCTTAAACAAAACAGGGTTGAATCTAAGCTGGGACTACCTGATCGGTCGACAGTCCGATCAGATGCAAGCCTGATCGTTCGACAGACCGATCAGATGATGCTTGGGTCGGTCGATAGACCAATCAGTGTCTGAAAGTTAGCAGATACAGAATCGTCGATTGGAGAAATGAATGCAAAAATTGAAAACTAAACAACATATTCACTCTTCAATTCAAGAACTATCTTGCTGTTACTCAAGATTCAACCAGAAACCCTCTAGCTCATAGATCATCTGAATCCGATTGCCCGCGGACGATTTGCACTAGTTCACTGGCATAGCTGAAGATCCATCCGAACTCCTCTTGCTTGATGAATCTGGTGGCGCTGATGGTTCAGGAACAATCAGAGTCCTTCAGAAAACCCTTCTGAATACTCCGACAGCTCTGATTGATGAAGTTGAGCAAACAAGAAGCGATCGAGTGGAATGCGACCCGTTAGCGAAACCTTCTCCGCAGGGCCTTTCAACGACGAGTACCAATCACAATCCGCTCGGGAAATCGATCTCAGTGCTCTGAGATCTTGAATCAAAGCTTCCTCTGCTGTGGCCGCGCGATCCGATGAAGAAACGACGAAGAAGATGCAAGAACAGTGAAGAACATGAAGAACAGTGGCATGCGATGACGTCGAATTTTGAGGGATTTTTGTTTAAATAATTAGCAATGGACGGTCGAGATCGTCCTGGCTTAATCCAACGGTCGGATCTTCTTTGATTGAACCCTAAACTCCTAGATCTCAATCTGACGGTCAGATCTACCTCTCCTCAGCTGGGATCACTCGGATCTACCATGGATGGCTCAGATCTCCTTGCCTTTCGAATGGACGACCCACAGTCTTCCAATGCTTGATCGTCTTGATCTAAGTCGGATTTTGGCTCAAACTTGACCCAACTTGACCTAGGTTCATGATCCTTCAGCCTACAAAATTCAGATTCAAATTAGATATCAAAACATCTCAAATTTGCAAAGATTTGCAATAAAATCCAAAATAGAATTAATCCATGGAACCTAGTGTAAATTCAAGATTAAGCATGTAAAATATGGATCAAACATGGATTTTAGAGCCTAAATTAACTAACAAAATGGTAACTATCAGTTTTACCCATCGATCTTACTATCTTGTCAACCTAACTTTTTGATAAGTAAGATCAATAGTTAGTTTCCTTCGGCTCTGCAAAATAATAGCAGTGACTCCTATGGGGAGGTATGGGGAGGATATAATTATTCTCATCTAAGTGTGCACCATTACACGACACTAAGAAAATTATTTCCGATTTATGTGCCTTCCGATGGGAAAGTACACACGCTCTTTAATAATTTTCTATAGTCTTTTTTGACCTAGTGATCCATAGAACAAGTCCATCCGATGGGGAGGAAGGCACTCAGAGCCGACGCACAGACTTGTTCGCATCACTTATCGAATTGTAATGGAAGTCATGGGACCCTTAGGGTCCCTCTCCCACTTAGTAATTTATCTCGAGGAATTTTCTAGCACAACCACACAACCAAGCACATAACCAATAACATGAAATAAAATAAAGAAAATCCTAGATTTTTCAACTTTCATGATCCTTGTTCTCTAATGCGCCTCCAGTCGTGTCGTCACTTCGTCCACTCCTCCCTTCCTTCTGCGGAAGCTACCTTGAGGGATCTCCGAGCCGAAATGAATAGTTAATTATTTATATCATTGATCCTATACTCCACGAAGGAGTGTATATGAATCTAGTTCAACTGTAAATAAAAAAACTCAGCTAAACATGTGTCGTATTTAATTACAAAAATTAAATACCTAGCCTCGTCAACCCCGAGGATTAATTAATTACAAAAATTTGCAAATCAATCACATAATAAATATTTAGCCATGAAGTTGGAATCTCGTGCCTGCAACACAAAGTTAGCCTACACACATCCATGCATCACTCAGCAAAATAAAATGTATGAAAATGCAAAAATTAACCAATCCTAAACACACAAAACCGGAAACCTCAGCTCTGATACCAATTGTTGGGAATTGCTTGGCGGGTTTCCTCAGTGATTACCTGGTCGATCCGAGAGACCTCTCCACATCTACGGATTAAAAATTAATCCGAATGGAGACCCGTCTCCATCGATCGTCTCGTGCCGTATCGAACAATCCAAATTACAACTTAGCCAATTACCAAAATCGGCCTTGTAATTTGCTCGATCGTTCGACCGCGGAAAATGTGACGAGTTGTCGCCGGCTTTTGTGTTTATAGTCGGGGTCCAATTAATAAATTATTCATCATGATTCTGAATCAAAATAATAAATTAACAAACATAAAATGGTGAGACGAACAAGATAAGCACATAATTGACATAAGGTTAAACAAAGGAGCATGGAAAGAGTTATACCTTTCCGATCACCTCGCGATCTTCTACCTTATGTCCCTCCCTTCACGGATGTTGTGTGGGTGACGATCTACCGTGATCCTAGATCACCAAGAGCTCCAAAATAATCCAATCTTCTAGCCGACCAAAACCCTAGTCTCTAGGGTTTGCGCCGCCGGCCTCCTTTTCCTCTCCCTTTGCGCCGCCGACCACCGGAGCCGCCTCCAAGCCTTCGGACCAGCATGATAACCCCATAAAATATTGGGACCATAATAAGATATATTGTCACTTAATAATAATCAATCTATATCTTACTATAAAGGCCTAAACTTAAAATATACTAACTGGGAAATCGAAGAATGCACAATGTACATCAACCAATTATTAGCTCTCGGAGCCATTCAACACTCAAGCTCTAGACATAGAAGTCCAGCCCTCATTATAACCAAAGGATTAGAACAAAAAAGGGGACAATCTAGAATGATGTTTAACTACAAATGACTAAATGATAACTACTAGGAAGATGGATATAATATCCATGATAAAGATCAACTACTTAACAAAATTCAAGACTCTAAATGGTACTCAAAATTTGATATAAAATCTGGATTCTGGCAAGTAAAGATGCATCTTGATTCTGTATAATGGACTGCTTTTTCTTGTCCAGATGGTCACTTTGAATGATTAGTTATGTCATTTGGTCTAAAAGTAGCATCATAAATTTTTTAGAGGACAATGGACACTATTTTTAGAAACATAGCCAATTGTACTTGTGCCTATATTAATGATATTCTGGTGTTCTCTAAAACAAAGGAAGAACACTATGCACATTTACATATGGTATTTAACCTATTTGAGACACATAGTTTAATAATATCCAGAAGTAAAATGAAGCTAGCAGTTAAACATATAAACTTCCTGGGAGCTGAAATTGGACAAGGAACAATCTCCTTACAATCACATATTACCTCAGTGACGACCCGACTTCTCTTAACTTCCTTAAAACGGACGTCACATTTGCTTAACCTTAACTTTACCTTATCCTTAGCCTTAGGTTACACCTACTTGAGTCCCCTTAACTTGCTCTGAAATTTTTTTTTTCTTCCTTCTCTTTTTTTTTCAAAAAAAACAAAACAACTTTCATTTTATTTGCTTTGCCAGGATTTGACCCCTCAACCTCTTAGTTGCATGACCAAAGCACTAACCAACTACTCTACCCAGTTTCTTTTCAATGGCACCAGTCGACTGCTATTATAGCAGTCGACTGGTGTCAGTCGACTGGTATATGGTCAGTCGACTGCCATATCGAACAGAAGGTTCTGTTCGATATAGCAGTCGACTGGTATCTGAGCCAGTCGACTGGCACGCCTGAAAACCTGCAATTTCAGAGCTGATAACCACTTTCAAACATCCACAAATCACATACTATCACTTCACATTAGGATATAACTTCAAATCTATATTCTACCCTAGTTTATTAAGCATATTAGCAACTCAAAACCAATACCACAACTTGAAATTGAAACTTTGCGGAGTTTAACAAAACTAACAAAACACTTGCATAAATATACTAAAGTTTGTACCAAACTTTGTCTCTAGGCATAGTTTAAACACACTGATCACTTTCTATGAACCCAAAACCATAACCAAATGTTTCTATAATACTTATTCCCAAAGATCTCTTCCACGGTTCCGCCGCCACTGAACACCAATGCAAGTCCTGTCGCCTCCCAACTTACGCTTTCTCTTTTCCTTTATCTGCAATAGAAGGAAAATGCAACTAATAAGCACAATGCTTAGTAAGTAAATCCCTACTCACAAAATCATGATGTCAATACTAAACATGCTCATTTCAAAGAATGATTTAAAACTTTACTTACTTCAAAACTTACAACTAAACATGCTTACAACTTGAAACACTTTATCATGCTTGTTAATGTATCAATGTACACAACTAACCATGCTTACTACTTGAACTACTTTATCATGCTTGCATTGTATCAAGGTACACATATAATAATTAAACACTTTCTCAAAAAAAAAACTACTTGATCATACTTATATACTTGAAAATAGTAATCAACTTTCTCTTTAGGCCTTGACATTGTACCATGGTATCGGTGTACCAATTGCGCGCTTTTCTAATAGGTTGCGAGGTAGCTAGCCACCGCACCCTATTAGAACTTTACTTTCTAACTTTCGATGGGCCTTACATTTGCCCGGTACATGTCTCTTTCTCAAAGTAAAATACTTTTCTTACTTACCATACTTAAACTTATCACTTTACTTATTTTTGCATATATTTTGCATGCTAAAAAAAAAACCTTTACTTTTCTCACTTTAACTTTCCATCGAGCACCTTGTGTGCTCCTTAACTCAAATTCACTTTTAGGTCTTTTCATAAGTATGAAAACTCATCATGCTTGGCCTACATACATTCAATACAAACAAATTGAATTTCTAACATGATAAAACATGCAACTTTAATAGCTAAAACATAGAATAGCAAAACTCTCTTAACCATGCTTCTACTTTTCGAAAACTCGGGTTCTACAATGAGAATTTCGAAACGAAACTACTCCTATTGCAGGTGAGCGATTTACTTACATCGTTCTTGAAGAAAACTCACAAAAACAGGGAGAAAATCCCCTAACAAAATCTTTTTCTTCCTCCTTGTAAAAAGCTCCCACCTTTAGCCCTAGGAAAGAACCCTAGGTGCTTCTACTCAAGGGAAAGGAGAAGAAACGAAGAAGAAGACCCCTTGAATCCCCTGTTTCCGCAACCTCCTCGCCTCTCTTCTTCTCTCGCGCGGCCCCCAACCCTAGTTTGGTTTTCACGCGACTTAAGCGGGGCTTAAATACCTCTTAATGAAAAAAACGTAACTACTCTATAACATTATTTCTCTCCATAATTTTCTGTGCTTGATACCCTAGCCCAGTTGGTTGCTTGGCTTCCCTTCCTCCCTGTGGTCGCGGGTTCAATCCCCACCCGACCCCTTTAAAGTTTTTCTTTTTTTTCTAATCATTCCGAAAAATGCTATAATATTCCGAAAAATGCTAGAAAAATTCCTAAAAATCCCTAATAATACCAGGAAATTATTGGGTGTTACAATCCTCCCTACCTTATAAAAAGTTCGTCCTCGAACTTAGAACAGCTCTGGATACCTTTGTCTCATGCTATCTTCTGATTCCCAAGTTGCCTCTTCATACTTCTGATTCAGCCATAAGACTTTCACTAATGGTACCACTTTGTTCCTCAGCTTCTTATCTGCTCGATCTATTATCTGAATAGGTCGACTTTCATAACTGAGATCTTCTTGCACTTGTACCATCTGTGGCTCAATCACTTGGTTGGCATCTGGGATATGCTTCTTTAACATTGAAACATGAAATACGTTATGTATTGCTGACATTTCTGAAGGTAGCTCCAACTCATAAGCTACTTTACCAACTCTCTTTATCACTGGGTAAGGTCCTACGTATCGAGGACTTAGCTTGCCTTTCTTACCAAATCTCATCACTCCCTTCATAGGTGCTACTTTGAGGAAAACTGTATCCCCAACTTCAAACTCTAACGGCCTACGACGTACATCTGCATAACTCTTCTGCCTACTCTGAGCAGTCTCTATCCTCTGGCGGATGCTCCTGATTGCTTCTGTGGTATCCTCTATAAGATCAGTCTGAGATCCCATTTCTTTCTTCTCACTACTCTCATACCAACAGAGGGGAGATCTACACTTCCTCCCATAAAGAGCTTCATAGGGTGCCATACCAATAGTGGCTTGGTAACTGTTGTTGTAGGCAAACTCAGCTAAACATAAATACTTGCACCAACTGCCCTTGAAGTCCAATGCACAAGCTCTGAGCATATCCTCTAGAATCTGATTCACTCTCTCTGTCTGTCCATCAGTCTGGGGATGGAAAGCTGTGCTAAACTTCAGTTTGGTGCCTAGCGCTGTCTGTACACACTCCCAAAAGTGTGAAGTGAAACGACCATCCCTATCTGAGATAATGGTCTTCGGAACTCCATGTAGTCGGATCACTTCCTGTACGTATAACTGAGCTAACTTCTCAATTGAGTAAGATACTCTGATCGCCAAAAAGTGGGCGGACTTGGTCAATCTGTCTACTATCACCCAAATAGCATCATAGCCATTAGTTGTCTTTGGTAGACCAACTATGAAATCCATGGCTATGTCTTCCCACTTCCACTCTGGAATCTGAATGGGTTGTAGGACACCTCCTGGTCTCTGGTGTTCTGCTTTAACTCTCTGACATGTCAGGCAGGTGCTGACATACTTAGCTATGTCTCTCTTCATCCCTGACCACCAAAATCTTCTTTTCAAATCTTGGTACATCTTAGTGGAACCAGGATGCATTGAGTAGGGAGTTCCATGGGCTTCTTCAAGAATCTTCTTTCTCAGCTCTTCATGATTGGGGACACATAAACGGTCACCATAGTAGAGTATCCCACTGTCAGATACTCTAAACCCTTTACTCTCTTCTTCTTGCACCTCTTGCTTGATCCTTTGGATATCAGAATCCTCAGCTTGCTCTTTCTGTATCTCTTCAAGCAAAGTCGACTCTAGTGTCAATAGAGCTAGCTGCCCATCAATAATCTCCACTCCATAATCTACTATCTCCTTCTGTAATGGTGGTGCCAATGATGATAAGGACATCAAAGTGGCACAAGTCTTTCTACTCAGTGCATCTGCTACTCTATTTGCCTTACCAGGGTGGTAAAGAATCTCACAGTCATAGTCCTTCACTAACTCGAGCCACCTTCGCTGTCTCATATTGAGGTCTTTCTGAGTGAAGAAATATTTCAGACTCTGGTGATCTGTATAAATCTTACACGGCACTCCATACAAGTAATGCCTCCATATCTTTAGAGCGAAGACCACAGCTGCCAATTCCAAGTCATGAGTGGGGTAATTCTTTTCATAATCCTTGAGTTGTCTGGAAGCATAAGCTATAACTCTGCCTTCTTGCATAAGTACTGCTCCAAGTCCTAGCTTTGATGCATCACTATATATATCAAAGCCCTTCTCACCTTCGGGTACTGTCAGGATAGGAGCACTAGTCAGTCTTTTCTTCAGCTCAAGGAAACTCTGCTCACAGTCTTCAGTCCACTCATACTTCTTGTTCTTCCTGGTGAGGGCTGTAAGCGGAGAAGCTATCTTTGAAAAGCCTTCCACAAACCTTCGGTAGTATCCTGCTAATCCCAGAAAACTCCTAATCTCACTGGCATTCTTCGGTGGACTCCAATTACTAACTGCTTCAATCTTGGCTGGGTCTACCATTATTCCTTCTTTGGAAATAATGTGGCCTAGAAAGGCTACCTGGTCGAGCCAAAACTCACACTTTGAGAATTTGGCGTACAACTCCTTCTGCTGCAAGGTCTCCAATACTATCTTCAGGTGTTCTTCATGTTCTTCCTGAGTCCTTGAATACACTAGAATGTCATCAATAAAGACAATGACAAACTTATCCAGAAAATCCTTGAACACTCTATTCATCAAATCCATAAACGTCGCAGGGGCGTTTGTCACTCCAAAGGGCATGACCACAAACTCATAGTGCCCATATCTCGTACTGAAAGCAGTCCTTGGCACATCACTCTCCTTTACTCTGAGCTGATGGTAACCTGATCGCAGGTCTATCTTGGAGAACACTATGGCTCCCTTCAGCTGGTCAAATAAATCATCTATCCTCGGCAAAGGATATCTGTTCTTGATGGTCACCTTATTCAAAGCTCGGTAATCTATGCACATTCGCATAGATCCATCCTTCTTCTTAACGAACAATACAGGAGCCCCCCAGGGTGAATGACTAGGGCGGATGAAACCCTTGTCGAGCAGCTCTTGTAATTGTTCTTGCAGTTCCTTCAGTTCTGCTGGTGCCATGCGATAAGGTGCCTTTGAAATTGGGTTGGTTCCTGGAGCCAACTCAATTTCAAACTCAATTTCCCGATTGGGAGGGAGTCCTGGTAGCTCTTCAGGAAACACCTCAGGATAGTCACAGACTACTCTCACATCTTCTTTCTTTAATTCTTCCCTTTGACTTGCATCCACTATATGAGCTAGAAAACCAGAACATCCCTTTTCTAACATCCTCTGAGCTTGTAAGGTAGATAAGAACCTTTTTGTCTTTCTCTTCGGGTCTCCAATAAATTCAAATGAAGGTTCTGCTTCTGGTGTAAACTTGACCTTTCTCTTGCGGCAGTCTATAGAAGCACTGTACTTGCTCAAGAAATCCATCCCTAAAATGACATCGTAATCCTTCATCTCAAGGATTACCAAGTCACTATAGAGCTCTCGGTTGGAAATCCAGATTTGTACTGCCCTTAGCCTCTGGGTAGAGGCCATAACTTCTCCTGATGGTAGAGTTATTAGAAACTCCTGACTTAAACTCTCTGGTGGGATCCCTAGCTTTTTAGAGAATAGTATAGATACAAAAGAATGGGTTGCCCCAGTATCGAATAACACAATAGCATACCGAGATGAGATGAGTATTCGACCTGTGACCACAGTAGGAGCATTTGCCACATCTTCCTTGCTGATGGAGAAAATCCTGGCGTTGGTTGTGGCTGGTGGGGCTTCCATCCTCATCTGGCTGTAATAAGGTCCCTCCATAACTGGCTGCATCTGGTGCAGCTGAGCAGGTCCACCTCCGTACTGAAGAAACTGTGGTGGAGGTTGCTTTGCTTTAGGACAAGCCTTGGCCATGTGCCCTACTACTCCACATATATAGCAAGCTCCAACACTTGACTTGTTAGGGCAAGCTTTCATCATGTGTCCCTCTGCTCCACATATATGGCATCCACTCATGCCCTGACGACACGCTCCAGGATGTGTGTTTCCACACTTTGGGCAAGGAGGATACTTAGGCTGCTTGCTTGAGGTGCCTCCTTTGTTGCCCTCAGAAGTCTTCTGGTCCCCCTGCTTTCTCTTGCCTGAATTTCCTTTCCAGTTCTGTTGGTTCTGAGTACTCCCTTGGGACTTCTGGGCTGATGCTTGTTGTTGTTGCACCCGTGTGGCCTTTATACTATTTAAGTAGTGCTCAGTAATCAAAGCACTACTTACTAATTCTTCTGAAGTCTGAGGTCTATTACTACTGCCGGCCACAGTCAGAGCTATCTGAGGTCTCAGCATCTTGAGCATCAACCTAACCCTTTCCTTTTCAGTGCTAACTAGCTCCGGGCACACGCGAGCTAGTCGGTTGAATTTCTTCACTGCTTCATCTACTGTCAGATCTCCTTGGCGGAACTCAGTGAACTGATCAAAATGCCTATTGGTCACTTTCATGTGAAAGTACTCTTCCAAAAACTCTGCTTCAAAATCGGCCCAGGTCATCTGATTTACACTTCTCTTTGCCTTCACTCTTTCCCACCACATCCTAGCATCTCCAGTAAGACAGAAGGATGTGCACTTGATCTTCTCCACCTCGGGCCAGTCCAGTAACTCCATGATACTCTCCACTGTTTTGAACCATGCCTGAGCATCCCATGGTTCACTCGTGCCAGAAAAGTTCTCAGGCTTCAGTCTCTGCCACTGTATCAGATAGGCTTCCTGTCTCACTTCTCTTGTCGGGGCACTGGGGGTGTCTCTGTCACCGCTGGTGCCACTACTTGTGCCACTGGTGCCACTGGAGGGGTAGCAGAAGTGGCCTGCTGATTAGTGGCCTGCTGGTTAGCCATCAAGGTGGCAATGACTTGTTGCTGTTCAGCAAGTTGCCTCTGAAGCTGGGCCACCACTCCTTGAAGATCTGTTGGTGGTGCTGACTCAGTGGACTCCTGCTCTCTAGGAGTCTGCTCCTCATTTCGGACAGTTATGGGACGTCCTCTCGTCATTCTCTTTCTCTATGGTGTATAGAAAATAAATAAGAAATAAATGCATATTATTTCTTACTAACTTGCTTCACTATCTCTATGCATACATTATCATATCATAGTAATACTATCATGCTTTTCTACTATCATGCACTTACTAATACTAGCAGTCAATAAAGAAAGCATATTAACAAAAACAAAACAACATTAAATTTCTTACTTGGTAGGCGGCAGGGTTGATGCTTGATGTCAGTGTGGCGGAAGGGTGGAGACCTGCTCTGATACCACTCTGTGACGACCCGACTTCTCTTAACTTCCTTAAAACGGACGTCACATTTGCTTAACCTTAACTTTACCTTATCCTTAGCCTTAGGTTACACCTACTTGAGTCCCCTTAACTTGCTCTGAATTTTTTTTTTCTTCCTTCTCTTTTTTTTTCAAAAAAAAACAAAACAACTTTCATTTTATTTGCTTTGCCAGGATTTGACCCCTCAACCTCTTAGTTGCATGACCAAAGCACTAACCAACTACTCTACACAGTTTCTTTTCAATGGCACCAGTCGACTGCTATTATAGCAGTCGACTGGTGTCAGTCGACTGGTATATGGTCAGTCGACTGCCATATCGAACAGAAGGTTCTGTTCGATATAGCAGTCGACTGGTATCTGAGCCAGTCGACTGGCACGCCTGAAAACCTGCAATTTCAGAGCTGATAACCACTTTCAAACATCCACAAATCACATACTATCACTTCACATTAAGATATAACTTCAAATCTATATTCTACCCTAGTTTATTAGCATATTAGTAACTCAAAACCAATACCACAACTTGAAATTGAAACTTTGCGGAGTTTAACAAAACTAACAAAACACTTGCATAAATATACTAAAGTTTGTACCAAACTTTGTCTCTAGGCATAGTTTAAACACACTGATCACTTTCTATGAACCCAAAACCATAACCAAATGTTTCTATAATACTTATTCCCAAAGATCTCTTCCACGGTTCCGCCGCCACTGAACACCAATGCAAGTCCTGTCGCCTCCCAACTTACGCTTTCTCTTTTCCTTTATCTGCAATAGAAGGAAAATGCAACTAATAAGCACAATGCTTAGTAAGTAAATCCCTACTCACAAAATCATGATGTCAATACTAAACATGCTCATCTCAAAGAATGATTTAAAACTTTACTTACTTCAAAACTTACAACTAAACATGCTTACAACTTGAAACACTTTATCATGCTTGTTAATGTATCAATGTACACAACTAACCATGCTTACTACTTGAACTACTTTATCATGCTTGCATTGTAACAAGGTACACATATAATAATTAAACCATTTTCTCAAAAAGAAACTACTTGATCATACTTATATACTTGAAAATAGTAATCAACTTTCTCTTTAGGCCTTGACATTGTACCATGGTATCGGTGTACCAATTGCGCGCTTTTCTAATAGGTTGCGAGGTAGCTAGCCACCACACCCTATTAGAACTTTACTTTCTACTTTCGATGGGCCTTACATTTGCCCGGTACATGTCTCTTCTCAAAGTAAAATACTTTTCTTACTTACCATACTTAAACTTATCACTTTACTTATTTTGCATATATTTGCATGCTAAAAAACCTTTACTTTTCTCACTTTAACTTCCATCGAGCACCTTGTGTGCTCCTTAACTCAAATTCACTTTTAGGTCTTTTCAAAGTATAAAACTCATCATGCTTGCCTACATACATTCAATACAAACAAATTGAATTTCTAACATGATAAAACATGCAACTTTAATAGCTAAAACATAGAATAGCAAAACTCTCTTAACCATGCTTCTACTTTTCAAAACTAGGGGTTCTACAATGAGAATTTCGAAACGAAACTACTCCTATTGCAGGGTGAGCGATTTACTTACATCGGTTCTTGAAGAAAACTCACAAAAACAGGGAGAAAACTCCCTAACGAAATCCTTTCCCCTCCTTCTTGTGAAAAGCTTCCAACCTTTAGCCCTAGGAAGCAATCCTAGGTCTCTCTACTTCAAGGGGGAAGGTGAAGAAGAAGAAGAAGAAGAAGAACCCTTGAATTCGCCCCTCTCCTCGCCTCTCTCCCTTTCACGCGCCGACCACAACCCTAGCCTCCCCTTTCCAACGCGACTTAAGCGGCTTAATATACCTCTTAATGAAAAGGCTTAACTACACTTACAACATTATTTCTCCTCCCTTTTCTGTGCTTGATACCCTAGCCTAGCTGGTTGCTTGGCTTCCCTTCCTCCCTATGGTCGCGGGATCAATCCCCACCCGACCCCTTTAAAGTTTTTCTTTTTTTTTTCTAATTTCATTCCGAAAAAATGCTATAATATTCCGAAAAATACTAGAAAAATTCCTAAAAATCCCTAATATTACCAGGAAATTATTGGGTGTTACAATCCTCCCTACCTTATAAAAAGTTCGTCCTCGAACTTAGAACAGCTCTGGATACCTTTGCCTCATGCTATCTTCTGATTCCCAAGTTGCCTCTTCATACTTCTGATTCAGCCATAAAACTTTTACTAGTGGTACCACTTTGTTCCTCAGCTTCTTATCTGCTCGATCTATTATCTGAATAGGTCGACTCTCATAACTGAGATCTTCTTGCACTTGTACCATCTGTGGCTCAATCACTTGGTTGACATCTGGGATATGCTTCTTTAGCATTGAGACATGAAACACATTGTGTATTGCTGACATCTCTGAGGGTAGACCAACTCATAAGCTACTTTGCCAACTCTTTTCGTCACTGGGTAGGGTCCTACGTATCGAGGACTTAGCTTGTCTTTCTTGCCAAATCTCATCACACCCTTCATAGGAGCTACTTTGAGGAAAACTGTATCCCCAACTTCAAACTCTAACGGCCTACGGCGTACATCGGCGTAGCTCTTCTGCCTACTCTGAGCAGTTTCTATTCTCTGGCGGATACACCTTATAGCTTCTGTGGCATCATCTATGAGATCAGTCTGTGACCCCATTTCTTTCTTCTCACTACCTTCATACCAACAGAGGGGAGATCTGCACTTCCTACCATAAAGAGCTTCATAGGGTGCCATACCAATAGTGGCTTGGTAACTGTTGTTGTAGGCAAACTCAGCTAAACATAAATACTTGCACCAACTGCCCTTGAAGTCCAATGCACAAGCTCTGAGCATATCTTCTAGTACCTGATTCACTCTCTCTGTCTGTCCATCGGTCTGGGGATGGAAAGCTGTGCTGAATTTCAGTTTGGTGCCTAACGCTGTCTGTACACACTCCCAAAAGTGTGACGTGAAACGACCATCCCTATCAGAGATAATGGTCTTCGGAACTCCATGTAGTCGGATCACTTCCTGTACGTATAACTGAGCTAACTTCTCAATTGAGTAAGATACTCTGATCGCCAAAATGTGGGCGGACTTGGTCAATCTGTCTACTATCACCCAAATAGCATCATAGCCATTAGTTGTCTTTGGTAGACCAACTATGAAATCCATGGCTATGTCTTCCCACTTCCACTCTGGAATCTGAATGGGTTGTAGGACACCTCCTGGTCTCTGGTGTTCTGCTTTAACTCTCTGACATGTCAGGCAGGTGCTGACATACTTAGCTATGTCTCTCTTCATCCCGGACCACCAAAATCTTCTTTTCAAATCTTGGTACATCTTAGTGGAACCAGGATGCATTGAGTAGGGAGTTCCATGGGCTTCTTCAAGAATCTTCTTTCTCAGCTCTTCATGATTGGGGACACATAAACTATCACCATAGTAGAGTATCCCACTGTCAGATACTCTAAACCCTTTACTCTCTTCTTCTTGCACCTCTTGCTTGATCCTTTGGATATCAGAATCCTCAGCTTGCTCTTTCTGTATCTCTTCAAGCAAAGTCGACTCTAGTGTCAATAGAGCTAGCTGCCCATCAATAATCTCCACTCCATAATCTACTATCTCCTTCTGTAATGGTGGTGCCAATGATGATAAGGACATCAAAGTGGCACAAGTCTTTCTACTCAGTGCATCTGCTACTCTATTTGCCTTAACAGGGTGGTAAAGAATCTCACAGTCATAGTCCTTCACTAACTCGAGCCACCTTCGCTGTCTCATATTGAGGTCTTTCTGAGTGAAGAAATATTTCAGACTCTGGTGATCTGTATAAATCTTACACTGCACTCCATACAAGTAATGCCTCCATATCTTTAGAGCGAAGACCACAGCTGCCAATTCCAAGTCATGAGTGGGGTAATTCTTTTCATAATCCTTGAGTTGTCTGGAAGCATAAGCTATAACTCTGCCTTCTTGCATAAATACTGCTCCAAGTCCTAGCTTTGATGCATCACTATATATATCAAAGCCCTTCTCACCTTCGGGTACTGTCAGGATAGGAGCACTAGTCAGTCTTTTCTTCAGCTCAAGGAAACTCTGCTCACAGTCTTCAGTCCACTCATACTTCTTGTTCTTCCTGGTGAGGGCTGTAAGCGGAGAAGCTATCTTTGAAAAGCCTTCCACAAACCTTCGGTAGTATCCCGCTAATCCCAGAAAACTCCTAATCTCACTGGCATTCTTCGGTGGACTCCAATTACTAACTGCTTCAATCTTGGCTGGGTCTACCATTATTCCTTCTTTGGAAATAATGTGGCCTAGAAAGGCTACCTGGTCGAGCCAAAACTCACACTTTGAGAATTTGGCGTACAACTCCTTCTGCTGCAAGGTCTCCAATACTATCTTCAGGTGTTCTTCATGTTCTTCCTGAGTCCTTGAATACACTAGAATGTCATCAATAAAGACAATGACAAACTTATCCAGAAAATCCTTGAACACTCTATTCATCAAATCCATAAACGTCGCAGGGGCGTTTGTCACTCCAAAGGGCATGACCACAAACTCATAGTGCCCATATCTCGTACTGAAAGCAGTCCTTGGCACATCACTCTCCTTTACTCTGAGTTGATGGTAACCTGATCGCAGGTCTATCTTGGAGAACACTATGGCTCCCTTCAGCTGGTCAAATAAATCATCTATCCTCGGTAAAGGATATCTGTTCTTGATGGTCACCTTATTCAAAGCTCGGTAATCTATGCACATTCGCATAGATCCATCCTTCTTCTTAACGAACAATACAGGAGCTCCCCAGGGTGAATGACTAGGGCGGATGAAACCCTTGTCGAGCAGCTCTTGTAATTGTTCTTGCAGTTCCTTCAGTTCTGCTGGTGCC
Organism: Boesenbergia rotunda; assembly: GCA_024364735.1. Taxonomy (NCBI): domain Eukaryota; kingdom Viridiplantae; phylum Streptophyta; class Magnoliopsida; order Zingiberales; family Zingiberaceae; genus Boesenbergia; species Boesenbergia rotunda. The sequence continues at coordinate 329,760 of JAGFNQ010001156.1, read as the reverse complement.
ATGCGATAAGGTGCCTTTGAAATTGGGTTGGTTCCTGGAGCCAACTCAATTTCAAACTCAATTTCCCGATTGGGAGGGAGTCCTGGTAGCTCTTCAGGAAACACCTCAGGATAGTCACAGACTACTCTCACATCTTCTTTCTTTAATTCTTCTCTTTGACTTGCATCCACTATATGAGCTAGAAAACCAGAACATCCCTTTTCTAACATCCTCTGAGCTTGTAAGGTAGATAAGAACCTTTCTGTCTTTTTCTTTGGGTCTCCAATAAACTCAAATGGAGGTTCTGCTTCTGGTGTGAACTTGACTTTTCTCTTGCGGCAGTCTATAGAAGCATTGTACTTGCTCAAGAAATTCATCCCTAAAATGACATCATAATCCTTCATCTCAAGGACTACCAAGTCACTATAGAGCTCTCGGTTGGAAATCCAGATTGGTACTGCCCTTAGCCTCTGAGTAGAGGCCATTACTTCCCCTGACGGTAAGGTTGTTAAGAACTTCATCGTTCAACCTTTCTGGTGGCCTTTATACTATTTAAGTAGTGCTCAGTGATCAAAGCACTACTTATTAGTTCTTCGGAGGTTTGAGGCCTCTTAACACCGCTAGCCCCCTTTAACGGTATCTCAGGCCTTAACATCTTGAGCATTAGCCTAACTATCTCTTTTTCTGTGCTAACTAGCTTTGGGCACAGATGAGCTAACCGCTTAAACATCTTCACTGCTTCATCCACGGATAGTTCTCCTTGTCTGAACTCCGTGAATTCATCATAATGCTTATTGGTAACTTGCATGTGAAAGTATTCTTCGAAGAACTCAGTCTCGAAGTCGGCCCATGTCATCTGGCTGACATTTCTCTTGGCCTTGACTCTCTCCCACTATATTCTAGCATCTCCCGTAAGGTAGAAAGATGCACACTTTATCTTCTCTACCTCTGGTCAATCCAGTAACTCTGCTATGCTTTCCCAAGTTTTGAGCCATGCTTAAGCATCTCATGGTTCGCTTGTGCCTGAGAAGTTCTCTGGCTTCAGTTTCTGCCACTGAATGAGGTACGCTTCTTGCCTTACCCTCCCTTGCCGGGACTACTGATGTAACCGATGGATCTTCGGTCACAACTGGTGTCGTAACATTTGACATTGGTGGGGTAACAGGAGTGGCCTGCTCATTAGCCATCATCGTGGCGATAACTTACTGTTGCTCTTCTACTTGCCTCTGCAACTGAGCCACCACCTCTAAGAGATTTGGTGGTGGTACTGACTCTGTTGCCTCTTGCCATCTAGGAGCTTACTCCTCGTTTTGGGCCTTTCTAGGACTTCCTCTTAACATTCTCTTACTTTATATCATCTAGGACGTCCTCTTGACATTCTTTTACTTTTATATCATAAAGAAAATAAAAGCTCATTATCTCTTACTAACTTACTTCACTATCATCATTCTCATATCATGATATGTCATATCATGTCATCTTACTCATATAGCATATACTGATCATGCACATAATAGCATATAATAAAGCTAACATACTTCCTTACTAACTTACTTCATTATCTCCATGCACATATTAGTATATAATGATACTAACATACTTCCTTATCATCTTTCACTTACTGATACTAGCAGTCAATAATGAAAAGTATACAAAACTACAACATATGAACTTCTTCATCATGCACTTACTGATACTAGCAGTCAATAATGAAAAGCATGCAAAACTATAACATATGAACTTCTTCATCATGCACTTACTGATACTAGTAGTCAATAATGAAAAGCATGCAAAACTATAACATATGAACTTCTTACTTGGCAGGCGGCAGGATTGATGCTTGATGTCAGTGTGGCGGAAGGGTGGAACCTTTTGCTCTGATACCACTCTGTGACGACCCGACTTCTCTTAATTTCCTTAAAACGGACGTCACATTTGCTTAACCTTAACTTTACCTTATCCTTAGCCTTAGGTTACACCTACTTGAGTCCCCTTAACTTGCTCTGAATTTTTTTTTTCTTCCTTCTCTTTTTTTTCAAAAAAAACAAAACAACTTTCATTTTATTTGCTTTGCCAGGATTTGACCCCTCAACCTCTTAGTTGCATGACCAAAGCACTAACCAACTACTCTACACAGTTTCTTTTCAATGGCACCAGTCGACTGCTATTATAGCAGTCGACTGGTGTCAGTCGACTGGTATATGGTCAGTCGACTGCCATATCGAACAGAAGGTTCTGTTCGATATAGCAGTCGACTGGTATCTGAGCCAGTCGACTGGCACGCCTGAAAACCTGCAATTTCAGAGCTGATAACCACTTTCAAACATCCACAAACCACATACTATCACTTCACATTAAGATATAACTTCAAATCTATATTCTACCCTAGTTTATTTAGCATATTAGTAACTCAAAACCAATACCACAACTTAAAATTGAAACTTTGCGGAGTTTAACAAAACTAACAAAACACTTGCATAAATATACTAAAGTTTGTACCAAACTTTGTCTCTAGGCATAGTTTAAACACACTGATCACTTTCTATGAACCCAAAACCATAACCAAATGTTTCTATAATACTTATTCCCAAAGATCTCTTCCACGGTTCCGCCGCCACTGAACACCAATGCAAGTCCTGTCGCCTCCCAACTTACGCTTTCTCTTTTCCTTTATCTGCAATAGAAGGAAAATGCAACTAATAAGCACAATGCTTAGTAAGTAAATCCCTACTCACAAAATCATGATGTCAATACTAAACATGCTCATCTCAAAGAATGATTTAAAACTTTACTTACTTCAAAACTTACAACTAAACATGCTTACAACTTGAAACACTTTATCATGCTTGTTAATGTATCAATGTACACAACTAACCATGCTTACTACTTGAACTACTTTATCATGCTTGCATTGTAACAAGGTACACATATAATAATTAAACATTTTCTCAAAAAGAAACTACTTGATCATACTTATATACTTGAAAATAGTAATCAACTTTCTCTTTAGGCCTTGACATTGTACCATGGTATCGGTGTACCAATTGCGCGCTTTTCTAATAGGTTGCGAGGTAGCTAGCCACCACACCCTATTAGAACTTTACTTTCTAACTTTCGATGGGCCTTACATTTGCCCGGTACATGTCTCTTTCTCAAAGTAAAATACTTTTCTTACTTACCATACTTAAACTTATCACTTTACTTATTTTTGCATATATTTGCATGCTAAAAAAAACCTTTACTTTTCTCACTTTAACTTTCCATCGAGCACCTTGTGTGCTCCTTAACTCAAATTCACTTTTAGGTCTTTTCATAAGTATGAAACTCATCATGCTTGGCCTACATACATTCAATACAAACAAATTGAATTTCTAACATGATAAAACATGCAACTTTAATAGCTAAAACATAGAATAGCAAAACTCTCTTAACCATGCTTCTACTTTTCAAAAACTAGGGTTCTACAATGAGAATTTCGAAACGAAACTACTCCTATTGCAGGTGAGCGATTTACTTACATCGTTCTTGAAGAAAACTCACAAAAACAGGGAGAAAACTCCCTAACGAAATCCTTTCCCCTCCTTCTTGTGAAAAGCTTCCACCTTTAGCCCTAGGAAGCAATCCTAGGTCTTCTCTACTCAAGGGGGAAGGTGAAGAAGAAGAAGAAGAAGAAGAACCCTTGAATTCGCCTCCTCTCCTCGCCTCTCTTCCCTGTTCACGCGCCGACCACAACCCTAGCCTCCCCTTTCCAACGCGACTTAAGCGGCTTAATATACCTCTTAATGAAAAGGCTTAACTACACTACAACATTATTTCTCTCCTCCCATTTCTGTGCTTGATACCCTAGCCTAGCTGGTTGCTTGGCTTCCCTTCCTCCCTATGGTCGCGGGATCAATCCCCACCCGACCCCTTTAAAGTTTTTCTTTTTTTTTTTCTAATTTCATTCCGAAAAAATGCTATAATATTCCGAAAAATACTAGAAAAATTCCTAAAAATCCCTAATATTACCAGGAAATTATTGGGTGTTACACCTGAAGCATCCGCTCCACTGGCATTCTTCTTGATGAATATATAGCAGTTTTTCTTCCAGTGACCTTTCTTGCCAGAGTAGAAGCACATGGCCTCCTTCTCATTAGATTGGGGCACCTGCGTCCCTTTCTTAAGCTTCTTCTGAGCTCGATATTCAGGATTCTTCACTACATTAGCCTTGGGATTAAATTTCCCGCTGCTAGGGCGATTGTTGGTCTTTCTTACCTTCATTGTATGCAGTGAAGGATTTACCTTCATATCCTTCTCAGCAGTTTTCAGCATTGTCATTAGATCAGTCAAACACTTGTCCATATTGTTCATATTGAAGTTCAACACAAACTGGGAAAAATACGGAGGTAGTGACAACAAGACCAAGTCAATGGCCAAGTCCTGGTCTAACTTGAAACCCAAGCTCTCGAGTCTTTCTATGTACCCTATCATCTTGAGTACATAAGGCCCAACTTGATTTCCTTCTTCCAACATGGTATGGAACAATGCTCAAGAGGTATCAGACCTCTCTACTCTCGCACTCTCTTGGAAGAGCTCATGCAAGTGCTGATCAATCTCCCTAGCACTCATGTTCTCACGCAGTCTCTATAACTCGGGAGACATAGACGACAGCATGATGCATTGCACATCCAGTGCATCTTCCAAGTACTGAGAGTAATATAACTAATCTTCCTCTGAAGCGTTTACCGCAGGCTCTTTCATAGGTTCGTTTTCGAGCATGTAAATTTTTCTCTCGTGTCTCAAGACAATTTTCAGTTTCCTATACCATTATAGGTAGTTGGAACCGAGGAGGGCATTCTCTTTCTCGAGAATGCTTCACAACGAAATGATACTTGTGTTTGCCATCTAAAATAATAACTTAAAGCAGAGTTTTAGTATTTATGGAATATATATAATAAAGGACTTTATAACTCCTATTATTTTATTCAGATCCAACAACCCCCACTGTTAGAATCGAGAATTGGTTGGTAACAATACCTAATAGGATCGAAATCCTGAATCATATAGTATGCACACAGCTGAGCTGTACCTACATGCTATATTCATCGAGTATGCCTTAACTTGCCAATCACAAATCTATGTGACTTTCGATATATTTTGTCGAGCCTTATATTCTCAACACTTACCCCTCAAATCAATTGACCTTAGCTGAGCTAAACAAGTCAACGAATTTGATTTAAGTCAACCCACTACTAATTATGATAAATTATAGATGTTTTGACACAAGCCCACAGCTGAGCTGTACCGACTCATGTAAAAACTCTAACTATCATCACAGTTATTAATGGAGAGCTTTCAATAAATCTTGACTTAATATATTTAAGGGATTTTACAATTATTGAAATGTCTCACCATTAATTTACTTCTTGTGCATCCACACAATCTCATTACGAGATCTATCTCTATGAATCTTAAAGTAATCATGTACTTCAACCATAAGGAATTCATATCTAAAACATAACATGTATTTCTCTACAGGTTTGATAGATAAAATTCATTTCTATATTTCTATAATGTTAAATCAAAATTTCTTCGAAATCTCTCGAAGTACTAATCTTCTAAAATTTGAAGAAGAGGTTTTGAACTATATGATCCAACCACGAACTTGGCTCTGATACCACTGTTAGGTTCTGAGCGCAGCGGAATATTTATAATAAAGCAAACTTTGCTCTTAAATCATGGATCTATTTGTGGTACATATGGTTCTAAACAAAATGATATGAAATCTGGCATAAACACATACCTTGTAATCCTTTGGTTATTTGTGAATGATATCACGAAAGGATGAGAGCCCCACGTGTGTCTCCTCTAGCGGTATCCACGCGCACTAGATCACGAACTGGATGATCCGTTAGGTGCTAGCCACTTGGATCAATAGAATGCTTTTGGAAGCACTACGGATCTGAAGATGTGTCTCCAATAAGAAAAGAAGAAGTTGCCGAAGGCTTCCCGAGAGAGATGGAGAGAACTCGCACAAGAAAGAGACAAAGGAGAAGTGTGTCAACCTCTTCTTCCATGAGTGGATATTTATAGCCTCCAAGGAAGATGAAGAGACATGACTTTTCATATTCTTTATTAATTTATCATAATTGCGACTTTTGAAATTCTCCATAAATAATCATTAATAAAGACTCTTCATCTTCTCCATTAATGTCACAATAATTGTGACCCTTCAAATTCTCTAAAGAGAATAAGAGATAAATCTACTCTCTCTTCTCTTCATCAAATAAATCCATATTTAATCTTGATCCGTTCTTGCTTCCGATATTTCAGAAATAATTAATAATCCAATTAATTATTATTCAGAAATAATAAATTGATTAATTTTAGTATTTACTAAAATAATCAATTACAAATACTATTCGTGTGTATATGTTATGCGTGCAACCCTCTAGGTTCTATACATGAAGACAGTGTAAATCCATACACAGACTAAGGTAACCGTCTAGCAACAGTTTTTAGCCATCCAACGTGATAGAATATTAGTTATAAACTAAAACCTCCATGAACCGATTACCGTGTAATTCAATCTCTTCATCTTTACCCTATATCCCAATTAATTCGGTGAACTATGCATCATCACCAAAATAATTGTTTTACTTGATTTCTAAGATATAGACTCATCTTGAATAATAATCATTCCTCCCATGACCTCGAGTCGCTAATATCTCTATCAAGCGGCTAGGATGTTAACTCTTTAATCCAAGAGAGCGATGAATCCTCTATTGACTCAACATTATTCTCTCTACATTTTGTCATACACCCAACTACCGTATTAATCACAATCCGATTAAAGACTGCTTTTAACAGTGTCAAAGTATATAACTCCACGCATAGAATATATGAAGCTCTCAAGTCAAAAGATCAGTTACACTCGTTCATTAAGACGAACGACCAATGATGCTTAATATGTGATGTTCTCTTAAGTGGATCGTGTCCAGTGTACCTCTATACTCAAGGCACCCCAAGTACAACTTGAATATCCATTCCTCGGTCTATCTTGACCTAGTCATACTCAGCGTTGATCTATATATCTATGCCCCCTCTAGATATCTATCAGATCAAGGACGATTTTCATAATAATATAACCATTAATCTGTGGGACTTTATCATTAATCATATACGTACAGAAAAATAAATGATTAACGACAAATACTTGCCTTATTAAAATAATTATCCATAAATACATAAAAATATCTTGACACATAAGTGCACACGCTAACAATTTTTATAGTCCATTTGCAATAAATCGTCCAAAGGGAAAAATTTTTGCTTCAAATTTGTTCAATATTTTCTGCGTTTTATCGGCTAAGACAACAATTTTATTTTAAATTATAGGTTAATAATCCATTTTTACCATGTCTTTGTTTTTTCTGTCAAGGTCACTGGTAGTAATTTTAAAATGGCGCATATATTTCAAACACAATGCGTAACTGAATACACTCCCCTTTTTCAGGGTGAATAAAAATTCCATTAAATCGAATAAATTTTAAAATCCGATGCAATTTATTTAAAAATTTGATTTTATTTTTTAAAAATTAGTTATTTCAATTCAATTTTGATTTTTAAATTTATTATTAGGTTAAAACGAATAGACTGAATTAACTAAATTTTTAAATTTAACCGAATATTTAGATCTTGATTTTACCAAATTTTATTAAAAAAATCAAATTTTATTTAAAAACTATTTTTTTATTAGTTCAGTTAACTCGGTCAAAAATCGAAATAATCGATAAAATATTGATTAGGTCAAAAATCAAATTAATCAATAAAATATTAGTTCGATTTTTTATAAATTCAATTAATTTTGATTTGTTAGAAAATAAATAAGCTTAGTTCAGTTCGATTAATTTAGTTCGATTTTATCTACACACTCACCCTTGCTCCTTTCCCTTCTCTATCTCACACGCGTCAGGCGTACAAGACTCCTTCTCCCTATAACTAAACCCTTCTCTCACAACAAAAAAAAAAAAACTCTATTTTGGGACGAAAAAAAATTCTTCGCCAAATAGTCATCCCAGAATCCTGCGATCGAAAATTCATTTTTCGTCATAAAATTTGTGACAAATTCAATTTTCGTCGGAAAATTTAACGTAATTTTTGCGACGAATGAAAAATTTGTTGCAGAATCTACGACAAATTGAGAAATTCATTGCAAATTCTGCAACAAATTATGAAATTTGATACAAATTAGCGACAAATTTTTAAATTTGTCGTAAAAAATCTAGGACGAATTATGATATTTGTCACAAAATTTTTGTCGAATTTTAAAATTTGTTGCAAATTATTTTCCACGAATAAAAAATTTATCGTAGATTTTGCGACGAATAACAAAAGTTGTTATAGATTTTGCAAAGAATAATAAAATTTATCGCAGATTTTCGGGGACGAAAACATAAATTTGTTGTAACTACGATAAATTTTTTATTTGTCGCAAAACAACTGCGATAAATTTAAAAATTCGTAATTCATTTCAAAAAAATCAGCGACGAATTACTAAATTTGTTATAGATTTTGCGACGAATTTTAAAATTGGTCGCAGATTTTTACAACGAATTTATAAATTCGTCACAAAAAATCTACGACGAATTACAAAATTCGTCGCAGATTCTGAGACCAACTCAGTCCAGCAACGGCGACCAATGCATTGATCTACCAAGACAGGTGCGATACGTGGCGAGGGAGAAGTGGAACTCGGAGGTGCTTGATCCTGAGCTGTTGAAGTTGCAGGCCAAATTGAAAAGATACACAGCCGTTCGAACTTGGGTGATCAACAAGGTTAGCTGTCACTTCAAATTGCATATAATCATCATCCAAAGTCCAAACTAAAAGGATTGTCTACTCTTCCATGTATGAACTGAAATTTGATTATTTGCATGCAGTTCATCCTTGGAAGAACGATCATGCTTCCAAGCATCACAGAAGTATAATAAATCAAGCATTAGCATTGGCATCTACTCGTATTATTATAAGATGTTGATTGTACCTCAAGAGAATGTTTTTGTTTCGCTTGTTTCTTTGACCGTTCAACAGTTGGAATGGAACCTGACCCAACCGCTCCCTGGTTAATACATGGAAAAGAGAAAACAAAGAAGAAATACTGTAAATGAAATACCGCTCTTAAAATGTCATAGCTGTCATGAACAAGCAATGTATTGCAAAAAATAATGTCTAATTAATTTAGTAGGAGACAACTATAGGAGAAATTTGCATATGAATTCTATAGAATTGATAACATTTATAATAGAATTTCTTTCCAGTTTTTGGGATAGATTTAAGAAAACAAAAAATACCTGGTAATTGTATTGATGAAACAAGATGATTATATAATCTAACAACTATTGCAAAAACCAGATGTAAGTTCTTTCTTTATAATACTACAAGTTAAACTTAAAATTGTAAGATAAATCTCCTTAGTGATAATTCATAAGTCTTTGGTTATGTGGATATCTACTGTGATAATTCATAAGTCTTTGGTTAGGGTAAAATTGAAACTTGAATTGTGGAATGAAATTTAGGAACTAAAGATTTTAATTCAAGAACTAAGATTATATACAAGAACATAAGAAAAGAAATCATGATAAAATGTAAATTGGAAAGGTAAGAAATTTCACTAAGTCTTGTAAAAAATTGAACCTACAATTGAACAAAGGAAAAATATTTTGGGTGGTAAAGGAAGAGTAACCTCCAGAATCATGTTCAGTGATCCTGTGTAGCTTAAGCAAAAAGGTAAATTTTACAAGACATGATATCAGCAACCATACTTTTAGGTGATAGTTTATGGTGGTAAATAAAGTAAACAAATGCAGGATATACAAGACTAGATAAATGGTTTAGATCCAAACACAGTCTATGATCTAAACCTCCTAATTATCTGCTAGAATTTTTTTATTGCATTAAGACCAATCCAACAAGAACAATATTGAGGTTTTTCATATGTCTGATCCTCACAAGATATTGATCTCACGTACCATGTAATTATTCACTTAAAACTTTCTTTTCAAGTACAAAATACTTTATTGAAAATAATTTCACAGTGATCTGCTTGACCATCATCTAATTACTAATCTGGAGCATTGAGGACATTGTGCTACAATGCAATATCAAAGTATCACTGTTTTGATTTCTTACAATCATGAATATACAAGTGAATAAAATCAAACGCCCCTTGCCAACAATCAGTCAAGTGTTAGAGTGATTAGCGATAGAAAAACAGACAAAGATGTTAAAGCAAAGTTCTCATGCAAACACTGAGAAGCTGGAGGGTTGAGGACATTGTGCAACAATTCAACGTCACAATACAATCATTATTTTGAAATTCTTACCATCATGAATATGAGACTGAATCAAATCAAATGCCCCTGGCCAACAGTCAGTTAAAGATTTGACTAATCATATAAATATGGGCAAAGGGTTAAAGGAAAACCATGGCTTCTAGCATTTGAAAGAAAAAAAGAAACGAAAGAATCTTGTTCACAAAGGTGCTAAGATAAAATCAGCAATTTAGAATCAAACTCAAAATCTACAAGTTATGCAATTGCATTCTATGTTAGATATATTACATATCTAGTGTGAATGGAAGAGAGGTGATGAAATTTTAGTCCCACATTGTCACTTTCTAGTGAGTAGAAAGTGAGGAGGAGAATAAAAGGACTTCCTTGTGAGTGGGGCTTTAGCCCCACATTGGAAGTTTTAAGACAAGATGTTTGGTTTATATTGTATCACAAGCATGATAGTTGTGAACAAATGCTAGGGGAGAGACTCTCTCTCACGCGTGGGTGCGCAGGGGGTACAAATCCAGGGTCCGGATTTGTACTGAACCAAGTGAACTCGTGTGCATGCACGACCTGCGCACGTCGAATGTCCGACCGGTCGGGGCAAAATTTGTCCAAGCAGATGAACCAACATTTCGTCAAATTGATTTTTGCTCAAATGTAACTGATGCATTAATTTTGATTAATGCGAGATCAGTAACCCCCAGACGTTTGGATCTGGTCGGGCAAATGGCAGTAAATGACGATTAATTCGTCATTTACGACTGCGGGGGTCTGAGCCTATAAAAGGAGGCCGTGACCGAGAGCAAAAGACCAGATGCTACGAAATTCTCCTCCACTCCACCTCGTTCCCGACCTCCGCTGATGGCAGTCGGGTACCTCCTCAGTTCGCCACGAGCAACGAGTGTTCTGTTGTGCCCGTGGTTTGCTGTTGTATCCTGAGAGACAGAAGTTCATTTGAGCCTCGAAGCACCGCCGGAGGAGGACGAATCTGTTTCAAGGAAACTGCGCTGCGCAGGCCTCAGCAATTTCCTGGTCGAGAGACGTCCGACCACTACTCGGGAGACCCCAGTCGGAAAACTCCACTCGGGAATTCCAGTTTGGGAATTCCGCTCGGCTACTCGGGAATTCCAGTTCGGGAAACTCCACTCGGGAATTCCAGTTCGGGAATTCCACTCGGCCACTCAGAGCCCACTCGGCCACTCGGGAGCTCACTCGGCCGTTTCGCTCGGGAGCTCACTCGGCCACTCGGAGCTCACTCAGCCACTCGGGAAAACTGCTCGGCTCAGGAGCTAACTCGGGAGCTCTGGAATTCCTCTCGGGAGACTGCAGACCGGAGAAGAAGCATCTCCGGCCACTCAACAGAGATAAGTTGAAATTATTTCAGTAATTTCAATTTAGTGTAATATCTCGGAAATTCTTCCTACATTCTACAATAAGCATAAAAGAACCGATGGAATGTTTCATTATTAAATTACCAAATTATCCATCACATCGTTTGATCTTTTGGGAGGTGATGCGCTCTATGATTTATCAGGTGGAAAAGCAGACCATCTGGTTGCTGGAAACAAGGAATACATGTTAAAAATTGTCAATCTCAAGCAATTGAAAAAAAAAAATTGCCAAACTTTAATGAAGTGCAAAGGTAACATGAATCGTAGAGGTTCATCCTTAGCTACGAACCAATAATGTACCATCAGAAGAAAATAACAATTATCTATCTGCTGTTTATGATTTCACAATGCAGAACTTGTAGATGGGAATCTCACATGCAGACAGACGTGTCAAATAGGTGGGTCATCCAGCACAACACACTGTGCTCCGCGCACAAGTCATGAGTTGGCCTGTGGGGCAAGTAGGGCATATAAACTATTTTATTTAATATATTTTCCAGATAAAATTGCATATATTACCACTTCTACCTCTAAGATAAGCTAAAGAAAATTAAAATAATATTAAATTACTCTTAGGACATTTGAAGAATATTGTTCAGATATTTTTGATATACCATATTTTTTTATTATTGATTTTTTTAATAATTAAATTCTGGATCTATTTTCCCAACCTAAGAATGGGGGCGGGATCTTCTGGTCCCAAAATCCCTGGTCCATCCCTGGTCCACACTAAAATTGTCGCCGGATCATGATTGTGATCCGGCCGTAATTTGTTTCAATCCCCTCTAGGGTTCACCGTGCCCCTCAGGTTATAGTTTGGGTTCGGGCGGGTGGTCGGAGGCCACCCGACGGCCTAAACCCTAAATCTAAAACGCTAAACCCTAAATCCTAAATCCGGATTTAGGGTTTAGGCCGTCGGGTGGCCTCCGGCCACCCACCCGAACCCAAACTATAACCTGAGGGGCACGGTGAACCCTAGAGGGGATTGAAACAAATTGCGGCCGGATCGCAATCACGATCCAGTCGCAATTTTAGTGTGGACCAGGGATGGACCAGGGATTTTGGGACCAGAGGATCCCGCCCCCTAAGAATGACCAATGATATACCTAGAGCAATCTTGGGCATGACCATCTGCAGCCATGTCGGGCATTACAAGGCCCGAATGGAAGTGGCTGGTCTTGGGCTTTAGTGATGCATAACTCGAGTATGATCCATTGATACCTCTACATGCAAGACAATGCGATATATGTTCTTCCATATACTAGGGAAAATCTACTACATATAATACACAAATTTTGTAAGTGAGAGTTTATTTTAGTAAATAAACAAATATCTTTCCTAAGACAATAAGTTGTGCAAATTCCAAGCAATTAAATTTTTTGCATGGATCTTTTCTCACCAATGAGTATTGTGTGCAATTACCTTCATAAAAAATCAGCAGAATAATATTGGAAATATCATATACTACCATTATAAAGATGTGAATAGATTTTAGCCCGGAAAAAATTTGAAAAAGGAAAAATAAGGTAATTTTTACTACAGACTGTAAGTTACAGACCTCCGTACAGGTAGAGATACTTTAACATAACGAACAGGAAGTTATTTATCATACCTGAAAAGGACAAGGCAAGATTTCGCCAAATAGATCTTCTTTCAAATCTGCTGCCTTGAGAGAGTATAAAGGATTTTTAAGTCCTTGAGAAGTGAGATATTCTTCTGTTTCTTTGCGCAAATTGTAACCTTTGTACACACTGACAGATGGATCACACACCTACATGATGAAGCTCATGTAACATAGATAATTATTAGCATCAGGATTCGCCACAAGCAACATGAATAAATAAACAAATTCTAGAAGTGTGCTTATCATGACAAGCATATAAAGAACTCACTATATCCTACCTTAGTAATGCAAACATCATATCATGCAACAATTTATAGAGTGCAGGACATCTATTCCATAAGCCATCAGGCACTATGTGAAGCAACTGTTTATGTGTAAAAACCATAACCAAAACCTGCTGATTGACAAACAGATAAGATCCATCCACTTTAATAAAATGTTTCCTGATGTTTGTATCATGCTCTTAGCTCCTACAAAAGGAACAAATCTCAAATATGTTTTATTTTTTAAACGTTTTAATGTCATTCTACATAATGATCATAATGAGTAATGAAGCTCCTAAACAACGGCAAGAAAAAAATAACTTGAGCTATTTGACTTATTAACATGCCATGGTAATACCCACCGTGCTTTGGCATGCTTAAGCATTCCAAGATCGACTCAAATTAGTTTGAATCATATAGTTGCCTTGGGCATGCATCCAATCTGATTGTAATGATTTCTTTAAATTTTGATTCGTATTATATAGTATATGTAATAAATATAGTTCTACGTACCCACGATATTGCCTCTTATGCCAAAATCATGGCAAATGCAATTAATAAAGGTTGTCAGAATCAATATCTTACCTATCAACCATAGGGAGATACATAGGTGCAAAGAATAGGATCATAAGATTCTACAATTTAACAATATTTTTTAGTACTAACATTCAGTATTTATGATTGATCATATGTATATATTCACATTTACATCATTCTAATATCATGAAACATGATACAAGTTATTCAAAGTTTCAATAAATGGATCATTATTATTGTTAAAGTGTTGAATTTTTATATAGCAAGAGACGAATTTTGTAAGGATGAACATGACAAAAATTAGAAAGGATTCTACAACATAATCATTCAAAAAGAACCTCAATTAGTTGGAAATTTTATCAAACAGAATGCGAAGAAAGAAAGTTGATCGTTAAAGCAAGTTTTAAAATGTGTAACTGTGTAAGTGAATCATTCAACCGAGTCATGGTTATCAGCACTAAGAAGCTACTCGGGTACAGCAAAAGAAGCACACAATCAAATTGTAGATTCGTGGGACCTCAGCCCAATTCAAATTATATTTTGGAAATAAATCATTTAGGCCAAGTCAATATATACTGGACAAGATAAGCATGAGAATTCTTAAATATTAAAATATATACTCTGCAATTATATTTAAGCATGAGAATTCTTAAATATATACTCTGAACAAGCTTTGAAAGGGATGCAAAATGGAAAGGCCGTGGGACCGGATGATATCCCAATAGAGGTATGGAAATGTTTAGGGAAAAAAGGTATTGAATGGCTTACAAAATTATTTAATTTAATATTGAAAACAAAAAAAATGCCTAATCAATGGAGGGTAAGTAGTCTAGTTCCCTTATATAAGAACAAAGGAGACATACAAAATTGTGCAAACTATAGGGGTATTAAATTAATGAGTCATACCATGAAACTTTGGGAAAGAGTAATAGAAAAAAGATTGAGGAAGGAGACCACGGTAACCGAAAATCAATTTGGGTTCATGCCTGGAAGGTCGACAATAGAAGCTATACATCTTCTTAGGCAATTAATTGAAAAATATCGGGAGCAAAAGAAAGATCTACACATGGTATTTATTGATTTAGAAAAAGCTTATGATAGGGTACCAAGAGAAATTATATGGAGAATTCTAGAAAAGAGAGGCGTTAGCGTAACATATATTGACCTAATTAAAGATATGTATGAAGATGTAACGACTAGAGTGAAGACTTCAGGTGGATTGACTGAAGCATTTCCAATAAGGATAGGGTTACATCAAGGATCAGCTTTAAGTCCCTATCTTTTTACACTAATCATGGATGAACTCACTAGGCACATTCAAGATACAGTGCCATGGTGCATGTTGTTTGCAGATGATATTGTTTTGATAGATGAGACACGTGAAGGAGTAAATGCTAAACTAGAATCTTGGCGGGAAACTCTAGAAATGAAAGGTTTTAGGCTTAGTAGAGTAAAGACTGAATATATGGAATTTAAGTTTAGCAATGCTAGACGTAGTGAAACAATTGTTAAGATAGGAGATGATGAGTTGTCTAAAATCGAGAACTTTAAGTATTTAGGATCGTTCTTGCAAAGTGATGGAGGAATTGAGAGAGATGTCTTACATAGAATACAAGCAGGATGGTTGAAATGGAGATTAGCATCGGGTGTCTTATGTGATCGTAAAGTACCTCTAAAACTTAAAGGGAAGTTCTACAAAACGGCAGTTAGACCTGCTATGTTATATGGTGCTGAATGTTGGGCTATGACTCGAGCACATGAGCAAAAGATGAAAGTTGCAGAGATGAGGATGTTAAGGTGGATGTGTGGACATACGAGGATGGATAGAATAAGGAATGAGAGTATTAGAGAGAAAGTCGGAGTTGCATCTATTGAAGAAAAACTTCGGGAGACACGTTTGAGATGGTACGGACATGTACTTAGAAGACCAATAAATGCCCCTGTTAGACGATGTGAAACTATGATAAATACGCACATTAAAAGAGGGAGAGGAAGACCAAAAAAGACTTGGTTGGCAACAATAAAACAAGATAAATTTTATTTAAATCTAGATGATGATATAGTAGGGGATAGAACTCAATGGCGTAAAAGGATCCATATAGCCGACCCCACCTAGTGGGATAAGGCTTTGTTGTTGTTGTTGTTGTTGTTGTACTCTGCAATTTCAGTTTAGATATGAAGTTGGTGTGATAAATAAATTGAGCAAGCAACAAAAGAAAAAGAAAGAAAGATTACCGAAGAGCTAACTTGAGCTTGGCAATCCCTTAAATTGTTGTAGATACCAATGATGTCCCCTTTACGAACAACATAAAATGCATTGCTCTCTTCCTCCATTATTGTTGGTGGACCTTCCTTGGGCAGCTGACGAGTTCGCGACTGTCGTGTGGAAAAGCACTGGACACGATTGCCCTTGAAGACAAAGCCCAGGGATTTAGTGTTACACAAAATACCTCGCCATGATGTACTAATAAATCCACAAAAAGTGCTCCTCATGACACCACAATTATTTGGTGAAGAAAAACTGCAATCCATATATAAATGCAGAAAATCACAAGGTCTTTTATTACTCCTAACAATAAAATTCACATATAGACATTTGTGAGTCAGTGGCCAACGTAGCTTATGAAACTAAATGAAGATGCAATATATCAATTGTTTCACTTGTGTCTTCTGTATGTAATTGGAATTAATTGCTACACCTGAGACAATTTAAAAAGATTAACTAGTTTTTTTTCAGAAACCATTTTTCATATTCTTATAAATTTTATTGCATTATGCCAGTTATAACTTAAGATGATACAAAAATATGAAATCAATATCAGTTTCTAAAGTTCATCTAAAGCATGTGATTATAACATATTGACAAGGAACTTCGAAATTGTAACTGTTTGTCAACACAGAATACACATGTTACCAAGTGAACAAACGAATGAGAAGGAGAGAACAGTAATCATTACTTCTTAACAAAATGAATGCTCTAAGCAAGGTTTCAAAGTATATGCAAAAGTAGATGTTTGACCCACTGTTTAACTCATTCATGATATGCCAGGAGAAATGTGGTGGGTAATAAAAATATTATATCAATAAAAAGATTAAGATATATCATATAGTATATTAATCAAGGACCCCGTATTGACAAGAACTTCGCACATCAAACTGCCCTTTTATACAATATATTAATCAACATATCCACATCATAGTTCTACATATAGAAAAATATAAAGACAAAAATATAATAAAAGACACATAATATAACACTTAATAATAGCCACCAATGCGAAATACCTAATATATCGTGCATATAACTAAAATCTGAAAAACTATCCTTGAAATTTACAAACAATATTCTAAATAAGACCACTTGAGGTTTGTCTATTTGACTGGGTCTAGCAAACAAGATATGTTTCCTCTTTAAATGCATATGTAGGATGCAGATGCCATATGTGAACACTGAGGTTTTCCAATCTGACTCCTAATAATTGAGAATACGTCCCCAAGGTATCCACATCCAGTACAGACATACACCTGAGTAGTATGTCCGCAGACCCTTACCCTAATGTAGAGACTGAGATAGATGTTGGTTCAATTTTTTCTCTAGGTACACCTGCTGATGAATCAATTCAATAGCCATGGCTTTATCAATGGCCTACCAATGACCATGATCGACTGCCCAACTAGTTCCATCTGAATATAAGGTGCAAACACCCGATTAAGGTGATTTTGCAGATCTATCTTGTGCCACCAACTAAGGCTAAAACCCAGTCAACTTTTCAAACTCTGTACAATAGTCGAACATACTGTGATCTCTACATGATGCCCAAGAACTATTGTCATCTAGCGCAAACAATATTCCCTCTGGAAGACCTCCTTGAACCTAGACCAAGAAATAGGACCAACACTTAAAACAAACATTTGCACCTACCACCAACTGACTATTTGCTCTCTGGCATGGTTCGTCGGAACGTACGTGGAACGCCCGGCGTTCCGGCACGGGAACGCCTCACGCCGTTCCAAAGTTCCGGCGAATAACGTGGCTTGCTTTGAAACGCCATTCTCAGGCGTTATAACAGAAAAAGAACGGATCGGAACAGCCGGAATGAAACGGCAGTCACTTGTAGCCCTTTCTCTGGCGGTGGAAAGCTGCCAGCGGAGGCGGCGCTGTGCGTACAGGGAAGAGAAGCAGCTGTGCGTAAAAGGAAGAGAAGCTTGAGACCTAAGATTTTAATATAAACTATATATTAATAAATCAAATTAATTCTCAATTTAATTAATAGATAATTTAATAAAGTTTAATGAAATTATCTTCTAAAAATATTATATAAAATTTAATTAATTTTAAAAAATCCTAAATAAATTTTATATATTTCTATTTATTTATTTTAATTAACTTATTATTTATCAAATTAATGATATCATTATTAACAAATTAATTATAGTATTACCAATTTGATAATTAAACTTATTTAAATAGAATTTTAAATGAAAAAATGGATATATATATATATATATCGGCGCTGCGACCGTTCCGCGACTTAACATCGGAACTGGAATGGTAGAGTCTACAACAGTTGTCGCGACCATTCCGACGAACCATGCTTTCTGGTGTAGTAGACAGCTAGTTGCTAGTTTTACAATTTCATCACCGTCAAAATCAAAAGATAAAAAGTACACTCACTATCCTGTAGTCAATTGTGGGAGTCCAAAGGATCTGTGCTCCCAGTAAATGGCTCACAACAGTCACTCGTTAGCTCAATGAACTCAAAGAACCTACCTATCCTATAGTTCATTGACTCTCTAAGGGTAATTCAGATTCAAATTTTTTAATCATAATGGACTAGAACGATTCGCCTAGCAGAATCTAGCTACAATCACACAAAAGATCAAGACACGCTATCCTTGCGGCCCTGGATGGAATGGTAAAAGAAGCTATAGGCGTATCTAGCTACGATCACACAAAAGATCAAGACACACTATCCTTGCGGCCCTGGATGGAATGGTAAAAGAAGCTAAGGGGAGTAATAAGAAAACTGAGTAGGGCAAATAGAATACGTCAAATTGGAGGAAGGTAAGATAATACAAGAACATAGTAAACAAAATGCATGCACATCAATCTACAACATTAATAAATAATCCACTGTTCAGAATCTGGTAATTGTTATTTGCCAGTGCTGCAATCAAAATAAGCATGATTGAAGCTGCTGATATACTGCAACAAAGAGCAGCATCACATGCATACCCCTCATGAATGCAAGCACCAAACATAGCCCAAGCTCATCCCCATTAACATGGCCAATGTACAATCAAGGAGTGAAAATTAGTATATATACTCGCTATAGTCTAATCATCCACAAAGTCAAAGGCTTTAACCTCTATACGAGCCATCATCCATAAGATGTCACCATTCACAACTAAATTCATCATCGGCAAGTAACACCCATGTTTTAAATATACATAATTTTTATCGCTTCGACAAGGAATAGCCACCAGCACTAGACTGGCACAGCAAGTGCACTGCATTGCCACCTCGCCGAAGAAGAAGTGTGCTCGCCACCTTGTCTTTGGTAGAGGAGAAATGCCGCCTAAACCCTAAACCGACCTATATAGATTTAAAAAAAATAAAATAAAAAATTTTAAATTTTAAATTCATATTTGTAATTTATTAAAAATCAAATTAAAATTATAAGCATAAATATGTAATATATTATTTAAAATATATATGATTACTAATTAATTATTATATAAATTATAATTAACTAATATAATTATGTTATATAAATTTATATTTGCATTGTTTTTACTAAAAAAATAATATATATATATATATATATTTTAATTGAAAATTTTGAATTCATATTTATAATTATTCAATATTATATCTTAAATTAATTTTATAAATTAAAATAGTTTAAATTTTGTTAAAAAATATATTTAAAATTTCAAATTAATTCCAAAAATGTATAAATAATTTTAAACATTTATAAATAATTCAAAAATTAAAATAACATTGAATCATTAAAATAAATTTTATTTTTTAATGTAATAAAAATTATATATAAATATATAAATTATATTATCTAATATACATATTATATAGAATATTTATAACCAGAATTAAATAAATATATATTATATAAATCAATAATTAATTAAATAGAACTAATAATTGATTTATATAATTATTATATACAAATTAATATTTTCATTATAATTTTTATATTAAATAAAAAAAGAAACAAACTATAAGATTATTAACTTATTAAAGGAATCCTCTTCTCCCTCTCTCACTGAGTGCTACTCTCCTTCTCGCACTCACTCTCTCTCTCTCACCCTCTCTGGTTCTTATGGATCTTGGAGGCCGAGGTATGGATCTTGGAGGCCGAGGCCGTGGCCGCGGAGGAGGAGGAGAAGAGCATTTCCAACAGTTCATCATTCAACAGGTAAACCTAGTCGCACAAAACGCGACGGTCGCTGTTGAAAATGCATTGACCGCTGCCGGAGCAGCGTACAGCGCCGCCATCACCGCACGCCAGGCCACCAACAATATGGTAATGGCACTAAACTTATTATTCAATCCCCTTCCCCCCGGCGATCATCCCCTTCCTCCCGGCGATCATCCTGTGCCCGATTTCTCGTGGCGGCTGCCGACGCCCTTCCCGATGCAAATGGCTTTCCGGATGACAATGAATGATGAGAAAAAAATAGTTCAACAAGATCTGAAAACTTAACAAGATCTCATACTCTGCAACGAGTTGACAGGTAATTGGAGCTGAGAATCATCGTCATCGTTATCAGTATCACTTGTTTGCCTCTTTTTCTTTAAACTGTGATGAATAACATTTCCATTTTTTGACTTTTCATCATCTACAATCTCCTCGATTACAACAAATTGAATAAAACATGACCGTCGCCTCTTATGGATCTTGGAGGATGAGGATGAGGTCGAGGTCGCGGCCATGGAGGAGGAGAGGAAAATTTGAAACAATTCTTTATTCAACAGGTTAACCTGACCGCACAAAACACGACCGTCGCCGCTAAAAATGCATTGACGGCTGCCGAAGCAGCGTACGACGCCGCTATCAAAGCATGTCAAGAAGCAACAACGTGGTAATTATTCTGAACTTGTTATTCGATCTTCCCGCTAATATTCCCCCCGACGATCTTCCCGTGCCTGCCGATTTTCCCTTCCCTGTCGATCCTGTACCTTTCGATCTTCCCTTCCTTGCCGATCTCGTACCCGCCGATCTTCCCGCCGATCTTCTATATAAAATATTTATAACCAGAATTATATAAATATATATTATATAGATCAATAATTAATTAAATAGAACTAATAATTAATTTATATAATTATTATATATAAATTAATATTTTCGTTATTATTTTTTAAATTAAATAAAAAAAGAAAAAACTATAAGATTATTAACTTATTAAACAAATCCCCTTCTCCCTTTCTTACATAGTGCTACTCTTCTTCTCGCGCTCACTCTCTCTCTCTCACCCTCCCTGTTTCTCATGGATCTTCGAGGCCGAGGCCGCGACCGCGGAGGAGGATGTGAAGAGCATTTCCAACAGTTCATCATTCAACATGTAAACCTAGCCGCACAAAACGCGACGGTTGTTGCTGAAAATGCATTGACCGCTGCCGGAGCAGCGTACAACGCCGCCATCACCGCACGCCAGGCCACCAACAATATGGTAATGGCACTAAACTTATTATTCGATCCATTTCCCCCCGGTGATCATCCCCTTCCCCCCGGCGATCATCCCGTGCCCGATCTTCTCCCGGCGGCTGCCGACGCCCTTCCCGATGCAAACGGCTTTCCGGACGACAATGAATGATAAGAAAAAATAGTTCAACAAGATCTGAAAACTTAACAAGATCTCATACTCTGCAACGAGTTGACAGGTAATTGGAGCTGAGAATCATCGTTATCAGTATCACTTGTTTGCCTCTTTTTCTTTAAACTGTGATGAATAACATTTCCATTTTTTGACTTTTCATCATCTACAATCTCCTCCATTACAACAAGTTGAATAAAACACGACCTTCGCCTCTTATGGATCTTGGAGGATGAGGACGAGGTCGCGACCGCGGAGGAGGAGAGGAACATTTGAAACAATTCCTTATTCAACAGGTTAACCTGGCCGCACAAAACACGACCGTCGCGGCTAAAAATGCCATGACGACTGCCGAAGCAGCGTACGGCGCCGCTATCAACGCATGTCAAGAAGCAACAACGTGGTAATTGCTCTGAACATGTTATTCAATCTTCCCGCCAATCTTCCCCCCGGCGATCTTCCCGACCTGCCGATCTTCCCTTCCCTGCCGATCCTGTACCATTCGATCTTCCCTTCATTGCCGATCCCGTACCCGTCGATCTTCCCACCGCCGCCGATCTTCTATATAGAATATTTATAACCAGAATTATATAAATATATATTATATAGATCAATAATTAATTAAATAGAACTAATAATTAATTTATATAATTATTATATATAAATTAATATTTTTGTTATTATTTTTTATATTAAATAAAAAAAGAAAAAACTATAAGATTATTAACTTATTAAAGGAATCCCCTTCTCCCTCTCTCACAGAGTGCTATTGTCCTTCTCACGCTCACTCTCTCTCTCTCACCCTCTCTGTTTCTTATGGATCTTGGAGGCCGAGGTATGGATCTTGGAGGACGAGGCCGCGGCCGCGGAGGAGGAGGTGAAGAGCATTTCCAACAGTTCATCATTCAACAGGTAAACCTAACCGCACAAAACGCGACGATCGTTGCTGAAAATGCATTGACCGCTGCCGGAGCAGCGTACAACGCCGCCATCACCGCACGCCAGGCCACCAACAATATGGTAATGACACTAAACTTATTATTTGATCCCCTTCCCCCCGGCGATCATCCCCTTCGCCCCGGCGATCATCCCGTGCTCGATCTACTCACGGCGGCTGCCGACGCCCTTCCCGATGCAAACGACATTCCGGACGATAATGAATGATGAGAAAAAATAGTTCAACAAGATCTGAACACTTAACAAGATCTCATACTCTGCAACGAGTTGACAGGTAATTGGAGCTGAAAATCATCGTCATCGTTATCAGTATCACTTGTTTGCCTCTTTTTCTTTAAACTGTGATGAATAACATTTCCATTTTTTGACTTTTCATCATCTACAATCTCCTCGATTACAACAAGTTGAATAAAACACGACCGTCGCCTCTTATGGATCTTGGAGGATGAGGACGAGGGCGCGGCCGCGGAGGAGGAGAGGAACATTTGCAACAATTCCTTATTCAACAGGTTAACCTGGCTGCACAAAACACGACCGTCGCCGCTAAAAATGCATTGACGGCTGCCGAAGCAGCGTACGCGCCGCTATCAACGCATGTCAAGAAGCAACAACGTGGTAATTGATCTGAACTTGTTATTCGATCTTTCCCGCCAATCTTCCCCTCGGCGATCTTCCCGTGCCTGCCGATCTTCCCTTCCTGCCGATCCTGTACCTTTCGATCTTCCCTTCCTTGCCGATCCCGTACCTGTCAATCTTCCTGCCGATCTTCCCGCCGATCTTCTATATAAAATATTTATAACCAGAATTATATAAATATATATTATATAGATCAATAATTAATTAAATAGAACTAATAATTAATTTATATAATTATTATATATAAATTAATATTTTCGTTATTATTTTTTATATTAAATAAATAAAGAAAAAAACTATAAGATTATTAACTTATTAAAGGAATCCCCTTCTCCCTCTCTCACAGAGTGCTACTCTCCTTCTCGCGCTCACTCTCTCTCTCTCACCCTCTCTGTTTCTTATGGATCTTGGAGGCCGAGGTATGGATCTTGGAGGCCGAGGCCGCGGCCGCGGAGGAGGAGGAGAAGAGCATTTCCAACAGTTCATCATTCAACAAGTAAACCTAGCCGCACAAAACGCGACGGTTGCTGCTGAAAATGCATTGACCGCTGCTGGAGCAGCGTACAACGCAACCATCACCGCACACCAGGCCACCAACAATATGGTAATGGCACTAAACTTATTATTCGATCCCCTTCCCCCCGGCGATATCCCCTTCCCCCCGGCGATCATCCCGTGCCCGATCTTCTCGCGGTGGCTGCCGACGCCCTTCTCGATGCAAACGGCTTTCCGGACGACAATGAATGATGAGAAAAAATAGTTCAACAAGATCTGAAAACTTAACAAGATCTCATACTCTGCAACGAGTTGACAGGTAATTGGAGCTGAGAATCATCGTCATCGTTATCAGTATCACTTGTTTGCCTCTTTTTCTTTAAACTGTGATGAATAACATTTCCATTTTTTGAGAATCATCGTCCCGTTCTCAGATCACAGAGTGCTACTCTTCTCGCTCTCACTCCGAGGTATGGATCTTGGAGGATGAGGACGAGGCGAGGCCGCGGAGGAGGAGAGGAAAGAGCAACATTCCCATTCAACAGATTAACTGGCCGACAAAACGAACGTGCGCTAAAATGCATTGACGATGCCGAACAGCGTACCGCTGCCCGCTATCAACGGCATGCCAGACGCCAACAACGTGGTAATTGGCTGAACTTGTTATTCGAACCCCCGGCCAATCTTCCCCCCCCGGCGATCTTCCCTCGGTGCTGCCGATCTTCCCCTTCCCTGCCGATCCTGTACCTTCGATCTTCCCTTCCTTGCCGATCCCGTACCTGTCAATCTTCCTCCGATTTTTACATTCTATATAGCAATATTTATAACCAGAATTTATAAATATATATTATATAGAAATAATTACTTAAACTACTAATAATTAATTTATATAATTATTATATATAAATTAATATTTTCGTTATAATTTTTTAAATTAAATAAAAAAAGAAAAAAACTATAAGATTATTAACTTATTAAAGGAATCCCCTTCTCCCTCTCTCACATAGTGCTACTCTCCTTCTCGTGCTCACTCTCTCTCTCTCACCCTCTCTGTTTCTTATGGATCTTGGAGGCCGAGGTATGGATCTTGGAGGCCGAGGCCGCGGCCGCGGAGGAGGAGGAGAAGAGCATTTCCAACAGTTCATCATTCAACAGGTAAACCTAGCCGCACAAAACGCGACGGTCGCTGCTGAAAATGCATTGACCGCTGCCGGAGCAGCGTACAACGCCGCCATCACCGCACACCAGGCCACCAACAATATGGTAATGGCACTAAACTTATTATTCGATCCCCTTCCCCCCGGCGATCATCCCCTTCCCCCCGGCGATCATCCCGTGCCCGATCTTCTCGCGGTGGCTGCCGACGCCCTTCCCGATGCAAACGGCTTTCCGGACGACAATGAATGATGAGAAAAAATAGTTCAACAAGATCTGAAAACTTAACAAGATCTCATACTCTGCAACGAGTTGACAGGTAATTGGAGCTGAGAATCATCGTCATCATTATCAGTATCACTTGTTTGCCTCTTTTTCTTTAAACTGTGATGAATAACATTTCCATTTTTTGACTTTTCATCATCTACAATCTCCTCGATTACAACAAGTTGAATAAAACACGACCGTCGCCTCTTATGGATCTTGGAGGATGAGGACGAGGTCGCGGCCGCGAAGGAGGAGAGGAACATTTGCAACAATTCCTTATTCAACAGGTTAACCTGGCCGCACAAAACACGACCGTCGCCGCTAAAAATGCATTGACGGCTGCCGAAGCAGCGTACGGCGCCGCTATCAACGCATGTCAAGAAGCAACAACGTGGTAATTGCTCTGAACTTGTTATTCGATCTTCCCGCCAATCTTCCCCCGGCGATCTTCCCGTGCCTGCCGATCTTCCCTTCCCTGCCGATCCTGTACCTTTCGATCTTCCCTTCCTTGCCGATCCTGTACCCGCCGATCTTCTATATAGAAATTTATAACCAGAATTATATAAATATATATTATATAGATCAATAATTAATTAAATAGAACTAATAATTAATTTATATAATTATTATATATAAATTAATATTTTCGTTATTATTTTTTATATTAAATTAAAAAAGAAAAAAACTATAAGATTATTAACTTATTAAAGGAATCTCCTTCTCCCTCTCTAACAGAGTGCTACTCTCCTTCTCGCGCTCACTCTCTCTCTCTCTCACCCTCTCTGTTTCTTATGGATCTTGGAGACCGAGGTATGGATCTTGGAGGCCGAGTGTAACGACCCGGAAAATTCTCTCAATATTTTCTTTAAAATATTGATCAGGTCTAGATAATTTTCCGAGGGACCTAGAGATATTAGTACGAACCTTAGCCTAGAAATCCATGATTTTTCTCATTTAAATTGAGAAACTAAGTACTAATGGGCCTTATATGGGATTTTCTAGTACCATGATTATTAGTGGATTTTAGGTAGAATTTAATATAAATATAAATGAATTTTAATTAGGAATATTAGTATGATTATGGGTGAGTTTTAGCATGGTTTCCCATTTAAATTGGGGAAATAGGCACTAATGGGCCTTATATGGGCTTTTTAGTACCATAATTATTGGAGAATTTTAGGTAAAAATTAATATAAATATAAAGGGGTTTTAATGAGAAATATTAACATAATTATGGGGGAATTTTTAGAGGATTTTCGGAATTTTAGGAAAAATCATAGGAAAATAAAATAAAAATAAGGTGCATGGACCAAGGATTGAACCTTGAACCTCTTGTATAACCATGCATGCTCTAACCAACTCACCTAGCAAGGGATTTCTATGAGGAAATGAAATGGAGTTTGGTTAAGGCTTAAGGGAAGAGGAAGAGACACCATGACTCTTCACTTACCCTCCTTAATGTGCTATAAAGAGGGGGTTTGGGAGTTTCTTTCTTCCTCCCTCATTCTAGCCGAAAATCTCAAGAGGAGATTTCCCTTGGAAAAGCTTCACAAGAGGGTCTCATCTCCAATATCTAAAGGGTTCCCAAGGTTACAAGGGCTAGAGGTGACTTAAGGTCTAAGGAGTTCTTTTGATTCTCTATAATCAAGGTGAAAAATCAAGAAACCCCAAGGTAAGACTCCCTCACCATGGTATAATGGTTTTTCTTGAAGATTTACATGATATGAAAGTCTTGTATGTAATGTTTATATTGGAAAACCAAAGGAAACCCATGAACCTAACCTTATAGGTTTCGGCCACCATGGGTTCTTGGTCTATAATGATGATAAAAATCTTCATAATGTTGTCTAATGTGTTCTCATGATGTTTAGAGATTAAATATAATTTTTGAGAATTTTTGGGGTACCCTAGGATCCCCTAGGGTTTCGGCCATCCCATGAATCCATGGGTAGAGTTGAACTTAAACCCTCAAGCATGTGGTTTATGTGTTATCATGATATAAGGGAGATTGAGGGGGGCTTATATGAACTTTTACAAGGCTTTGTGACCCCCACAAGTTTCGGCCAAGTTGGACCTAGGGCAATAAGTTAGGGATTTCCCTCAAGCAAGGGTCCCAATGGCTTCATGGTAGAGTATGTTTGGTGTTAATGTTTGATTGGGGATTTTATGGAAATTTTTCCATGAACCCATGGCCTTGTAGGGTTTCGGCCAGCACATGGAAAGAGGGCTAAAGGTTAGGGATAACCCTAATTATGAGCCCTAATGGTCTCCCATGGTCTTATAAGTAAAGTATGGTTGGTTCCTTACCTTATGCTATGTTACATGATTAATGGAATGATGGAATCTAGCCCTATAGGTTTCGGCCAAGCAAAGGGATTTAGGGTTTGGAAGGAGTTAGGGTTCAAAGAATGATGGTTTATGCTTACCATGAAGTATATATATGTATATGTTCAAGCATGTGGTAGAAATCATGTTACCAATAACCCTAAGTTTAAGCACCATGTTTTATGTTTTATGTCTTATGTTTATGATTGGATACCATGCTTAATAGGGTTATTTATGAATGTCTTATGTTTATGCCATGTACTTGGATGGTAGGTAGCATGTTTATGGAAGTCCTACCTATGTATGCTTATGTTAGGTAGAGTACCATGCTATGTTATATGCTCATGTTATGTTAAGAACCATGCTATGATAAGTATGGTAGGTTTATGTTCATGATAAGAATGATGCCATGATAAGTATGTTAGGTTTATGTTCATGATAAGAATGATGTCATGATAAGTATGTTAGGTTTATGTTCATGATAAGAATGATGCCATGATAAGTATGTTATGTTTATGTTCATGATAAGAATGATATCATGATAAGTAAGTTATGTTTACGTTCATGATAAGAATGATGTCATGGTAAGTATGTTAGGTTTATGTTCATGATAAGAATGATGCCATGATAAGTATGTTAGGTTTATGTTCATGATAAAAATGATGCCATGATAAGTATGTTATGTTTATGTTCATGATAAGGATGATGCATGCCATGTTTTATGAATGATGATGCATGCCATGTTTTATGAAATAAGATGCATGCCATGTTATGAATGAAAGATGATGCTTATGTCTTTAAGGCATAAATATGCTAAACGGCACGGTCGATGGTCGATGGTACGACGGTCGTGAGGACCGATAAATGGGCCGGTAGACGGGCCGAGCCGTAACAAGTTATGTTATGTTAAAGATGCCATGAATGTCTTATGAATGATGAAGCATGTAAAGTATTTTACTTTATGAATGGGCTTGTACCGGACCGAAGTATGGGTCCAAGGGATGGGCACCTTAAGAACGCCCCGGTTCTGGACTACCGACTATGCTGTCCACGGTTCTGGCACTACCGTAGCTGTGCAACAGGGATGAGCACCTTAAGAACGCCTGGTTCGGGGACTACCGACTATGCTGTCCTTACCCTAGTAGGTCAAGGCTAGCTCTTGTACTTACTTAGGGATGCGCGCTTATGATGTATGTATGTGGTACAAGCCAGGGCCCAATGATATGATGATTATGTTTAAGCATTTAAAAGTATGTTTTAAAAGTTAAGCATCCTTATGTATATGCATTCCACTCATGCATTCATTCATGATATGCATTATGTTATGTTAATAAGATTTTATGCTTAATCTTCATGTTAAGAAAGATGCATGAGAACAATTGATCTATGACATAATTATGTTAAGAAGATGCTCATATGCTATGATAGGAAGTATGCTTATGTTTATGCCATACAGGTTGGTTTATGCCATGCTAGAAATGTTTATCATGTTATGTTTATACCATGTATTATGCCATGCTAGAAATGTTTATCATGTTATGTTTATACCATGTATTATGTCATGCTAGAAATGTTTATCATGTTATGTTTATACCATGTATTATGTCATGCTAGAAATATGTATTATGTTTATGTTTATGTCATGTAGCATGCCATGCTTAGAATGTTTATTATGGTTATGTTTATGCTATGTCTCATGCCATGATAGGAATGCTCACTTATGTTTATGTTCATGTCATGTCAAGTATATGGTAAGTAATTCAAGTCGTTATGTTCTAAGTAGAGCACCAAGTATGTTAATGTTCCATGTGCTCATTATGAAATGACGAATGGTTTTGTGAGTAGGAAAGAGTCTTACTAAGCCTGTGTGCTTATAGTCTTATTTCCTTATACCGCAGATCATTCAAGGGGACAATGAGGAAGCAGCAGGAGGGCCAGAACGTATGTGTGTGATAGTGACTTGGCCCAGGAAATCATATATTTATCGTTTATGCTAGAACTTTACTTTGGTCACTTATATGCTCGAATGCTTGAATAATGACTTATGGAACTCTATGATGTGATGTTAAGTATGACATGATATGATGTTTAAGTATGAAGTCAATATGCAGAGTTTCCATGTCATTATGTTAAGAATGGTAGTAGGGCATGTATGTGTAAGAATTAAGTTATTCCGCTGCTTATGATGTCTACATGCCCTAAGTATGTTAACGTAACGCCGCTTAATGGAAAGAAAAAAAAACGGGCGTTACACCGAGGCCGCGGCCGCGGAGGAGGAGGAGAAGAGCATTTCCAACAGTTCATCATTCAACAAGTAAACCTAGCCGCACAAAACGCGACGGTCGCTACTGAAAATGCATTGGCCGCTGCCAGAGCAGCGTACAACGCCGCCATCACCGCACACCAGACCACCAACAATATGGTAATGGCACTAAACTTATTATTCGATCTCCTTCCCCCCGGCGATCATCCCCTTCCCCCCGGCGATCATCCCGTGCCCGATCTTCTCGGGGTGGCAGCCGACGCCCTTCCCGATACAAACGGCTTTCCGGACGACAATGAATGATGAGAAAAAATGGTTCAACAAGATCTGAAAACATAATAAGATCTCATACTCTGCAACGAGTTGACAGGTAATTGGAGCTGAAAATCATCGTCATTGTTATCAGTATCACTTGTTTCCCTCTTTTTCTTTAAACTATGATGAATAACATTTCCATTTTTTGACTTTTCATCATCTACAATCTCCTCGATTACAACAAGTTGAATAAAACACGACCGTCGCCTCTTATGGATTTTGGAGGATGAGGACGAGGTCGCGACCGCGGAGGAGGAGAGGAACATTTGCAACAATTCCTTAAACAGTATACCTAGTCGCACAAAACATGACCGTCGCCGCTAAAAATGCATTGACGGCTGCCGAAGCAGCGTACGGCGCCGCTATCAATGCATGTCAAGAAGCAATGACGTGGTAATTGCTTTGAACTTGTTATTCGTTCTTCCCGCCAATCTTCCCCCCGGCGATCTTCCCTTGCCTGCCGATCTTCCCTTCCCTGCCGATCTTGTACATTTCGATCTTCCCTTACTTGCCTATCCCGTACCTGTCAATCTTCCTACCGATCTTCCCGCCGATCTTCTATATAGAATATTTATAACCTGAATTATATAAATATATATTATATAAATCAATAATTAATTAAATATATTTAATAATTAATTTTTATAATTAATTTTTATAATTTAATATTTTCATTATTTTTTTATATTAAATAAAAAAGGAAAAAACTATGAGATTATTACGAACTTATTTATCTAGGAAAATTTTATATATTAATTATTCTCTCTATATATTAATTATCGGTTAAGTCAACAATTTTATTTTGAATTATAGGTTAATAATCTATTTTTATTCAAAAGTTTCTGATTTTTTTTGGCCTCCCCTTCTCCCTCTCTCACACACGCGAGTGCTACTTTTCTTCCTCCCCAAATAACTAAACCCTACTCATCTCCGTCCCTCACCTACTCATGTCTATTCTCGCTCTCACTCTCTCTCTCTCTTATGCATCTAGGAGGCCGCGGCCGAGGCCGCGGAGGAGGAGAAGAATATTTGCAACGATTCCTTATTCAACAGGTTAACCTGGACGCACAAAACGCGATCGTCACCACTGAAAATGCATTGACGGTTGCCGATGCAGTGTACGAGGCCGCTATCAACACACGTCATGCCAGCAACAACGTGGTAATTGCTTTGAACTTGTTATTCGATCTTCCCGCCAATCTTCCCCCGACGATCTTCCTGTGCCTGCCAATCTTCCATTCCCTGTCGATCCTGTACCTTCCGATCTTCCTTTCCCTGCCGATCCCATACGTGTCGATCTTCCTGCCGATCTTCCCGTCGATCTTCTATATAGAATATTTATAACCAGATTTATATAAATATATATTATATAAATCAATAGTTAATTAAATATAACTAATAATTAATTTATATAATTATTATTTATAAATTAATATTTTCATTATTCTCTTTATTAAATAAAAAAGAAAAAAAATTATGAGATTATTACGAACTTATTAAAGGAATCTAGAAAATTTTATATATTAATTATTCTCTATATATATTAATTATCGGTTAAGACAACAATTTTATTTTGAATTGTAGGTTAATAATCTATTTTTATTCAAAAGTTTCTGATTTTTTTAGCCTCCCTTTCTCCCTCTCTCACACACGCGAGTGCTACTCTCCTTCCTCCCCATATAACTAAACCCTACTCATCTCCATCCCTCACCTACTCATCTCTATTCTCGCGCTCTCTCTCACCCTCTCTCTCTTAGGAATCTTGGAGGACGAGGACGAGGCTGCGACCGCGGCCGCGGAGGAGGAGAAGAACATTTGTAACAATTCCTTATTCAACAGGTTCACTTGGCCGCACAAAACGCGGCTGTCGCCGCTGAAAACGCATTGACGGCTGCCGAAGCAGCGTATGACGCCGATATCAACACACGTCAAGCCAGCAACAACGTGGAAATTGCTCTGAACTTGTTATTCGATCTTTCCGTCAATCCCGCCCCCCCCGACGATATTCCCGTGCCTGCTGATCTTCCCTTTCCTGTCGATCCAGTACCTGCCGATATTCCCTTCCCTGCCGATCACGTACCTGTCGATCTTCCTGTCGATTTCCCACTGCCAGTTCTACCAACAATCCTAGTTTTCATTCCTCCAGGAAAAGTACAAGTCAGGCCTCTCAGTACCAAAATCAAGTGATTCTCCTTTGATAAAGAGCTTAATAGAAATTAGAGAGAAGATTAGATTGAAATCAAATGGGTTTGGCCAAGCAAACATGAAGCTAATAGAATGGTTTGCATCAAGAAGTGAAGGAGTGGGGAAGGCATATGGTTTTCTCAAAATAACTATTGACAACCAAATTAGGTGGGATCATTATGGAGCTCGGAAATCATGCTAAAGCACCGGGTTACTATGTGGTTACTTGTACAAAGAAAGTTTCGTATGATGGATAGAATGTATTTTGTGGAAAACAAGCTTTGTTTGATGTGCCGGCAAGCGGAGGAGACAATAGATCTATCTTTTTTTTTTTGCATGTTCTTATGCTAGTACCTTATGACAAAGGATAAAGCAATGTTTGAGCATAAATTTTATATTTAAGACGGTAGAAGAGCTTCACCAAGTAATGGGACAGCAAGACAAAGGAAAGGGAAGAATGGTCAAAACTAAACACGACGTTTCTAGTACGATATATCTTATTTGGCGGGCAAGGAACAAATGCAGATTTGAGGGGGCAACAACCAACATAGAGGACGCTTTTCGGAAGGTCAAGATTCATGTGCACCGGTTCGTGGACCTCACCTTTACATAACCTCATGATAGAGTAAGCAAGTGGAGGTTACTATGTATTGTTATGCTCCTGTTTTGAGCAGTTTTTTTTTTTCTTGAGGTTTGCTGTGATTTTCGGCCAATATGACATGTTTTGTGAGTGTGTTGTGCCTATGTGTGGACTGTGATTTGTGTGTGTTGATGTGCCCGTGTGTGGGCTGGGATTTGTGTGTGATGTGCTGGCCATACGTGATTGTGATGGTGTGTGAATGTCGCCCATGTGTGGGCTGTGGAGATGAGTAAGTGATGTGAGTTTTTGATGTACGCCCATGTGAAGGGGCTGATCTGATGTGTTTTGTTCTCATGTGCTAAGTGGAGGATCTCCCTCACTGTACTTTTTAATACATGAACCATTTCAAAAAAAAATAAAAAGAAAATAATTCCACTTTAATTTTCAGATTCATGGTCGTATCACATTTTCACAAATAATTAGTAAACCAATTTGTTTTTTATATTATCACAAAAAGTTAACAGAAATTTATTGTAGACTTCCATCTATTTTATTGAGATTCAATGTAAGTTTCTATTGTTTTGACATAATGGCGAAAAGTTAGAATCCTTTTCCCCTTGTTTTGATGTAAAAAATGTTCGTAACAATGAAAAAATGTTCATTATAAATTCTGTGTTCTTTTACATGTATAGGTAAATATCAGTTGTTGGTTGTTGGATGATGTGCTACTTTTATTCTTTCATGAAACTTCAGTATAGTAATTGAAGTAACTGTGCAGAGATAATGTGTCTCTTTGTATTACCCCTACATACAACCATTCATAGCCTTATCTTGATTATTTGGGCTGCTTCTATGGATCTTTGTCCTTCATTGAGCTTTTTGTAAAACATATTATTAATAAGTAATTACACTCTCAAGTCTTTTTATTTGTTGCTTAATTAGTATTCTTATTTTTATTTTTTATTTATATTTTTCTTGCATTTGCTTCTTTTTTCTCTCTCAATATTTTCTTGTTTCCAAAGCACCAATGAAGCAGTCACATATGCTCAAGCAGCATCTACTCTTGTTGCTGGCAGTACCTTGGTGGAAACAGCCCAGCGAATTATTGATATGGGGGGAGGAGCTTGGGACAGGGACACTGTTCTTCGTGCCTTCGTTGCTGCAAATAACAATCCTGAAAGGGCTGTTGAATATTTATTATCCGTAAGTGTCATTTATCACCTTGTCTGCCTTTATATTGTGAATTCTTAGGGTATATTTCCGTATTTGTTTATGCAATGTGAATACTACCTCTTGTTTGTCGTTTGTATTGTGTCGTTTCTGTAACAGGGCCTACCTTATCTTGGGCCCAATATTGGTGGAGGTGACCTTGACTCTTTACGTAATAACCCACGGGTATTTATGATTTTCCTAAAATAAATTATATATGTCCGAGATTGAAAATGCTTTTCTTGAATATTAATTTATATTTTCATCTTTATGCAGTTTGGAGCCTTGCAAGCTTTGGTGCTGGCAAACTCTCAAATGACCCTTCAGGTGCTTTGTCTTTTTTTATTTCTACTCGTAGGTTCTATGTTTGCATTATTTCCTAATGAAAATATTTTGTCAACTGGCAGCTTATGCTCCAAGAGCTAGGGAATGCCTCCGGGGCTATGGTACAGCGTTAGGGTAATTAGTTGTTAACCCAGATATCCGCGGTTCAATCCCTAGCTACAACGCATTTTGCAGGAATTTTTTCTCCAAATGGGGTGCGAACCTTGTGACACAGGGCTTCTAGACTGCCCACCACGAGCGCTTCCCGATTTACCCTGGTGACCGATAGAAAATTTTCGTGGAGCCGGGTCGATCACCCCAGATTCAATTTATCTGCTGTCTGATTCATCATTTTTTTCCAAGAACTAGGGAAACAAAACCCTCAACTTATGAGGGTCATTCAGGAACATCAAGGGGAGTTTCTTGAATTGTTAAATGAGCCCGCAGAGGGAAGTGAGGGAGGGTGAGGAAGCATATATATATATATATATATATAATTTTTCATACCAAGATTTTTTTTTTCTAATCCTTTTTCTTGTTTATGTATATAGGGGCTTTTTAGATCAGCTGCCTACTGCTGCAATGCCACAAGCTCCGAGTGTTACCGAGGAGCGTGAAGCCATTGAACGGGAAAGTGGACTTCACAGTTGCATGGAAACGACATTGTTTTGAATTTTTACCTCATCAATTTCAATTTGTGGAAAGGCAATTTGGAATTCTTTTTTTCCATCTTTTCTTTTTTATTTTAATTATTGATCTTGTGAGTAATAATCTTCTGTGTTGTTTCTGCCAGCTTGAAGCCATGGGCTTCGACCGTCCACTCGTGCTGCAGGTCTTCTTTGCATGCAACAAGAACGAAGAGCTTGCTGCCAACCTTTTGGATCTTATGCATTAGTTTGATGATTGACGACAACACTCCCATAAGTCTGGACATCTTCTGGACCAATCATGATCTGCAGTTCCATGAACTCAAGCGAATGAGCCGTGTGGTATCAATACTTGTTTTGGTGCTTGTGGAATTCTCCTATATAGACACTAATAAGGATCGTGCTGCTTTGGTCAAGTTGTTGATATGTTACACTTTTAGGTACAATTACTTTTTGCTTTCCATTGCGCCAATCTCATTCTCATTGTTGAAACTTGTGACGATTGATTTCCCACACTACAATCTCTCTTGCGCTGCGTGATACTTTTTATCTGATTTTATCTGACCCATCGTGTGCACTTTGAATGAAACTTTTTGCTGAAGTTTGCTCGGTGAGGTTTGATTTTTGTTGGGTCGTTGTGGGTCACTTGCAATGGATGAGGTTGATGTTCGTGGATTCCTGTGGCTCTAATGTGTTACTGCAGTTTGAGAGCTTGTGGGCATCGGAGTTATTGCAATTACTTTAATTACTCTTGATCCTGTTGCCGAACGAGGTGGACTCTCAAGAGTAACGTGGTCCCTCTAAGGTCGCGAGTTGTCGACGCTGGCTCCGATTTGCAAGAAAGGGACCGTTGGCAAATTTGTTGGGAAATGTTCCCGGCAAGGCCCTTCGACGGTCAAGTCAATCCTCGATAGTAGCAGAGCAAGAATAACAATGGAATAGTAGAGAAAGTACTATTGCACTAATCTTTCGAAACAGGGAAGGTAGGGGTTTATATATCCGAGGGAGCTGACAACTCTTGTCTGTGCCAACCGTCCTTTGTACCCCAAGTAAGGCGGGGGCATGGGCGTTGTCAGCTCACAGGATGGCGCCGGGTGGTGCCGCTCAGCCTGACACCGAGGAGGAGGGAGGTGAGGTGCGGGGAGTCCGAGTAAGCCTGGAAGGTATGGAACTGATGGGATAGCCGCGTCGTAAGTTATTACTAGGTAATGTTGGTGCAGGCAGCACCTAAGTCAAACCTGGGTTTTATCTTACTAGGTAATGTTGGTGCATGCAACAACTAACATAGATCACAATTTAGAATAATTACCTCTTCCGGCGACAGTCGGTCGACAAGGGTGCGAAGGAATATTCCTCGACTTATTTATTCGGGGTCCTTCAACATTGTATGATTTTTGAATTGGTACATGCTCTAAAAACCATGCATACACCAAGTTTTCCAGCCAAATACATTAATGCCAGCAAAATATTATAAAATTTAACAAGAAATTTCTACTCACTGCCAAAAGTCCAGCAAACCCCTTTAGGTAAGGGAGGTTGGTGCTGGTCTGGTATCCCTGAGTTGATGAAAATAAGTCCCTAATCTTAGGTAATTGTGGAGACGCAAACTGATGGATAGCTTCCACCCAGTTGAATCTAGCAAGATTCTCATAATCATCTATTATATCTACAAGACCTAGAGGGACCTTATATGTACTAAACGAAAATAAAATACAAACAAATATATACAAAATATAGAATTTACACACTAATAAAACACCATCCTCTGATTCAACACTTTTTGAATAATATTTAAGTAACTTCTCAATTCTTGTTCTGGTATGTTTTTCTTTTGAGAAGTAAATAAGATAGAGGACACCCGATGCTTTAGTTGAATTAATAGGGACCGAAACACCACGGTCCACTATACCCATAACAAAGCAACATCTCGTCTGCTGAACGCAACCGGTATACCTGAAACATTTAAAATATTTAGTTATCATCAATAATATAGCCTTCAAATGATTTCACTTTGGGTCTGAAATCATTTTATTTCAGGCCCAATGTGGGCCTGAAATTATTTTATTTCAGGCCCAACGTGAGCCTGAAATAACTCATTTCAGGCCCAAAGGTAGGCCTGAAGTGATTTCACTTCAGGCCTGAAATAAAATGAGTGAAATGTATCACTGTTTTATCTTACTATAGATATTGTTTACAATTCATAACTAAAACTATTACCTGAGAATTTAAAAACTTGTGAGGTTGAATCCTAACTTTCGAATATATTCATCAAAATTTCACGGATATGCTGCAATTCTTGTATGTCCAAGAAAATACTGAAGGGCGACCCTTTGATCTTCGCAATGTGTCGATCATTTAAAATTTAAAATGCTTCAAAAAAATTATTTAAAGTGTCCTAAAACACTGCACCAACGTTAATTTTTTCCCAAAATCATTTGAAACCTACAGTTTTTATACATTACAAATTTACTAAGCAAAACTAAGTTTAAACATGTGCACAAACTCTACTGTTTTGACCTAAGACTATCGCTAACATACCTTGCTGGTTAATGCCAAGGAAGAAGACGCAGACTTTTCTCCTGTCATTATAAAAAATATAAGTCTTGCAGAAACCCTAAGCCTTATTTTGGATAGTGCCGAGCAGTCTGGACTTAAACCTTAACACTTACAGCCACTTCTGGGACACACACAAACACTTACGAGACTTCCCTAGGTTTTGGTTGGGGAGACGGATTCGGGGGATGATCTCACGACGATAGCACAATGTCCGTCACCTTCAACAATACCATTAACGTTGTTGTGCAGAGAGATGAAAAGTCGACTCTATGTCCATCCGAGCCACAAATTAATATTATACTGATAAAGTGGTTCGGAAGTCTCGAAAAGTGAATCGAGAGAGCCTTCACTTGACGGGATGGGCAAAATAGGAAGTTCACTATATGAGATGCGCCATTTGGTATAAAATAAAGTATGGTATATATTTTGGTAATTATTAAATTTTGATTATGCTCTTTGATAAAAAGCCGTTGAAGGTATGCTCGTCGCTCGGGCGACCTCGGACGATCGACTGTCTTAGTCTGTCTTATAAGTGCTTAATCATTTATGTGGGCGTTGTCCTCAACTGTTTTAAGGGTGCCGCGTCAGTCGCCCGACTAAGATCATGCACTTGGGGGCTCTTAGATTCCACCGTATCAACCCCTGTTTGGGTTCGTTTTTGGCGTGGGTCAAACGTTGATATGTCTACTGCCGTACAAGGGCGTGACGTCATTAATGAAGAATGACGCGCGCGTGCAACATCGTAAAGGCGAGATTTTTTAACATCCCACCGTATTAACGCAACCCATTCTCTCTGCCACATGTCCTCACAACATCAATTAGAGTAGGTTTTGAGGCGATTACCACGTGATTTGGCACATACTTTTAGCAGATTTCGAAGCATCCAACGTTAGCTACAATCCGACGGTGGAGATTCAACCCCGCTTTTCCTTTGTAAAGGGGAGAGAGATACAACCTTTTTGCCAAGGGTTTGCACAGCCAAAG
Organism: Boesenbergia rotunda; assembly: GCA_024364735.1. Lineage (NCBI taxonomy): Eukaryota > Viridiplantae > Streptophyta > Magnoliopsida > Zingiberales > Zingiberaceae > Boesenbergia > Boesenbergia rotunda. Next base: position 290,914 of record JAGFNQ010001156.1, on the reverse strand, counting down.
TGCGTGCTCCTCGTCTGTCTTATTCTCACCGACGATCTTGTGCTTCTTGCGTCCAGCGATCTTTTGTGCGTGTTCAGTTCACTGAGTAAGTTTTGTGATCCTTCACTTTTCTCCCCACTTCGCTTCGTCTTTGAATCCTTTAGGATCAGAATGGTTGAGCAAGTGCCTGTGATGTAAAAAAAAAAGAATGATGATAGGAAGATTGAAAATGGGATAGTGAATGATGTGGCATGACATGACATGACGTGACACCTTATATGCACACGCCCGATTATCGCTTGGACACTATCGGCGGCCTTCGGCCGCCACCCCAAATCAAACTATACCCTGGGGGGCACGGTGAACCCGTCGGAGATCGTGAATGCAAGGTACCACATCATTCACTATAGTTTTAACTCTTCCATTTTCACTCTCCCAATCATTATCACGGCGAAACGTTCATCTCCAGCACCCCCGCCAGTTCGTCCCAGGATCAACACGGAGAAGGTAAATCACGGTTATCATTGGTATAGTAAGGCGCCTGAGTTCGAGGGAATTTAATGCATAGCAGACCAGAGTTTTATTTCCGCGCACAACTAGCGACCCTCAAATCTGTGATCTCCATGTAATAATTCAGACGTTTTACCATCCGATCCAACCCGTGGTTGAGCAAGTGCCTGTGAGGGCCTTGGGTTTGTGGCATATGGCAATAATTTCTGACATAAATGGGACGAGTTTCAGGGGATTAAAATAGAAAGAGTAAAGGGCTTAAAACCTAAATTCAAGGGCCGGCGTTGGATTAGCTAAATTTGGGGGCGGCGGCGGGCTAGGGCTATAACGCAAAGTGTCTTTCCGCTTATATCTCCTCCCTTCCTCCTTTTCGGCCGACGGTTCTCCCTACTTCCTCTGCGGTTTCTGTTCGAGCAGAGAGCCCTTTTCTCTGAGCGCACGGTCGCCGGCGGTCGCAGCCTTCCTCCGAGTTCAGATCGACATCCCCTTCCGGTGGATTGAAGGTGAGTCTGGGTTGTTTTCGTTGGTTGCTTGTCCTCTTCCAATCGCCGCCGATTTGGATTTGTTTTCGTCTCTAATCGCGGCTGATCTTGGACGATTCTGCGATTTAGGGATTGCGGAGTGGGAAGCTCAGATCTAGGGCTAGTTGCGGTTGAATTTCCGACTGGACTTCTTCTTGGCAGATTTGAGCAGAGGCATCGTCACCGGCACGTTCCAGGTAAGAGTTTCTCTGTTTGGTATCTTTATTGAACGAAATTTGGTGTGGGATTGGTTTGGATTAGGTTGGATGAATATGTTTACCAGTTGAGTTGTAGCTCTTGTTGTTGATTTCGTTTGGGATTATGTTTTGGTTAGCTGGGTTGTTTTCGAAGCTTGAGATATGATCTGATGATGATTGTGGGGGTGGTGATGATGATGGTGATGAATTGACGATGATAAAGAATAAAATGCTGATTGGAAGGATTATTATTTATTTATTGTGCATCGGAGCGAAAGTAATATTTTGTTCATTTGAAATAGTTTCTTAATTCTCTTTTTTGTGTAGGTTCCTGCTGCTCCAGTGCCTGCTGTATCTCCATCTCAATTATCCGAAACCATGTTGCCTCCGCCTCCGTATGTTTATCATATACAAATAGTAGATAGCTATTTGAACAAACTAATTTTGTTTGCTAAAAACTTGTTGCTATGTATGACTGCAGGACATCTGCAAGTTTACCAGTTCAAATTAATGAAACTACACCAGCATCAGTACCAGCAGTGGTTACCATTGCACCGTAAGTCATATTAAATTTATAGGGAATTTTAATTTTTATTTGGGTTATGTCTCTATGTAAATATCCTTTTTTGAGATCTAATTTTTAAAGGATCCTTTCCTTTTGAGCTCCCTATGAGCACCTTTGTATTAGGATTTTGCTTACTGTAGAAAGAATCTGAAATTTACACTAAAGAACATTCTCATAGGGGTAAGGCAAGTATGATTGTCTTATCTCAGGGGTTGGTATACTGTATTTTAAACTCTATTGCTAAATGAGTTTTGACAGTTCCTTTGTATTAGATATTAGAAAATTGTTTCACTTTAATTTTCAGATTCATGGTTGCATCACATTTTCAAAATGAATTAGTAAACCAATTTGTATTTTATATTTATCACAAAAAGTTAACAGAAATTTATTGTAGACTTCCATCTATTTGATTGAGAGTCAATGTAAGGTTCTATTGTTTTGACATAATGGCGAAGAGTTAGAAGCCATTTTCCCTTGTTTTGATGTAAAAAATGTTCGTAATAATGAAAAAATGTTCATTATAAATTCTGTGTTCTTTTACATGTATAGGTAAATATCAGTTGTTGGTTGTTGGATGATGTGCTACTTTTATTCTTTCATGAAACTTCAATAGAGTAATTGAAGTAACTGTGCAGAGATAATGTGTCTCTTTGTATTACCCCTACATACAACCATTCCTAGCCTTATCTTGATCATTTGGGCTGCTTCTATGATTCTTTGTCCTTCATTGAGCTCTTTGTAAAACATATTATTAATAAGTAATAACACTCTCAAGTCTTTTTATTTGTTGCTTAATTAGTAAGCCTATTTTACTTTTTTATTTATATTTTTCTTGCATTTGCTTCTTTTTTTCTCTCTCAATATTTTCTTGTTTCCAAAGCAGCAATGAAGCAGTAACATATGCTCAAGCAGCATCTAATCTTGTTGCTGGCAGTACCTTGGTGCAAACGACCCAGCAAATTATTGATATGGGGGGAGGAGCTTGGGACAGGGACACTGTTCTTCTTGCCTTAGTTGCTGCATATAACAATCCTGAAAGGGCTGTTGAATATTTATTTTCCGTAAGTGCCATTTACCACTTCGTCTGCCTTTATATTGGGAATTCTTTGGGTATATTTCCTTACTTGTTTATGCTCCGTGAATGCTACCTCTTGTTTGTCGTTTGCATTGCGAATGCTTGGGTGAGATTCCTTCCTTAGCTCGAGTTTTCAGTAATTCTCATTCTGGAATAAGTCCAATACCAAGGTTTTAATTATTTCTAAACTATTGAGCCAGCCCAATATTCATCCAATGGGGAATCTTAATAACAATGTGGTGTCTGAGATGAGATTCCTTCCTTTTCTTAGCTTGAGTTTTCAGTAATTCATATTCTAGAGTAAGTTCAAAAGTAAGGTTTTAATTATTTCTAAACGAATGGGCCAGTCCAATATTCATCCAACGGGGTTTCTTTATAACAATGTGGTATCTGAAGCAAGTTTCTTTATGCCAGGGCATTCCTGGACATGTACCAGTTGCTCGCCCAACTGCAAGTGTCCCAACAACCAATCCACCACCTGCCCAGGCACCACTACCAGTTCAACCTGCAGTTCCTTCGGCCCTTCCTAATGCTAATCCGCTGGATCTCTTTCCTCAGGTAACTGTTATGCACGTGGCGTGCCTTTATATATCCGTATTTGTTTATGCTCTGAATGCTACTCTTGTTGCGTTGTATTGTGTCGTTTCTGTAACAGGGTCTCCCTTATCTTGGGTCCAATGTTGCTGGGGGCGACCTTGACTTTTGACGTAATAGCCCACAGGTATTTATGATTGCCCTAAGATAAACTATAGATGTCCGAGATTGAAAATGCTTTTCTTGAATATTAATTTATATTTTCATCTTTGATGCAGTTTCGAGCCTTGCAAGCTTCGGTGCTGGCAAACTCTATAATGATCTTTAAGGTGATTTGTCTTTCTAAACGAATGGGCCAGTCCAATATTCATCCAACGGGGTTTCTTTATAACAATGTGGTGTCTGAAGCAAATTTCTTTATGCCAGGGCATTCTTGGACATGCACCAGTTGCTCGCCGAACTGCAAGTGTGCCAGCAACCAATCCACCACCTGCCCAGGCACCACAACCAGTTCAACCTGCAGTTCCTTCGGCCCTTCCTAATACTAATCCGCTGGACCTATTTCCTCAGGTAACTGTTATGCACGTGGCGTGCCTTTATATATCCGTATTTGTTTATGCTCTGTGAATGCTACCTCTTGTTTGTCGTTTGTATTGTGTCGTTTCTGTAACAGGGTCTACCTTATCTTGGGCCCTATATTGGTGGGGGCGACCTTGACTCTATGCGTAATAGCCCACGGGTATTTATGATTTCCCTAAGATAAACTATAGATGTCCGAGATTGAAAATGCTTTTCTTGAATATTAATTTATATTTTCATCATTGTTGCAGTTTCGAGCCTTGCAAGCTTTGGTGTTGGCAAATTCTCAAATGACCTTTCAGGTGTTTTGTCTTTCAAAACGAATGGGCCAGTCCAATATTCATCCAACGGGGTTTCTTTATAACAATGTGGTGTTTGAAGCAAATTTCTTTATGCCAGGGCATTCCTGGACATGCACCAGTTGCTCGCCGAACTTCAAGTGTGCCATCAACCAATCCACCACCTGCCAAGGCACCACAACCAGTTCAACCTGTAGTTCCTTCGGCCCTTCCTAATATTAATCCGCTGGACCTCTTTCCTCAGGTAACTGTTATGCACGTGGCGTGCCTTTATATATCCGTATTTGTTTATGCTCTGTGAATGCTACCTCTTGTTTGTCGTTTGTATTGTGTCGTTTCTGTAACAGGGTCTACCTTATCTTGGGCCCAATATTGGCGGGGGCGACCTTGACTCTATGTGTAATAGCCCACGGGTATTTATGATTTCCCTAAGATAAACTACAGATGTCCGAGATTGAAAATGCTTTTCTTGAATATTAATTTATATTTTCATCTTTGATGCAGTTTCGAGCCTTGCAAGCTTCGGTGCTGGCAAACTCTATAATGACCTTTCATGTGATTTGTCTTTCTAAACAAATGGGCCAGTCCAATATTCATCCAACGGGGTTTCTTTATAACAATGTGGTGTCTGAAGCAAAGTTCTTTATGCCAGGTCATTCTTGGACATGCACCAGTTGCTCGCCGAACTGCAAGTGTGCCAGCAACCAAGCCACCACCTGCCCAGGCACCACAACTAGTTCAACCTGCAGTTCCTTCGGCCCTTCCTAATACTAATCCGCTGGACCTCTTTCCTCAGGTAACTGTTATGCACGTGGCGTGCCTTTATATATCCGTATTTGTTTATGCTCTGTGAATGCTACCTCTTGTTTGTCGTTTGTCTTGTGTCGTTTCTGTAACAGGGTCTACCTTATCTTGGGCCCTATATTGGTGGGGGCGACCTTGACTCTATGCGTAATAGCCCACGGGTATTTATGATTTCCCTAAGATAAACTATAGATGTCCGAGATTGAAAATGCTTTTCTTGAATATTAATTTATATTTTCATCTTTGTTGCAGTTTCGAGCCTTGCAAGCTTTGGTGTCGGCAAATTCTCAAATGACCTTTCAGGTGTTTTGTCTTTCAAAACGAATGGGCCAGTCCAATATTCATCCAACGGGGTTTCTTTATAACAATGTGGTGTCTGAAGCAAATTTCTTTATGCCAGGGCATTCCTGGACATGCACCAGTTGCTCGCCGAACTTCAAGTGTGCCATCAACCAATCCACCACCTGCCAAGGCACCACAACCAGTTCAACCTGTAGTTCCTTCGGCCCTTCCTAATATTAATCCGCTGGACCTCTTTCCTCAGGTAACTGTTATGCACGTGGCGTGCCTTTATATATCCGTATTTGTTTATGCTCTGTGAATGCTACCTCTTGTTTGTCGTTTGTATTGTGTCGTTTCTGTAACAGGGTCTACCTTATCTTGGGTCCAATATTGGCGGGGGCGACCTTGACTCTATGCGTAATAGCCCACGGGTATTTATGATTTCCCTAAGATAAACTATAGATGTCCGAGATTGAAAATTCTTTTCTTGAATATTAATTTATATTTTCATCTTTGATGCAGTTTCGAGCCTTGCAAGCTTCGGTGCTGGCAAACTCTATAATGACCTTTCATGTGATTTGTCTTTCTAAACGAATGGGCCAGTCCAATATTCATCCAACGGGGTTTCTTTATAACAATGTGGTGTCTGAAGCAAATTTCTTTATGCCAGGGCATTCTTGGACATGCACCAGTTGCTCGCCAAACTGCAAGTGTGCCAGCAACCAAGCCACCACCTGCCCAGGCACCACAACCAGTTCAACCTTCAGTTCCTTCGGCCCTTCCTAATACTAATCCGCTGGACTTCTTTCCTCAGGTAACTGTTATGCACGTGGCGTGCGTTTATATATTCGTATTTGTTTATGCTCTGTGAATGCTACCTCTTGTTTGTCGTTTGTATTGTGTCGTTTCTGTAACAGGGTCTACCTTATCTTGGGCCCTATATTGGCGGGGGCGACCTTGACTCTATGCGTAATAGCCCACGGGTATTTATGATTTCCCTAAGATAAACTATAGATGTCTGAGATTGAAAATGCTTTTCTTGAATATTAATTTATATTTTAATCTTGATGCAGTTTCGAGCCTTGCAAGCTTTGGCGCTGGCAAACACTGTAATGACCTTTCAGGTGTTTCTTTTTTATTTCTGCTCGCAGGTTCTATGTTTGCATTATTTCCTAATGAAAATATTTTGTCAACTGGCAGATAATGCTCCAAGTGCTCGGGAAACAAAACCCTCAGCTTATGAGGCTCATTAAGGAACATCAAGGGGAGGTTCTTCGATTGTTAAATGAGCCCGCAGAGGGAAGTGAGGGAGGGTGAGGAAGCATTTTTTTGCTTTATATATATATATATATATATATATATATATAACTTTTCATACCAAGATTTTTTTTTTCCTAATCCTTTTTCTTGTTTATTTATATAGGGGCTTTTTAGATCAGTTGCCTACTGCTGCAGTGCCACAAGCTCCGAGTGTTACCGAGGAGCGTGAAGCCATTGAACGGGTAAGTGGACTTCACAATTGCATGGAAACGACATTGTTTTGAAGTTTTACCTCATCAATTTCAATCTGTGGAAAGGCAATTTGGAATTCTTTTTTTCCATCTTTTCTTTTTTATTTTAATTATTGATCTTGTGAGTAATAATCTTCTGTGTTGTTTCTGCCAGCTTGAAGCCATGGGCTTCGACCGTCCACTCGTGCTGCAGGTCTTCTTTGCATGCAACAAGAACGAGGAGCTTGCTGCCAACCTTTTGGATCTTATGGATTAGTTTGATGATTGACGACAACACTCCCATAAGTCTGGACATCTTCTGGACCAATCATGATCTGCGGTTCCATGAACTCAAGCGAATGAGCCGTGTGGTATCAATACTTGTTTTGGTGCTTCTGGAATTCTCCTATATAGACACTAATAAGGATCGTGCTGCTTTGGTCAAGTTGATATGTTACACTTTTAGGTACAATTACATTTTGCTTTCCATTGCGCCAATCTCATTCTCATTGTTGAAACTTGTGACGATTGATTTCCCACACTACAATCTCTCTTGCGCTACATGATACTTTTTATCTGATTTTATCTGACCCATCGTGTGCACTTTGAATGAAACTTTTTGCTGAAGTTTGCTTGGTGAGGTTTGATTTTTGTTGGGTCGTTGTGGGTCACTTGTAATGGATGAGGTTGATGTTCGTGGAGTCCTTTGGCTCTAATGTGTAACTGCAGTTTGAGAGCTTGTGGGCATCGGAGTTATTGCAATTACTTTAATTACTCTTGATCCTGTTGCCGAACGAGGTGGACTCCCAAGTGCAACGTGGTCCCTCTAAGGTCGCGAGTTGTCGACGCTGGCTCCGATTTGCAAGAAAGGGACCGTTGGCAAATCTGTTGGGAAATGTTCCCGGCAAGGCCCTCTGACGGTCAAGTCAATCCTCGATAGTAGCAGAGCAAGAATAGCAATGGAATAGTAGAGAAAATACTATTGCACTAATCTTTCGAAACAGGGAAGGTAGGGGTTTATATATCCGAGGGAGCTGACAACTCTTGTCTGTGCTAACCGCCCTTTTGTACCCCAAGTAAGGCGGGGGCATGGGCGTTGTCAGTTCACAGGATGGCGCCGGGTGGTGCCGCTCAGCTTGACACCGAGGAGGAGGGAGGTGAGGTGCGGGGATTCCGAGTACGCCTGGAAGGTATGGAACTGATGTGATAGCCGCGTCGTAAGTTATTACTAGGTAATTTTGGTGCAGGCTGCACCTAAGTCAAACCTGAGTTTTAATAATGGCAAAAGGTTCAGAAGTTAAGGTCTTATTGTGATCTAACATGTTTACTGAGTGTGCAGAAAAAACTCTAGGTACACTAGGCAAAGAAGTTCTGGTCGAGGACTGGGCAAGAAGTCATGGTAAGGGGCTGGGCACCGAAGACCTGACTGGAAGTCGGGCAAAGAAGTCCTAGTCGAGGACTGGGCAAGAAGTCCTTGATAGATCGATCAGCGTACGCTAGAGGGGGGGGGGTGAATAGCAAATCGTCGACTTGTTCTTCCTACGTTGAGAAATCCCCGGCAACGGCGCCATTTATAGTGATAGATTAGCACTTAACATACTTATTTGGGTTCATATTTGGTGCATATCATGAAATTATGTTCTTAATGTTACATGTTTCATCATGTTTTTGGAATAAGAATTATTTTGATCCATCAAGTTAAATTTCCTACAAATTATTGTAAAAATTCCTCATTGTCTTGAATTGATTTTGTAGGGAAATTAAGTTGGACCAAGTTGACTCATGATCAAAGACTTGGGCTTGGGATTTAATTATGGAAAAAAAGCTCAAAATCAAGCAATGGCCTAACTTACTCAAGTTGATACCTAATCAAGGCCCAAGTGTGAGCCAAGCTTCATCAAGGACTCAAGCCAAGATTTGACCTAACCCACATCCAAAAACCTAACTGACCAAACCCAAGCCTAATCATCCTCACCAATCCCTAATTTCCACTAAACCCAAATTAAACCCACTCCAAATTGAACCGGTTCAGCCCTAAGTATAAAAACCGGATTTTGGCACGGTGAACAGTGGCTTCGCCCCTGTTCATCGTGCCATCTCCTCTTCCGTTCTCCTTCTCGGCAAGCCCCACTTCGACTTCTTCTTCTTCTTGCAAGCTTCAAGATCAGTGAGAGAGAGATTCAAGAGATTACTTGGACGATCTTTTGGCAGCTGGAATCTCGGCTTCGAGGGTTTCGATGGCGAGTTTGCGAGGATCATCATCTGCTGCGAGCTCATTGCCGATTTGATATCGTGGCCACAGTATCAAGTCGGATCCAGATTTTCTTTCATCTTCACGCTTCAGAGAGCTTCACCAAAGACTTACCATTGTATATCGATTATCTTCGCCTCAAATCGCAGCAGATCGGATAGCTTCCAGCCATTGCCTCATTAACTCTGTTTTCACTCTGATTTTCTGATCGCGAGAGGGTTTCTCAATTGAAGATCTTCAGATTGGTTCAGAGCCAAGTCCATACGATCTTCCGGAGATTTCTGGCTGATTTCTGCAGTATTTGCAGCTCTTGGGTGACGCCAAGTAGTGTAGCTGGTGATGTTTGATTGAAGTCGAGTGATGTTAGAATAGTTTAAGTTTCGATTCTGCAAATCGTTTTCTTCATTAGCTGCTATTCCTGAATTCTGACTTGTTTCATTTTAATTGTTGCTACGTAGTAACTCACCATTAATTTCAGCTTTCAGCATTTTGAATTTCTGCAATTTGAATTCAGTTCTCTAAATTTCTGCAAATTTATCTGCTTTACATTAGGGGTCAGTCCTGCCATAGGTTTAGGTTCTTTAGATCTAGCTCAAGTTCATAATCGGTTAACTGATTAGCAAGTAAATTTGTTAGTTAGTTAGTTAATATATTGTAGTTCCTGCTCTAGGATTAGTTTCAATCTAAGTGTTTAGTTGGTAATTTTCGGAACTCATGGTTAGTTTAATCGGCTCATTAGTTCATTACATTTAGCATAATATTCACATTTTGTTAGCTTTGAATCTTCACTGGTTTTCTCTCTTTTTGCATTTAACGAATTGTTTGAAAATACCAAAACCCCCCATTTTACATCGAAAACCCCAAAAAGATCCCTAAGTCTAATTTCAAGCAAAGCTACTACTAGTCCTTGTGAAAAATACGACTCGAGGCCCCTACACTACATTTTTCTTTTGTGAGCCGTGGGTTTTCGACATTGGATGTAATTTGAAGTCCATTCGTGACATCCATTTTGGGCATATCAAATTTTGGCGCCGTTGCCGGGGAAAGCACATGTAGTTTTTGCTTGTTATTAGCTTGTGCACAGTTTTCCATTTCCTTGTTCATATTTCACTTTATTTGCTTTTGTGGATATATTTGTTTCTTCTTCTTCTTTGTTTGAGTTTATGACCAGGAGCACAAGTGGAGATTTAGTGGACTTCGATCCAGAGATAGACAGAACTTTGAGAACTCTAAGGAACCAAGGGAGAGTATCAGAAGTGGCTGAGAGTAGTTCATCACATTTGGGCAGTCCCATGGCACAGCCTAGCAAAACTATGAAGGAGCTTGCAGCTCCAGATGATGGTTATCAGTATTCTTGTATTGCTTATCCAGAGTTGGCAGGGGACTTCGAGCTCAGATCTGGATTGATTCATCTTCTGCCTAAATTTTAGGGGTTATCTGGAGAAGACCCAAACAGACATTTGCATGAGTTCCACATTGTATGCTCTACCATGAAGCCGCAAGGGATTTCTGAAGAAGATATTAAGTTAAGAGCATTTCCTTTTTCCTTGACTGGGGCTGCTAAGGATTGGCTGTATTATTTGCCCACTGGACATGTTGCTAGTTGGATTGAAATGAAGAAAGCATTTTTAGAGAAATTTTTTCCAGCATCAAGGACCGCCATTATCAGAAAGAGTATTTGTGGAATTCAGCAAGTGGTGGGAGAGTCCCTTTATGATTATTGGGAGAGGTTCAAGAAGTTATGCTCTAGCTGTCCTCAACATCAAATCAGTGAGCAACTTCTTGTGCAATATTTTTATGAAGGTTTATTACCTATGGATAGGAGCATGATTGATGCGGCGGCCGGAGGAGCCTTAGTAAACAAAACTCCGGAGCAAGCTAGAGAACTCATTTCTAACATGGCGGAGAATTCTCAACAATTCGGGAGTAGAGCACTCACTACAAGAGGGGTTCATGAAGCTCAAGTGTTGTCTAATGAACAAAAAGAAAGCAAGAGCTCATTGTTGGAGAACCAATTGTTGGAGTTGTCATCTCTAGTAAAGCAAATGGCGTTGAACAATGTGAACCAAGCCTTAAACTTTCCAACAATTTCATTTCCAAATCAAGTTACAAGGGTATGTAGCATTTGTTCAAGCCAAGAACATAACTCGGACCTTTGTCCAAATCTCCAACAAGATGAATCGGTTGCGGCCTTGGCTAGAGCTCAATTCCAACAAAGAAATGACCCCTACTCATCTACCTACAATCCGGGTTGGAGGGACCATCCAAATTTGAGATATGGTAACTCTTTTTACCAACAACCGCCTCCCAACCATCAATTTCAGCAAAGTCAGCCCGCAAATCAGAGTTCACAGCAGCAATACCATGGTTTTCAGTCACAAACTAACAATTTTCGGCAACAACAGCCACTCTCACAGAACTCACAGCAAGGTTTTCAGAGAAATCCGCAAGGTTTACAGAATTCACAGCAATACCAACAGCCCTATCAGCAATTTCAGCAACCTTCTCAGACATTCCAGCACTCGTTTCAACCTTCCCAGCAGTTTCAGAATACTTTCCAGCAACAATACCAACCCGTGCAACAATTCCAGCAGCCTTTCAGCAATTACCAGCAGCAAAATCAACCTCCACAGCAATTCCAACAATTTCAGCAACCTACACATCAATTTCAGCAAAGTTCACAGAATTTCCAGCAAGGTTTCCAGAATTTACAGCAGCCATCTTCCATGATTTCAGCCCCACAAAAGTCATATACAAATTATGGGAATTCTAGTGAATCCAATTCACAACAACAACAAAAGATTGATGAGCTTATGCAACACATGCTACAACAACAACAACACCAACAAAGGACGGATACAACTTTGCAAAACCTTGAGAGAACAATTGGACAACTAGCAAGTGGGATAAACCAAATGCAAGCTCAAGGGGCAAGCCAATTACCCTCACAAACAACTCCAAATCCTAAAGGAAATGTGAGCGCAATAACTCTTAGAAGTGGGAAGGAAGTTTTAGCTCAAGAACCAAAATATTCAGACTTGGAACCGAAAATTCCAGCAGCTTTAATTCCAGCTCAATTCGGCTCTTTTCAGCAGTTTCCAGCAGCCTACAGTGGCCCAAGTTCCAGCCGAATTCCCACCCAAGTTGATCCCACCATTGAGAATGAAGAAGTAGAAGAAACCCACAATTCAGAGGAAATTCCAGCAAACAATCCAGCCTCTTTACAAGCTGAAAATTCAGCCTCACAAGTCTCCAAACATCAAGAACAAGAGTCAAGGATTCCTTTGCCCTTTCCCCAACGTAAAGTTCAAGCAAGGAAGGAAGTGGAGGAAGAGAGGGCCAAAGAATTTCAAGATCTAGTGAATCTTTTTAGCAAAGTACAGGTGAATGTCCCATTGCTTACCATGATCAAGCAAATTCCAAAATATGCTAAGTTTCTCAAGGACTTGTGCATTCACAAGAAGAGGTTGAAGGGGAATGAGTTAGTTAACATGGGCAAAAATGTTTCAGCACTGTTTCAGCAAATTCCTCAGAAATGTGACGACCCAGGAGTTTTTACCGTACCTTGTGAGATTGGAAGTAATTTATTTCAGGACGCCATGTTAGATTTGGGTGCTTCCATCAATGTGATGCCTAGGTCGGTATTTCAGATGTTGGGCATAGGCCCTTTACAGCCTACAGGAGTAGTAATTCAGCTAGCTGACAGAAGCCAGACTCACCCAGCCGGTATGATTGAGGATGTGCTAGTTAAGGTGAAAGAGTTGATCTTCCCAGCTGATTTTTACATACTGGACATGGAGGGAGATTTCCTAGCACATAGATCTCCACTCATCCTTGGGAGACCATTTTTGAAGACCGCCAGAACAAAGATTGATGTACATGCAGGGACACTTTCCATGGAGATAGGAGATACAGTAGTCCAGTTCAGTCTTCTTGACGCTATGAAGCACCCGGGGGAGGATCACTCTATTTTACGTATTGATGTTGCTGAGGAGCTGGTTGGTGTAGATGCCTTTGCTGATAGGATTTTTTCTGATGTTCATGATTGTGACCTGAGTTCTATAGATGCAGGAGATGTTATGTATGCAGGAGGAGCTGAGTTTGGATCCGTTTCTGGACCTATTACAGTTGAGGGAGATTTCAGGAGTGTAGGGGATTGCACTGAGCCCCGGGGATCACTCTTGATGGTTGATGTGTCAGGAGAGTCAGAGGGTAGGTATGTGAGTGTAGGGGATTGCACTGAGCCCCAGGGATCACCCATATCTACTGAGCAGTCAGAGCCTGAGTTGAAGCCTTTGCCAGCACACTTGAAGTATGCTTATTTAGGAGAAGATCAGCAGCTACCTGTCATCATTGCCCAGAATTTAGAGCCAGAGCAAGAGGAAAAATTATTACAAGTTCTGAGGCAGCACAGAAAAGCTATAGGGTGGACACTTGCTGATATTTCTGGGATCAGTCCTGCTATTTGCATGCATCGGATACACTTAGAAGAAAATATGAAGCCAGTGAGACAACCACAGAGAAGACTCAACCCTTTGATTCTTGATGTAGTAAAGAAAGAGGTGACTAGACTTTTACAGGCAGGCATCATTTACCCTATTTCTGACAGCAGATGGGTGAGTCCTATTCATGTGGTTCCCAAGAAATCAGGAGTTACCGTGGTGGCAAATGAAGAAAATGAGTTGGTGCCCACAAGAGTGAAGAATGCATGGAGAGTTTGTGTGGATTATAGGAAGTTGAACCAAGCCACAAGGAAGGATCACTATCCCCTGCCCTTTATTGATCAGATGTTGGAGAGACTGGCAGGGAAGTCACACTATTGCTTTTTAGATGGATACACAGGATATTTTCAGATTTGCATAGATCCGGAAGATCAAGAGAAGACCACCTTCACTTGCCCTTTCGGCACATTTGCCTACAGACGGATGCCATTCGGACTTTGCAACGCTCCAGGGACCTTCCAGCGGTGTATGGTGAGTATTTTTGGTGAGCTATTAGAACACTGCATGGAAGTATTCATGGATGATTTCTCTGTTTTTGGTACATCCTTTGATTCATGCTTAGAAAATTTATCTAGGGTTTTGCATAGATGCATCGAGACTGATTTGGTTCTTAATTTCGAAAAGTGTCATTTTATGGTTGAGCATGGTATAGTTTTGGGTCACATAGTCTCTAGGCGAGGTATAGAGGTAGATCCTGCAAAAATAAGTGCTATATCTTCTTTATCTTACCCCGTATGCGTACGGGATGTTCGATCTTTTCTTGGACATGCAGGTTTCTACAGGAGATTTATTAGAGATTTCAGTAGAGTTGCTCTTCCATTGTCTCGATTATTGCAGAAGGATGTGGATTTTTATTTTGATGCGAAATGCAAGGAGGCTTTTCAGAGGTTAAAGGAAGCTCTTATCACTGCACCTATCATCAGATCACCAGACTGGAGCTTACCTTTTGAGTTGATGTGTGATGCCTCGAACCATGCAGTAGGAGCTGTACTTGCACAGAGAGTAGATGGGGCACCATATGTTATTTCTTATGCCTCAAAGACCTTGGATTCAGCCCAAGCCAATTACACCACCACAGAAAAGGAGCTTCTCTCCATTGTTTTTGCTTTAGATAAATTCAGATCATATTTATTGTGTTCTCATGTTGTTGTGTTTTCTGATCATGCAGCACTGAAGTACCTCCTGAAGAAGCCAGATGCGAAGCCAAGGCTTATTAGATGGATGCTACTACTACAGGAGTTTGACTTGGAGATACGGGACAGGAGTGGCAAGGAGAATTTAGTAGCTGACCATTTGAGCAGATTGGAGGGAGATGGAGATCCCACGGCCATAGATGATGATTTCAGAGACGAGCAGCTTTTACAGCTGCATGGTGAGTCACCTTGGTATGCAGACTTAGTGAATTTTCTTGTAGCTCATGTTTTTCCTACACACTTTTCGAAAGCTCAAAAGGATAAGTTTAAAAGTGACGCAAAATATTATGTGTGGGATGATCCTTACTTGTGGAAATTTTGTAGTGATCAAATCATTAGGAGATGTGTACCAAATCATGAGTTTCATTCTGTACTCACTTTTTGTCATTCTTCAGCATGTGGTGGGCATTTTGGACCACAAAGAACCGCTAGGAAAATTTTAGAATGTGGATTGTACTGGCCCACCCTATTTAGAGATTCATATAGGTTTTGTAAATGTTGTGATAGATGTCAAAGAACAGGAAACATAAGTGCTAGAAATGAAATGCCTCAACAAACTATTTTATTTTGTGAGATATTTGATGTGTGGGGTATAGATTTTATGGGACCATTTCCTGATTCTTTTGGATTTTTGTATATTCTTTTAGCTGTTGATTATGTTTCAAAATGGGTGGAGGCCATTCCCACCAGGACTGATGATTCATCTGTTGTTGTGAGTTTTGTCAGGTCACACATTTTTTGCAGGTTTGGAATACCAAGAGCAATCATAAGTGACCAAGGGTCCCATTTTTGTAATAAGCACATGAAGGCTCTTCTTAATAAGTACGGGGTTGTACATAAGGTTTCTACTGCTTATCACCCCCAAACAAATGGACAAGCCGAGGTGTCTAATAGAGAAGTCAAATCAATTTTGGAAAAAACTGTGGGACCTCATAGGAAGGATTGGAGTAAAAGGCTTGAAGATGCTTTATGGGCATATCGCACCGCTTACAAGACTCCCATTGGAATGTCACCTTATAGACTTGTATATGGGAAATCATGCCATTTACCTGTGGAAATTGAACATAAAGCATATTGGGCGGTTAAAGTTTGCAATTTTGATGCTACTAAGGTGGGAGACGAAAGGAAGTTGCAACTTCAAGAACTTGAAGAAATCCGATTGGAAGCATTTGAGAATTCAAGGATCTACAAGGAGAAGACTAAGAACTTTCATGACAAGCACATTGTGAACAAAGAATTTCAAATTGGTGACAAAGTGCTATTATATAAGTCAAGACTCAAATTGATCAAAGGTAAGTTGAGGTCAAGATGGGAGGGTCCATTTTTTGTAACTAATGTTTTTCCATATGGAGTGGTAGAAATTCAAGAGGAGGCTACAAGTCAAGTGTACAAGGTTAATGGCCACCGGCTCAAGAAATTCCATGAGGAGATAAAGGAGCTAGAGGTGGATGGAGTGGACTCTATAGATGCCACATACCCAACTTGAAAGGGGAGTTCACTAAATTTTGCACTCATTTTTTTTTGTAAATACCATTTCCTTGTTTCATTAATAAATTTGAGTTGCATGCACAATTAACTTTCTTAAATAGCTACTTTAAAGTTTAAATAAAATTCTTCATGTAAATACCATGCTTAGATTTAATCATTTAGTTTCATGAAATTTTATTCATCATTACGCTTTCTATTGTGAATACCATTTCCTTTATTTTGACAATAATAAATGTTTAGTTCACAGTCATGTTTTGTTTCATTTAGTGTTAAGTTTCGAATTCAAATAAATTTTCATTGTGAATACTAGTTTTAGTTTTAATCTCGGCAATCATACATTTGGAGTTCAAATAAACCTCATTCCTACTTTTGCATTATCTAGCTTTCCTTTTCAAGTTCCAATAAATCTTAATTGTGAATATTAGTACTTAGTTTTGGTTATGTCATGTAGCTAGAAGTCTTGGTTAATGGAATAAAGTGTAACCACCTCCTTATACTTCTCTATATCATTTCAGAGGGTTTTGAAAGTTAGTTAACTCTTGCTTGTTGAGTTAAGAGATTCAAGTGCACGGATGACAATTTTGAATGCTTGAGTAATAACTTGATTAATGGACTCTAGATTGATGAAAATTGAGATGAAAATTTTATACCTAGTGAGGATTTAAGCTTTCCTTGTGTGATACACTCATGTGAATGTTGATCTAGAACTTGCTTTGACTCTTTCAAAATCATAATTCTATGAATTGAATCATACTTATGAAGGTGAATTATTTTGTTATTCTTCCTCCACAAGAATTTCTGTTTGTTCTGTGCAAATCTTCAACTTTCTTTATTCATTAGATTCAATTTTGTCTTCATTGCAAAATTTCTTTTATCTACTTTTCGGATATGGGCATTTATTTGTGCTAATTGATGATGCTTTGCCCGGGACGGACAAAGATTTAAGTGTGGGGGGAGGTTATAGTTGGTTTTGGATTCTTTGAATGATGCAAGTTTTCATGTGAAGAAGGTGTCTTGAAGTTGCTGTAAAAATTCAGATTCAGAATTCTAAAACAGTGAGTGACCTGAAATTGTTTGTGCCAAGATGATGTGTAGTATGGAGGCTTGTTAACTGCATAGGATCAGTGAAGTTATTGCTCAATTCAATACAACAATTCTTTTGTTTTCATATTTCATTCAGGAAGGAGTATCTGAACAGATAATGGAAAGCTGTAGTAGTTTGTAGTGGCTGAAACTCTGGAAATGATGAAGATTCAAGGATGTAAACAACTGCTGAAGTCCATAGAATCATTGAAGTGCAGAACTAATTGGAAACAAGAAACATCACACGAAGCAGCATCAAATGGTGTTCTACAAGGATCAAACTATTTCAATTTTTGTAAATCGTTTGGATGAAATCAAGGCTGTAACTTGATGAATTGCGAGCAGTGTTCCACAACTGAAATTTGATTGCAAGTTGCCAAGAAGATGCTGAGAAATGGTGCCAGGATTATATGCAGAGAGACAAAGTCTCAAAACAACTATATATAAAAAAAAAAAAGCTCAAGACCTACTGCTACCATAAAGAACTGAAGTTGGAACATGGCAAATTACAACTATCTGCAATTAAATTCTGCCATGATTATCAAGCTAGGTTTTGAATCCTTAAATGCAGCAGCGTGCCAGTCAAACTGCTGTGTATCAAGAATTAGTTGTAAAGTCGAATCAGTAGTAATTCCAAATGGAGAACTTGATGGTTACATTACTATTTGATGTTTTGAGTTTCCTTCAATCAAAAGGGCTGAGAAGGAATCAGAAATACATATCATTGAACTCAATCAGTAACTCTGAAACTTTGCAGTCTGAAAATCGTTTCATGAAGCTGAACTTTGAATTGAACACAGAAAATGCAGAAATGTTCATCTCTTAACAGAACTTCTTGAATCATTAAATCTGAAGGTGCTGAATGAATGGCTGTAGCTTGAATGTTGTTATTGGAAAAAGGCCTGTGTCGAGCCAGAGTTGGAAAGAAATGTTGCGTGCCAAAAATTGTCTAACACTGATATGTGCCAAAAGTTGATGCCACAACTCTGTTCAAAACCTAAAGGACGGTTTAGAACTCGAGCCAATAAATTTAATACTAAGTGAGCCTTGTGGAATTTGGTTAAGCCTTTAGTTTGAAACTGAAAGTGTTAAGGGGACTGTAATTAATGCTGAAAAGAGCTATCAAATGCACCAATTTCAATCTGCCAATGTGATGAAAATGTTCATGCCGTGCAGAAATTTTTGCTTAGCCTCCTATTTACATAAACTGAGTTCATTTTCTGGCTTATCAAAGGAAAATTTTCAGCTACGATGAAGAGAGAACCAAATGCTAAGGGTAGCTGTTAAGTGCAGAAATCATTACTAAATGCTGGGAAGAGACTGAAGAATTAAGAGTTGTAAACCATTGCTGTTGAACTATGTGCTGTGAAGCTGTGAAGTTGAAATTACATGTATATAAGCTGTGCCAAAGCTGTAAGTTGCTGCAAACTATTGGAATTAAGCTGTTAAAGGCAGCATCTATCACCAATGTTGCTGTTGAGTTTCTGATATTATGCAGAAATTTTGTTTTGCCTTTCCTCTATAATAAATGAGTTCAATTCTCAGAAATTGAGGGATCGTGTGAAGAACAAAGGGGTGTATCAGCTTGGAGCTAGTGTGCCAAGATGCCATGGTTTAGAACTGAAAATGTTGGAATCTTTTATTAGTGAATATTACAAGAGGAACAATTAAATCCTCCATTGCATTTGACTGTTGTTGAATTAAAATAGGAAACATTTTCAAGAAGCAATTATCCATGAGTGAGCTATAAATGTTGAAGGCTCCAGGAAAGTTTCACAAGTAGCATTTAATGGAGCTATGAAGGACACGTATTGCTTCAAATTTCTGTTGGATCTCTTTCAATAGGTTAATGCTTTGAAATCCAATTGAAGGATCTAACCTGCTACCACAGAATTTGCAGAGATGTTGCTGGAATTTTTGGAACTGCAGATTGGTGTGCCAAAATGAGCTGAATTATTTGTTAAAGGACTGGAATTGAGTTGAAAACAAATGGACACTTCTGAATTGCAAGGTTTGATAAATGTTCAGCTGAGTCACAAAGAACAAAAAGGGAAAGCTTAATTACTGCAAATGCAATGATAAGGATGTTCTTAGCCTTCACTGTGAGAGTATGTTGTAGACTAGGAGGATAAGAAGAGTATCAAACCAAGTTATAAGCAGTGATGAAGGAGCTGAAATTGCATAGGTGATATATAATGAGAAAGGGGCCAGGAACACGCTGCTCATAGAGAAGAAATCAGAATAAAAACTGAGAGTTAGTAAAGAACAGAGGAGTGTGGCAATAATTCATCAACTAACATTTATTTATGCCCATGTCTTCCACCATCAACTTGAGTTATTCTAAACTTCATCTTTTCAAATTCCTTGTGTCATACCAATCATTATTCGATCCAGTGCATGAACTCTTTGAAAATTCTTATTAGCCTTTATAAATGTGATCTCAGTGTCAAGAATGATGGTGTAGATAGAAGAGAAGCAAGCCTATGGAAATGCATGAATCATGAGTGGCTAGAGTGACCCCCACTTTTATCATGATGTAGAAAATAGGTTGAGAGCCACCTAGCACTCCTTTGAGAGGATTGATGTGAAAAATCATCTCAATTGATTCATAAAGGATGAAATGCATTAAGTTGTTAACCAAGAACTAGAAATTAATCCATGTATGCTTGGGTCTTCTAAATTTGGCAAACCTATGTAACTTTCTTTCAATTTTCTTCTGAATATGATTGAGAATGTTAGGGGGGGGGGTACAACATTAGTTGTTTCTTCATTTTGTTTACTTGCACGGGACGCACAAGAATAAGTGTGGGGGAGTGATAGATTAGCACTTAACATACTTATTTGGGTTCATATTTGGTGCATATCATGAAATTATGTTCTTAATGTTACATGTTTCATCATGTTTTTGGAATAAGAATTATTTTGATCCATCAAGTTAAATTTCCTACAAATTATTGTAAAAATTCCTCATTGTCTTGAATTGATTTTGTAGGGAAATTAAGTTGGACCAAGTTGACTCATGATCAAAGACTTGGGCTTGGGATTTAATTATGGAAAAAAAGCTCAAAATCAAGCAATGGCCTAACTTACTCAAGTTGATACCTAATCAAGGCCCAAGTGTGAGCCAAGCTTCATCAAGGACTCAAGCCAAGATTTGACCTAACCCACATCCAAAAACCTAACTGACCAAACCCAAGCCTAATCATCCTCACCAATCCCTAATTTCCACTAAACCCAAATTAAACCCACTCCAAATTGAACCGGTTCAGCCCTAAGTATAAAAACCGGATTTTGGCACGGTGAACAGTGGCTTCGCCCCTGTTCATCGTGCCATCTCCTTCTTCGTTTCCTTCTCGGCAAGCCCCATCTCGATTTCTTCTTCTTCTCACGAGCTACAGGATCAGTAAGAGAGATTCAAGAGATTGTGTGGACGGTTTTCGGCAGCTGGAATCTCGACTTCGAGGGTTTCGAGGGAGAGTTTGCGAGGATCATCATCTGCTGCGAGTTCACTGCCGATCTGATATTGTGGCCACAGTATCAAGTCGGATCAAGATTTTCTTTCATCTTCGCGTTGCAGAGAGCTTCACCAAAGACTTACCATTGCAAATCGATCATCTTCGCCTCAAATCGCAGCAGATCGGATAGCTTCCAGCCATTGCCTCAGAAACTCTGTTTTAACTCTGATTTTCTAATCGCGAGAGGGTTTCTCGATTGAAGATCTTCAGATTTGTTCAGAGCAAAGTCCATACGATCTTCCGAAGATTTCTGGCTGATTTCTGGATCATTTTCAGCTCTTGGGTGACGCCAAGTAGTGTAGCTTGTGCTGTTGATTGAATTCGAGTGATGTTAGAATAGTTTAAGTTTCGATTCTGCAAATCGTTTTCTTCATTCGCTGCTACTCCTGAATTCTGCCTTGTTTCATTTCAATTGTTGCTACGTAGTAACTCACCATTAGTTTCAGTTTTGAGCATTTTGAATTTCTGAAATTTGAATTCAGTTCTCTAAATTTCTGCAATTTATCTGCTTCATATTAAGGGTTAGTCCCTGCCATAGGTTTAGGTTCTTTAGATCTAGCTCAAGTCCATAATTGGTTAACTGATTAGCAAGTAAATTTGTTAGTTAGTTAGTTAATATTGTTTAGTTCCTGCTCTAGGATTAGTTTCAATCCAAGTGTTTAGTTGGTAATTTCCGGAACTCATGGTTAGTTTAATCGGCTCATTAGTTCATTACATTTAGCCTAATATTCATCTTTTGTTAGCTTTGAATCTTCACTGGTTTTCATCTCTTTTTGCATTTAAAGAATTGTTTGAAAATACCAAAACCCCCATTTTACATCGAAAACCCTAAAAAGATCCCTAAGCCTAACTTCAAGCAAAGCTACTACTAGTCCTTGTGAAAAATACGACTCGAGGCCCCTACACTACATTTTTTCTTTTGTGAGCCGTGGGTTTTCGACATTGGATGTAATTTGAAGCCCATTCGTGACATCCATTTTGGGCTTATCAGGCCCTAATTGTTGTTTTGGTGTTGACACCGATTTTAGTTTAGGTGGATGATTATTGATTATAATTAAGTCCTGATCGGGAATCAGGCATGGTATGGAAAATCATAGCTTGGAGGGCTAGGTGTTGGAAAATCCTAACCTGGAGAGTTAGGTGTTGAAAATCCTAGCTTGAAGGGCTAGGTGTGTGAAAAGTCCTAATTTGGAAGAGGTGGGTGAAAAGTTCTAGCTTGGAGGGCTAGGTGAAAAGTCCTAACTTGGAGGGTTAGGTGCAAATTCCCATCTTGGAGAATTAGGTGAAAAAGTTCTGGCTTGGAGGGTCAGGTCCTAGCTTGGAGGGCTAGGTTTGGAAAGTCCTAATCCAGAAGAGTTGGGTGAAAAGTTCTAGCTTGGAGGGCTAGGTGAAAAGTCCTAACTTGGAGGGTTAGGTGTAAATTCCCAACTTGGAGGGTTAGGTGAAAAATCCTTAGCTTGGCGGGCTAAGGTGGATGAAACCCTAGCTTGGAGGGCTAGGTTGGAGCCCCTAGATCGGTCTGGTGACCGATCAGGGGGTTGGCACGGTGCTCTTTTGTGGATCGGTCTGGTGACCGATCCAGGGATGACTGATCGGTCCGGTGACCGATCAGGGAGTATGCATTTCACCCATTGCTTGGCTCCTGATCGGTCTGGTGACCAATCAGGGAGCAAACAGTGAGGTTGAGTTCCCTTGCTGATCTTCTCCTGATCGGTCTGGTGACCGATCAGGATCACTGTGCAGATCGTTCTAGAGAACGATCCAGTGTCGCAGGTTCCTCCCTATAATCGATCAGGACGGAGCCTGATCGGTCTGGTCACGACCTGATCGGTCTGGTGACCGATCAAGAGGTTTCCTGATCGGTCCGGTGATCGATCAGGAGGTCTGGACTACGAAGCTCAGAAATCGCTCGATAAAGAGGTGGATCGGTCGGGTGATCGATCCACAACCTGGGATCGGTCTGGTGATCGATCCAGGAGAATCCCAAAGAAATCGCGATTTCTAATCGAGCGTTGGGGACCGATCAGGATGGAGCCTGATCGGTCTGGACCCAGCCTGATCGGTCTGGTGACCGATCAGGAGGCTCTCTGATCGGTCCGGTGACTGATCACTTTAATTCAAAATGCATTGTCAGACGCTCTGATCGCGTCTGAACGTATCCGATTCTCTTTGCTTAGCATCTGATATATGATATGTTGTTTGATATGCTGCTCTAACACACTGATTAAGCTGCAGGTGACAGGGGAGGATTCAAACACTCACGGAGAAGTTAATGGAGGCTTTCCTTGGAGCAGGTTTGTCCGTTTTCCATCTCAGGTTGTAACGACCGGAGCTGTAGACTGGAGCTGCTGACTGGAGCTTGGCTGAGGGGAGCTCAGGAAGTCTAGGGAGGGCTCAGTGGTAGCTAGCGTTGGCAGGGAAGCAGCTGGAGGCTGCAGGAGATGCTGTCACCTGGTGCTGAGTGGAGAAACAAAAGGGCAGAAGAAGGCTTCAATGAAGCAGAGTTCGCGAACTTTCTTGCTGCGCCTTGTGTTCTCCACATCTAGCTTGCACGTTCTGAAGGTCATCATCTTGGGCAAGCAATAGAATCTGAGAAGCAATCATTCATTACTTGAGCGCTTGAAGGAGAGAACAAGAGGCTTGGAGTCCGACAGCGGGAAGACACGAGGAAGGGTTTCTTGCGTGAGATCGCCGCTGGGTGGAGCTCAGGAAAGCTTGCTGTGTTCTTGTCTTTGCTAAGTGCTTGAGTAAGATCCTTCTTGTTGTTTCTTTGTGCTTAAACTTAAATCTATGATTGAAATGCTGTGGAGAGGTTTCTCCACCGAGAAGGAGGTTGCTTTCTATCCGGTGATAATCGGGGCTTGATCTGCCGACGATCAAGGGATCGCCCACCTTAAGGGCACGGCAAGGAGTAGGGGCAAGTTATCCCCGAACCTTGTAAATCCTCCTTGTTAGCGATCTTGCTAGTGGTGTTGTTTTGCGTTTGTTTTCTGAATTTCTGCATATTCTGTTCTTGCATTCCGCTGTGCTACTAACAACTCTGAGTGCAGAAATTCGATTAGTGTCTAAGTCCAAGTGATTGGCTATATTCACCCCCCCCCTCTCTAGCCATCCGGGTTCCAACAGACTGGTCCCAGTCAGATTCGACATTGTCGTACAACGTTCGAATCTGCCAGCCTGTTCCAGCCTACACCTGTCGACTGCCCCATGGCCAGTGGACTGGTACACACCTAAGCTTAGGGTTTCACTCCCCAACCTGTCCAGCCTACACCAGTCAACTGCCCCATGGCCAGTCGATTGGTACACACCTAAGCTTAGGGTTTCACTCCCGAGTACAAGTCTCTTCGCACTCAAACTCTCCCGGCTTAGCCCCTAAGTACAATCACTCATACTCAGACCCTCACAACCCAGTTGACTCTTCACTAGCAGCCTCGACTGTTGCCTTCACGCCTTTTTCATCTTCGGGCCTCATCCCTCGGATGCACACGCAAACCTCCAGTTTGCCTCCATGCCACCCTTCACGTACGCCTCGATGTCCTCGTCCCTCGGATGCGCACGCAAACCTCCAGTTTGTCTCCATGCCACCCTTTACCGTGTGAAGAAGGAAGGTTGGGTGGGGTTCCTGTTTTGATTTACAGGTTGGTTGTAGTGCTTAATTCCTTATGTAGGTGAATTTGTACTTTTGATTCTTCGAAATCTGGTTAGCTTTGTTTGGATTGGAAGTATTAGATTGGAGTTGGTGTTTTCCTTTGTTTTTAAACTCTGATGTGGGAATCGGAATTCTGATGTTTGTATGCCTTTGTCTGTTCTTTAAATTGATGCTACTTGCTGCTTTGGATTGTTTTATTCTTCAGATTCAACATGGTATTGGTTAAGCTTTGGTTTGATGTTTTGGTTCATGTGTTTGTTGCTGCATTGAGTTCACTGTGAGTTATGGAGCATGTTGTTTTTCTGATCTGGGTTCTGTCGTGAGTTTTCCTAGTAGTTGAGATGTTTTGGCTCACTCTATTACTATGGTGATCTCTTTTGTTTGGTTTAGTTCTTAGATCTTGGGATCATGGCTGAGAGTCTTTGGATGGGTTTTGGATTAGTTGAGCTCGTGACTTGTGACATATGAAACATTATGTACATTAATGGGATTAGGTTAAGTGGTGGGAGCCTGGTTGGGCTGTATTATATTTAGCTAGTTGGCGTTCGTATAAATAGCTAAGTTATATGTTTTACACAGGGCATTGATTGTTTCAGCTTGCTCGGGGAGGATATTATTTTGGACAGGTGGTTCTCTTTGCATACGAGCATCTATACGGAGCTGGGTACCTTTATTATGCATAGTTAGATATAGATAATAGTAGGGATACTGATACTTCTATTTCTGTAGTCCTTCTTTCAGTAGTTGTATCTGCTAGCTTTACTACTTGCTGCTCTTTATTTCTGCATGGATTGATTGTATGCACAGCTTACCTTATACCTTACGCTAGGGTTTAGGTTATGGTGCATATCGGTGATCTGGACTACTGCATATCATGTAGATGACAGTAGGGATAGATAGTGGATGATGCATGAGATAGTGACATGCATCATTATTGCACGTAGCATAGATGGACGACCTTTGACTACCTGAAGGTTGAGATGGGTCATCGGTCTTGCTACTCGTGTAGGGGCATATATAGGCGACCTTTGACTCCCCTAGTGGTTGAGATGGGTCGTCAGACCTGCCACATGACCTGTCGTGTAGTTCTGGTGGCGTACCCGCGGCGCTGCAGTAGGTCCCCTATTCTATCTGGAGATAGTTAGGGATGAGGGAGCGTACTTTTCCCTAGGGCGGGGTACGTTCCGATCTGAGACCCTGCTTGTTCGGTATCACGTGGTGCGCGACAGTGACCGTCTAAGTGGAGGGAGGACCTGGTCAGAGCCCTACCCACTCGGTTTCGTATGATGCACGATGGTGGCCGACTGGCGTCAGGGGTGACCCATGTTGCATCATGAGCATGCTTTGCATCTCTGCATTTGGATGTGTTTCCTGCACTTGGTTGTTGCATTTGGTTGACATGCATGTTATTGGGTTTGGATCGACGCAGGTAGGTATGTACTTCCTTTATTACTTATGGTTTAGTTCTGCATTTCTTTTTACTGCATTTATCTTTAGTATTGTGATAGACGGTGACTTACTGCTAGTATATCTTTCTGTGCATATTAGATTGTATTCGCTGAGTTCTTTGGACTCACCCCGTTAGCCTTATTTTTTTCTCTATTCAGGATGATCGTCTCGATTACCCAGCAGCCTGTCCCAGTTCATGTGTCTCCGAGACGATTTCTGCGGTTGTCTTGTATTTTGGTTGTGGTATATGTTGGTACCTTTCCTTTATTCGTTTTGTTCTTTTCATTTCCGCTGTTGTATGTTGTGCTCTGTTGTGTTGTCCATTTTATGGCAGTATAGTTGTACTTTTGTGTGTCATGGAGGTCTTGATTCCATTTTAGTTTTGTCGTAAGTCGTACCGGTACGCAACTTTATCATCATTTTTGTTTTTCTCGTTATACAGTCGCTTGTTCCAGTCCTATAGGTTGCGGTACAAGCATACTGAGGTAGTCGTGGTAGTTAGGTTTTCGGATTGTCCGCCAGGACGAGGGAGTGGCTGTCCTGTCGGTATTGGATGAGCGGCTCCTCGGGGTGTGACAATTTATTTGTTATCAGAGTCAGGTTCTCGAGAAACCTTATGGTCTTGTGGGTGTTTTTCGGATTTTATGTCGGAGTCGTTTTCTCGATAGACGAGATTGGGATATGGCGGCGATGGGACTCCTCCAGACGACACGAGGTATATGACATACCTCATTTACCTCTTTTGTATCTACTGTCTAGTGTAGGGTTAGACATTTCTTTATCCTGATGAGATTGTATATCGACTTAAATACTTAGCTGGTAGGTACTCGTAACTTCGTAAGATGCATTAGCTATTCATGCATCCTGCATAGCCAGGTGCGTTGGCTTCTTATGCATTGTGCATAGGGGATTTGGGTTAAATAGCCATAGGTGCTAGGTTGTCATGTTTCCTAGCTTCCCGATTTAGCGATAGTCAGAGCGCGTCAAGAGAGTGACACGTGTCACCGCTATCAGGCGTACTTGACGCATCTTAGCATAGTTGTTGCTGTTGCGTTATTGCATCTGTCCGTATTTACAGTATCTAATTATATCATATATTTGACCATGGAAGAGATAGGTGGATATATTGTGGTGGCATATGTATAGCGGGGAATGTTGAGTCTCCGATAGTGCGGACGGATGAGTCGGGGACTTAGGGTCAAATCAGACGACAACTCATTGGTGGTTGTATATCATAGTTGACTCGATCGGAACAAGGTCAACTTACTTTCGCTCATGGAGTCTCAGTTATGGATAGATATCCTAGATGACATGTCTGGAGGACATGACCTGTTGTGATGCAGCAGAGATGGTATTGGTTATTTATCATGTCAGTTGATAGAGGATAGAGATATCCTATTCCCGTGAGACTTTTGAGCTCAGATTAATTATGCTTGGTTAGTTAACCAAGAAAGGGTATAGTCAGATGTGGCTTGTACCGATCTGGAGAGTGTCAGGCTAGTTGCTTGACAATTACAAGATTACTGCTCGTACTTGGTTGGATAACTAAGAAGATACCTTTGAATTTCTGATTTGCACTGAGGCGAATCACTTACGAGACTGAGTTACCGTTGGGGTGAAAAATACTAAGGGTGATATTCGAGAAATAAATAATTACTTCTCGACTATTTTGGGATACTCTTAAGAGACAGTGTATTCTAGTCTATGAGGTTCCATGACTCATAGACAGGTCGTGCGTGTTAGATATTCTCGATAGCACATCGAGAAGCAGGATCCGTTGGGATGCGGTGAAATGTATGATTAGCAGTGTGACACCGGTGAAATTTTACTGTAACTGGTGTATGTTATATAGGACGGTCTCTGAGGGATAGACCGTTGGTTGTCAAGTGAGAGTGGTTACGAGTTGACCTCCAAACTAGTTCATGTGGTAGTTCATTAGCATCAGAGACGACGAGGTTGCAGAATCTCTTCGTCTCAGAGCTAGAGGTTCTAGCACGTGGGCGTTAGGGTTTTGATTGTCACTGGGTCGTACTGATGACAGTGGTAGCCGTAGCTCTCGGATGATTCGTAGTTCGAGAATATTTGGACGCATGTCTGAAGGAGTGTTCTAGCGTTTTCTATGGTTTGGAAATTTTCTGACCTATTTGCGGAGGAGCTTCCTTGATTGTCTCACTTAAGAGGCAAGTGAGGCTCACCGTTCTTGGTTTGTGTGTTTTGCAGGTAATACCCTAGATACAAAGACTTGAGGCGTTCTTGTTGGTGGATCGATATTGGGAAAGATATGGCAAATGTTGTGGTTATATATCTGGTATGATAGTAGATGAAGGTTGAACCCTAGAGACCCGTTGGGTTATGTTAGACGATCCCCATTTATGGTTGGAAATGGGAACAGGTATTAAGGACCGTGTCGGGGATTTGCTTAGGACTCGGGGAGGGTTTGAAGTAAATTGGGTGATCGTTGATTGACTGACCCAATTTGCGTAATTTCCTGGGTTCAGCGGGCTATTACCGATGCTTGGTTGAGAGTTCTTCAGCATTTCATCACCACTTACACGCCTGACCAGGAAAGGTATGAAGTTTGTATGGACTGAGGTCTGTGAGACCAGTTTTCAGGAGCTGAAGCGGAGGCTTATACCTGCGCTAGTTCTAGTGCTATCTTCTGGAGAGGATGGTTTCATTCTGTATATTGATGCATCTCTCCTGGGACTGGGCGCGGTACCCATGCAGCATGGATGGGTGGTTGCTTATGCTTCTTGACAGTTGAAGGAGCAAGAGAGGAATTATCCCGTTCACAACCTAGAATTGGCCGCTATCATTTGTGCGCTGATGATCTAGAGGCATCATCTTTACCGGATCACCTTCGAGATCTTCCCAGACTACAGGAGTCTTCAGTATCTATTTACTCAGCGAGAGCTGAATCTCCGACAGGGGAGATGGATATAGTTTCTGAAGGATTACGACTGTACCATTAGCTACCATCCTGGGAAAGCTAATGTAGTCGTCGACGCTCTCGGTCGGAAGTCCAGAGCTGTTTCTGTTGGGACCGGGTGCATGTCGACAAGGATACGGGTTCGTAAAATTTTAAATTTTTACGTGCAGCGGAAGAGTTAGCATAAAATAATTTCCTAAATTATTTTAACCTCGTATCTAGCATGCAACCTTATAGTGTGTAGACATAATCATAAATTAAAACTTTGCGGAAAAAGTAAACTAATTTACTATGTACCTCGCGTAACTCGAAGTAAGGGACGAGATCCAACCGTAGCGTCCCTTAGAAGCTTGGCCTCTATTCGCGTCCACGCCGAGTTCTCTTCGGGATGACTTCGCAAAGTCACGAGTTTTGTGCCGACGAGAACTACTAGATTCTCTATAAGCACAACAAAGAAGAACAAGAGAAAAGTATGGAAACTAACCACCAAGAAACGGAATCGAATTCCGAGAGGGAAGGATATGTGATCCGCTTCTTCTTCTTCTTGGTTGGCTTCTCCTTGATGTAGATGGCTCACGCCAACCCTTGCTTGGGTGTAGGTTGGGCGCCGGCCCTAGAAAGGCTAGGGTGGGCACCGACCCTAAAGGGAAGAGAAGGGAAGGAGAAGATAAAAGAGAGAGAGAGAGAGGGAGCTCTATATCAATACTCGATTATTGATTAGTTGATTAGGAATAAGGGCTTGCCTTTGGTTCCTTTATATAGTAGCAACTCCTTTGCTAAGTCTCCCTCTTAACAGAATTAACGGAATTAACGGAATTAGTTATAAGAAATTTATCTTATAAATTCTCTTATTAATTATTCCGTTTAAGCCGAGTCTTATTATAAGTAATTTATAATAAAACAAATTTTTCTTCTCTTTAAATCATGGAATAAATTTTATAAGAAATTTATAAACTTTCTTATTATGGAAAAATCAATTCATAATTGATTTTATAAAATTAAATAAACCAATTCATGGATTATTTTAACTTCCATAAAAAGAATAAATTTCTATAAATTTATTTATATAAATTTCTTTATACAAATTTATTTATCCATAATTTATAAAATAAATCGCACTAGATTTATTTTATTAATTAAACCAATTAAATTGGTTTTTCTCCCTTCAATGGCCGGCCACCCAAGGAGGGTTAACACCCTCTTTGGTCGGCCAAATCCGACCCGAACCGATCGCGAATTAAACTCATTTAATTCGCCCAAAAAGCCTTCAAAAGACTTAGCCATTTTTAGTTTCCGTTGCGCCTCTGATTAACTCAGATTCGACTTATTTCTCTTGATCGGAAAATCTAATTTTCAACTCGTTTTAAATCCCTCGGATTACTCGTAGTGCGTGTGACTAAATAGGCTTTCGATTTATGTTGGCCGTCTATAATCAACCAATTATAGAACGATCATGAGTGGCACCTAGTAGTACATCATGATCCCCAATTAATCGAAAGATCAACGGTTTGACCTCAGAAGAAATTATTCTGAAACCCTTCAGCAGCTCTAATGAATCGTGCCTCATTCCCTTCACCACCTTATACCCACTTGGTTCAGGACATGGTCTGTTTGTGTCAGTCCCCACTAGACTGACTACGTCACACCTAGCCCAAGTAGTATCTTTCTCATCCTTTGGATTTCTAATTACTCTCATGTATTTTTAGAGACTTGCACTCTAAACATGATATACTCTGGCCAGAGGTTTTGAGTAACAATCCGACGATAGGCCTGGGTATACATCTCCTCGCAAGGAGTGGTGAATCCTTTGTAGGCTATTCAAACATCTTCGGGCACTTCGGCTTATACCCAATCATCCTGGGTCCACACCTCCTTGGAGATGCTTGCTTAAGATGTTAAAGTATAAGTCTCCATGACCAAGATGACTTGAACACCGCAAGTCAAAGGAACATCGCACTTAAGCTGCAGTAAGATCTTCATTGACATTTCTATATATAGATTCCATATGAAGTCTTACATCCAGTCACTCCAATGAACTAGTTCCCTTAACTAGCATCCATGTTTATCTCCGGACATCCCAATGTCACCAGCCATTGAGAATCAGCTGATTAGAGAATAACCCATGCTAGTCTCAACAGAATTGATAGTGTCCGTATTTATCAATTCATCAACTAGGGATATTTTCAATACTTCACATTTGCGCATTTAGAGATAATCACTAGTTGTGATCCCATCACAAATTCTCTTATGCTGCGAGTTGTATTGCGAACATTCAGTAGATGAGTTTAAGATCCCAATCAAATACACAAGCATGTATACTCAAATAGTGAATTATCATTTATTAAAATAAATGTTTTACAATCATAAGGCGATTGCCTTAGGACACTTCTCTCATATCATTAACAGTTTCGGCATGTCACAGAGTGATGGTCATAGATTTGATTTAGAGTTTCTCTGAGCTGGGGTTAGAGGAGCAGTCTCGGACAGAGAGAGGATTGCTAGTGACTTTAATGGCTCAGTCAGAGATTTGGGCGAGGATTAGAGAGGCTCAGGCCAGTGACCAGCACATTCACTTACTCGGTAGTCAGGCGACCTCAGGAGAGTAGTCGGATTTTACATGTGATGAGGAGGGTGTTCTCAGGAGGCCCACCATTCACGTTTTGCTATTCATCCTGGTAGCACTCGGATGTATCGTGATTTGAGACGTTCCTATTGGTGGAACGACATGAAGAGGGACATCGCAGATTTTGTTGCTAGATGTCTCGTCTGTCAGCAGGTTAGGGCAGAGCACCAGAGACCTGCTGGACTCCTCCAGAGGATCCCCTTTCTTGAGTGGAAGTGGGAGCATATCACCCTGGGTTTCGTTGTGGGTTTGCCAAGGACTAGGAGAGGTCATGATGCGATTTGGGTAGTCGTGGGCCGACTAACTAAATCTGCTCACTTCCTAGCTATCTGGAGGATAGATTCTCTTGGTAGATTGACAGAGTTTGCAGAGGGCTATGGGTACAGAGCTCCATCTCAGCACAACTTTTCATCCTCAGACAGACGAACAGTCAGAGCGTACTATCCAGACCCTGGAGGGCTTACTGCGCTCGTGTGTGATGGATTTTGGGGGCAGTTGGGAGGACCATTTGCACTTGGTGGAGTTCGCCTACAACAACGGTTTTCATTCAGTGATACAGTTGTCACCGTTTGAGGCATTGTATGGTAGGGCGTGTCGGACACCCACCCTCTGGGAGGAGGTTGGGGAGGCCCATCTGCTAGGACCTCAGAGAGCTCAGCAGGTGGCAGAGTTAGTACGCATTATCAGACGGAGGATGTCAGAGGCACAGGATCGCCAGAAGAGTTACACTAATCAAAGACGGAGACCACTGGAGTTTTTCGCAGTCAGACCAGTACCTATTCTCTGACTAGCAGCAGTTGGGGGCAGAACAAAAGAAGGGAAAGAGAAGTTTGAGTTCATCGAGGATTTCTGAGGAGGATTCTCAACCTCGAAAGTCAGTACGTTTATCGACAGGATCTTTTCGGGCTTCACAGCATAATCGGAAGGGTAATTGTACGGGGTTTCGTTGTTTCCAGTGCGGTTCTAGGAACCATGGTAGGGCAGAGTGCCCTATGAAGCAGCCGGTGTGCTACCACTGCCAGCTTCGAGGACACGAGAGTCGAGACTGCCTCGGAGAGTACAACAGGAATCTATAGAGACTACCACTCAGGGCGGACGGTCGAGGCAGTCGAGGTGACAGGGGGGAGGCCAGAAGCCTCAGACCTCTTCTGGACCACCGTAGGCTGCTCTCCCACCGGTTCAGATTTATTATATGCATGGATATGGCCAGGGTTCCATTCTAGTAGCATCACAGTTCTTAGCGATGGGCAGCTATCCGCAGTCATATCCAGTGTACCAGCCTCAGACGTCATCTACAGCTTTTGCGATTCAGTCCCAGCCTGTTCAGGGGATGCCACCACCGGGTTTTGAGACGGGTCAAGGTTATGTTGTCCCCAGAGCGGAGGCACCGCGGATTAATGGATCGTCTTATCATGGTATGATATGTGATTATGCATTTGCACCATATTGATGATAGATATGGGTGGTCATCTTACATGCTTGATACGGACATTCCGGGGTGGGATTCCTCAGGTGAGCACGTGTAGATCGTGGCGTCTAGGGGCGATCATACGGGCTGGTGATAGTGTGATCTATGGATTGTGGGAATCCATTAGACTCAATTGATTGCTACCCTATTCGGGAAGCATATGGTTGGTTTCGTCCGGCATTGGCTTTGGGTATGGATTGCTAGTATCTGCTATGCGTATTTAGCGATATTTGGGGATCAAATTTTTGTAAGTGGGGGAGGATGTTAGAATACAAAAATATGAGGGGCTTAAAGGCAAAATAACCCAAGCTTAGGGGCTCTAGTGGGAATAGCCAAACTTGGAGGGGGTTAATTGTAAAATGGTCAGCCTATATCTTCTCTTCTGTGGTGAATCGCGAACCGGGATCTCGCAAACCTTTTCCCTTCTTTTCCACTTCTTCTCCGCCCGGCTCATCTCAGTAGCGATCGACGGAAACCACGCGACGATCTTCTCCTCCTCACGCGATCGGCGTCGGCGACCCTTCACGGTCTCCTTCCTTTCTTCCTTGCAACTCAGCCCTGCCATTTCATCGGAGCGTGGAGTCGCCAGTTAGGGTGACATTGGTTGGGTGGATCTGAGGTCTCTAATCGACGGGTTGAAGGGATCGCGGGCACCTGAGTCTCGACACTCGATCGAAGGTGAGTGAGGTTGTTTATTTTTTTCCTTTCCCAATTGCTGCAAGAATTCTTGCAAATGGATTGGATTTGAACTTCCCTAATCACGGTTGGTTCTTGGACGTTTTCACTGATGATCTAGGGTTTGGGGAAAAGGATTTACGCAAAGCTGGGGCTGATCGTGATTGATCTTCTTTCTGAGCCTAATCTATGCGGATAGGAGCAAAGATTTTGCCAACGTAGGATCAAGGTAAGGATAATTTGATGTTTAGTTTGGATTTGAAGAAATGGATCGATTGGTTTCCTTCTTCACAGTGAGTTTGGGATTTTGGATCTATTTTCAGGGTTGTTCATATGTAGATTAGCTCTATCCTTCGGAAATGGTTTTGTTGTTTCACTCTTTGTCGTGTGAAGAAGGAAGGTTGGGTGGGGTTCCTATTTTGATTTATAGGTTGGTTGTAGTGCTTAATTCCTTATGTAGGTGAATTTGTACTTTTGATTCTTCGAGATCTGGTTAGCTTTGCTTTGGATTGGAAGTATTAGATTGGAGTTGGTGTTTTCTTTTGTTTTTAACCTCTGCCGTGGGAATCGGAATTCCGGAGTTTGTATGCCTTTGTCTATTCTTTAAATTGATGTTGCTTGCTGCTTTGGATTGTTTTATGATTCAGATTCAATATGGTATTGGTTTAGCTTTGGTTTGATGTTTTGGTTCGTGTGTTTGTTGCTACATTGAGTTCACTGTGAGTTACAGAGCATGTTGTTTTTCTGATCTGGGTTCTGTCGTGAGTTTTTCCTAGTAGTTGAGATGTTTTGGCTCACTCTATTACTATGGTGATCTCTTTTGTATGGTTTAGTTCTTAGATCTTGGGATTTTGGCTGAGAGTCTTTGAATGGGTTTTGGATTAGTTGAGCTCGTGACTTGTGACATATGAAACATTATGTACATTAATGGGATTAGGTTAAGTGGTGGGAGCCTGGTTGGGCTGTATTATATTTAGCTAGTTGGCGTTCGTATAAATAGCTAAGTTATATGTTTTACACAGGACATTGATTATTTCGGCTTGCTCGGGGAGGATATTATTTTGGACAGGTGGTTCTCTTTGCGTACGAGCATCTATATGGAGCCGGGTACCTTTATTATGCATAGTTAGATATAGATAGTAGTAGGGATGCTGATACTTCTATTTCTGTAGTCCTTCTTTCAGTAGTTGTATCTGCTAGCTTTACTATTTGCTGCTCTTTATTTCTGCATGGATTGATTGTATGTACAACTTACCTTATACCTTACGCTAGGGTTTAGGTTATGGTGCATACCGGTGATCTGGACTACTGCATATCATGTAGATGACAGTAGGGATAGATAGTGGATGATGCATGAGATAGTGACATGCATCATTATTGCATGTAGCATAGATGGACGACCTTTGACTCCCTGAAAGTTGAGATGGGTCGTCGGACTTGCTACTCGTGTAGGGGCATATGTAGGCGACCTTTGACTCTCCTAGTGGTTGAGATGGGCCGTCAGACCTGCCACATGACCTGTCGTGTAGTTCCGGTGGCGTACCCGAGGCGCTGCAGTAGGTCCCCTATTCTGTCTGGAGATAGTTAGGGATGAGGGAGCGTACTTTTCCCTAGGGCGGGGTACGTTCCGATCTGAGACCCTGCTCGTTCGGTATTACGTGGTGCGCGACAGTGACCATCTGAGTGGAGGAGGACCTGGTCAGAGCCCTACCCACTCGGTTTCGTGTGATGTACGACGGTGGCCGACTGGCGTCAGGGGTGACCCATGTTGCATCATGAGCATGCTTTGCATCTCTGCATTTGGATGTGTTTGCTGCACTTGGTTGCTGTATTTGGTTGACATGCATATTATTGGGTTTGGATCGACACAGGTAGGTATGTACTTCCTTTATTACTTATTGTTTAGTTCTACATTTCTTTTAACTGCATTTATCTTTAGTATTGTGATATACGGTGACTTACTGCTAGTATATCTTTCTATGCATATTAGATTGTATTCACTGAGTTCTTTGGACTCACCCCGTTAGCCTTGTTTTTTTTCTCCTTTTAGGATGATAGTCTAGATTGCCCAGCAGCCTGCCCTAGTTCATGTGTCTCTGAGACGATTTCCGCGGTTGTCTTGTATTTTGGTTGTGGTACATGTTGGTACCTTTCTTTTATTCGTTTTGTTCTTTTCATTTCCGCTGTTGTATATTGTGCTCTGTTGTGTTGTCCATTTTACGACAGTATAGTTGTACTTTTGTGTGTCGTGGAGGTCTTGATTCCGTTTTGATTTTGTCGTAAGTCGTACCGGTACGCAACTTTATCGTTGTTTTCGTTTTTCTCGTTATACAGTCGCTTGCTTCAGTCCTATAGGCTGCGGTACAAGCAGACTGAGGTAGTCGTGGTAGTTAGATTTTCGGATTGTTCGTCAGGACGAGGGAGTGGCTGTCCTGTAGGTATCAGACGAGTGGCTCCTCGGGGCATGACATCCTCTGTGATTATCACCACTAGCGACAGTTCAAACACTTTAATGCAACTTGACAAAGGAAATCGTATTTGAAGTTGTAATTGTGGTAACGCAAATGTGTGGGAAGGGTGATTTTAAATTTACTAAAAATGTTTTAGTTAGATTCCGCTATCTTACAGCCTGTTACCAGTTTACCACTATCGCACAAGATCAATCTACTTTTTATGAACCGAGAAGTACCTTAATATTCCTTATTGATGTAATGCTTTTCGAAGAGCTTTTAATAGGTTTTGCCATATAATTGCAGGACAGCAGCATACAGGAGCAAATAACTCGAGTGCTGTTGGAGCGAATGATTGTTAATCGTCCCCGTCCCTGGGGCTTACTCATCACTTTCATCGAACTGATCAGGGTATTTATTATTATGTTTTTTACGTTCGATTCTGTTAGGTTACCCTCGTAACAATCTCAGCATACTAATTGTTGCCTACATGCAATACTTTAGAACCAGAGGTATGACTTTTGGAATTGTTCATTCACAAGATGTTCTCCTGAGATTAAAAAGTTGTTTGAATCCGTATCGAGGCCTGTGTCGGCCCCAAAGCTATGAGTGACGCAATGGTATCGGGTAATATCTGAGATGACAACCATCATTGATCCCCATGTAAAATCTTTCATATGAATCAGATAGCCATGAAGGCTCGAAGAACCACCCGAGAAGTATCGCCAACGATATCACTTCAAGGGTTTTTGGTTCGTTGTGAGATTCATTTGTATAGAATAATAAACCCATAAAGTATAAATAATATTTATGGTCTAAATTTGAATTGCTCATAATAAAATGTGGATTAAGATCAAACATCGAACCATCAGATGAAATGAATCTACCAAGTCCCTAGACTAGAGCACCATAATAAACATACTGTGGCTGAAGAACAAAACATGCAACACTTATTCCATCGAGAAAAACTCTAGTAACTTTGACGAAAACTGGTTCGACACATGAGTCGATCTATTACTCTTGTTGAGGCAAATGGTTGTTGTAACTCCTTTCACTATCAGTTGAATGAAAAACCGTGTTGGCAGTAGTTGGCATCCGAGGCATGAAGCTCCTTTCACTATCAACCCAATAGTTAATTATTTTGAAAAAAATAAACAAGTTCTTATCGATCCCAACACTTAATTAATTTGCTAACAAATTAGTTTACAACCCTAATCATTAAATTCAGAACCATAAAATCTGTTCGGTTGAAGAGGAAATCAAAGCTCCGAATGCCAAATACCAAGCTACAGTTTGTTTATTAGAAGCGAAATCTTTTGTTGGCAAACAAGCAGAGAGGAGATGGATAGGTAGGATGATAGCTGATCCAGAACAAGGTCAAAAGCAATTGAAAACCGGCACCTTTGTTGGCCACGAATTGGGGAAGGCAGATGGGCGATGGGTCACTTCTTGCCATTGCCCTTGCCCTTGCAGCCGGCCTTCTTCCTCTGTGGCAGCACGATCTCGCCGTGCTTGAGGACGGGGATCTCCATGAGGGACGACAGCTGGCCGTACTTCTTGCGGAACTTCTCCACCTGTTCGTCCTCCATCGCCAGTGCTTTTGTTTTTTGTTTTGTCCACGCAGCATCCCGTCCACAGTTCGCGTCGCCACGTAGGACTCGTCCGCAGCCCGGGTCCGCAGGAGAACAGAACTGTGTGTGTGTGTGTGTGTGTGTGTGTGTGTAACTGACCCATTGTGCGATATTTTTGTGTACGAACATTCAACCCCAATCGATTCTCGAGACTATAATCGATAGGTGAATCGATTGAAGATGCCTCATGATCGAGTGCGCCCATGCGTGTCCGACTGCCTGATCCTACCCAAACTATAATCAAAGGAGGAAAGGTAAATCCTAGGGGGAACGAGACTAAATTCTGATCGAAATCCGACCGTCGATGATCGCCACACGACGTTTAGAATCAAATTGTGAATCAATCCACGCCCATCGTAACATACCTTAATATACCTTAATCGATTAATGTTGTTTTTAATCGATTAGGCATGCCTTAATCGCTTAAGGTTGCCTCATTTTTACCTCAGCAATTGATTGCTGAGGCAAAATTTTATCTTAATCGATTGCTATAAGTTTTAATCGATTGAGAGACGGGCGCACGTGCGTGCGGGATAAGACGTGCAACATATCATTTTCGCGCGCGCGTGTGTGTGTGTGTGTGTGTGTGTGTGTGTAAACTCTTAGCTCTAAATTTTAGAAGAAATAATCAAACATAGAATAGTATATAACAAAGTTGCAGTATGCCAATAATTAACACACTAAGGATGTGAGTGGCGAAATAAGTGTCTTTCCTTTATTGTAGTCCCTTAAAAGAAGCTCGGGTGACTAAGAAAATAAATACAAGTGCTGAAATAAGCTCTTCTCAACACAAGGTCAAACAAAATTGAATGATTCCAACAAATGACTACTAGAAAGAAGCTATCTCTTCTCTTGAAGCACTTCTCGACATAAGGACGGACAAAACTGAAAGATTCCAACAAAAGAGTACTAGTAAGAAGCTATCTCTTCTCTTGAATCTGGAAAAAAAAAGAAAAAGAAGAAACAAAAGCCAGATGGCAAACTAAGGAGATAAAAGGGTCATTTTTTGTATGTGTGAGTGCCCAGATATTTTTAGGCATAAATGTCAAACAATCTGTTTTGTGCATACAACTTCGGACTAAGGTTAAAATGTAAGTACATAATGACCTATTGAAGTTTTGTGGGGGTGCCAAGAACACTGATCAGATAACAAGAATGAGATCTCATTTGTAACAAAAGTTACTTGGTTTACATCCGAGGAGGTTGCTAGTCTAAGATAATGAAATCACATCTAAAGAAGTCTCCTTCATCGAAGGTGGAGTGGTCTTACAAACTTTGAAAGCTCAGACTTGGAAGAATAGAATTGAAAATGAAAGTAAAAGTGTATTTTTTTATAACGGGCTTCAGGACTCTATTTATAACCCGCTGGCCGAAATAATCATTTATTGTTGTGGCACTATTGAGGTGCCTCAATAGGTTCCAGGCGCCTCTAGGTGAATAAAACTCTATCCGTGCCGCAACGGTTAATCTGGCTGGATTGGGGCACTTGGATCCTTTCTAGTCATTTGGATTAATTCTTGATGCCTCTAGTCATCCATGGTGCCTCAAGTCCACAACGACTCTTTTCTTTTCGAGGCATGTCAATTCAACAGAGGCGCCTCAAGTCCACAACGACTCTTTTCTTTTCGAGGCGTTTCAAGTCAACAGAGGCGCCTCAATCCTTCAGGGTGCTTATAGGCATCCAGGCACCTGGAATATAATGGTGTGCCTGGATTATAATGGTCAACATCAAAGTTGACCATTTTTCGTTTCGATCACTTGGGTGATGCTCTGGTTGTCTAGAGTTGAGCTCACCCAAACCCAACTCTGACCTTGTCCTTGAGCAAGCTTCCTCCCTAGCTTCTCATCCCTCAAATGTGTCACGCCATCCTTCCCGCTCCACCGGTTTGTTCTCTTCCACAACTCATCATCCCTCGAATGCATCTTCCTCTTGACTTCTTGTATTCCTAAATTCCTGCACACTTAGACACAAAACATCAAAACAACACAGGACATAACTTGACTCGGTTGATCATATCAAAACTAATCCGGGGTACTTATATTATAGAACCATATCGTGTGATAGAGAGTGGGTGAATATCGCTCCTTTGAAAGTCTTTCTTTTCTTTTACAATAATAATTCAAAGGAGTAGTAGAAAAACCAAAAGCAATATAACTCAATCAATTACTTAGTTCACAGTCCAGCGATTGCTGTTTCAAGGCTCTTGATCCCTTGGATCGTTCTTAAATATGCAATCCACTAAAGTTTCTCCTTTCGAAAAACTTTCAAAAAGGAGAAAAACTTGTTACAAATATGAAGGATAGTAACAACTTTACTATAACTCTACTGAATGAAAAGCAAGTACAAAGTTTATTGACAACAAAAAGATGCAGAACATCAGCGTTGGTTGTTGGAGAGATTTGGTGTCAACAAGACTTGCTTGCACAAATATAACGAAGATAGATTTGGATTGTTGAGAGAATAAATTGATACTGAACCTCAGATCTTGAGACTCTTTTATAGCCTTCATCCGATCGACTAAAAACCCATTAGTTGATTGAACTTCAATGTTGGTTGTTGGAGAGATTTGTGCGTCAACAAGACTTGCTTGCACAAACATAACGAAGACAGATTTTAATTGTTGAGAGTAAATTGATACTGAACCTCAGATTCCGAGACTCTTTTATAGCCTTCATCCGGTCAACTAAAAACCCATTGGTTGATTAAACCTTCCTGTAGATTAAATCTCCTATTAGGCGGCTGGTCCCTTATCTCTCCTTGCTTGCTCTAATCTGATCAAATCAATGCAAAATCTGCTTTTCCAATTGATTGAATGCTTGTCCAAGTGACTAGACCTTAGAATTTCCTTTACTGTTTGATCCGATTATATCTGATCTACAATTTCATACATGTTTAGTCAATTGAACCTCTTGATTAGTCAATTGAACCTTTGTTTCAATTTAGACTTGATCATTATCCTGGTTGTGCTTATCTTCTAGGATCGGTCGACCAAAACCTATTTAGTTGACTAGACCCTTTGGTCATTCCAGACTTTACTTTTTTATAAAACAAAGTTCGCACAACAAGAATAGACATGCAAAATAGAGTTAGATATATAAGAGTATGCATGAGCAATCTTGATAGGCAAGACTGTCTGATCTTGACTTAGAAATCGATTTCTTCAATCGGATCAACGCTTAAAGTTGTCCCAATTGAGATATGTCCTCACTGCCTTCTAGAACGAAATGTCTCTGTATGGCTTACCTTACTTAGTTGTCAAACATTTGGTCCAGCTGACCAGTTTGAACTTCTTCTTCTACTTAGTTTCCAATCGACCCTGATTTACTAAAACTTTCCTACCACACCAAGTTAGCACGATAGATAGAAGTAAAGTAAAATGATATTAGCAACACTACAAGTATGTTGGTTTGGTCGATCACACGCGGTCAACTATAAATCTTGTTTCGGTCATATTTGTTTGGAGCTCACTCCTTCAATACTTCTCACTACCTAATATTTACTCTCTTAAGACTTTTTTTCTTGCTTGAAATTCTCTCCATGACTTCTCATTACCTAAGTTCCACTCCCTTAGGATTTTCCTCTTGCTTGAAGTTCACTCCTCCAATGCTTTTCACTACCTAAGATCACTCCCTTAGGATTTTTTTTCTTACTTGGAGTTCACTTCCCAAGACTTTTCACTATCTAAGCTTCACACTATTAGGATTTTCTTCTAAGCATCTGGTCACTCTTGACCTACATAGACTTTCTCTTTGGCTAGTCATTCAATCAACCTTAACTTAACTAGACTTCTCACGTGACTAGGTCAACATTGACCTAACTTCATTAAATATATTGTCCAATAAATATCAAAATCCTGGAGGTCGATAAAGTATTCAATCTTATATAGGACCATTGGTAGGCCGACTAGAGGAGGTGAATAGTCATGCAAATCAGAACTAGATCTTTTTCAAATTCTAAGCAAAGATGGCAAATTAGTTTGTGCAGTTAAAATAAACATAAATATAAATAACAAAAAAAGGTGAGGCTATAATTTATTTGGTTACAACTAGAGAGGTTGCTAATCCAAGGCAGTTGAAAGCTCCACTAAAGGACTTCCTTGGTTGCAGGCGGAGAAGCCGCTTATAGACGTTGAAAAGCTCAGAAAAGACTAGGAAAATAAAGTATAGTTGTTGATCTTCAATAGTAGCTTTTGGCAGCTATTTATAGCCCAAAAACTAATTTTACAGTTGGACTGACGTGAACCTAAGGTGCCTCAGATCTCATTGATAAGCTCCATTCTAAGGTGCCTCAGTTCAACTAAAGTCGACTCAGTTACGATATTAGGTGCCTTGGGTTTAATTTGAGGCGCCTGGTGCCTCAGTTCTGCTTTAGCGCAGAGCCGACCTTTGCAGCTGAGGCACCATACACATCAATTAAGGCATCTCAGATGACCAACTAGTCAAAGTCAACACCCGTGTTGACTTTTTCATCCTTCCGCTTGGGTGATTTCTGACCAACTAGAGTTAGACTCATCCAAACCCGACTCTGGCCTTCGCCTCGAACGAACTTTCTCCCGGCTTCTCGTCCCTCAAACATCGTGCACGTCCTTCTCGCTCCTCCGGTGTACTCTTTCACAGACCTTCACGTCCTTCGGATGTATCGAGCCCATCAGCTCCCTTCCCGTGCCATCCTTCTCATCTGCTGCATCTTTCGCTCTTGCGCTTCTAAGTTCTTGTACACTTAAACACAGGGATCAAAATACACCAAACCAAACTTGAATTGGTTGATCACATCAAATCAACCCGAGGTATTTACAATCTCTTCCTTTTTGATGTACATCAACCCAAGTTAAGTTAGGGTTAATCAAACAAGAAAATAGCAATTTGGTTATTCAAAAATAATAAAACAGATATGGTAATCAAGTGTAATAAATAATGCGAGTAAATTTTAACTTAACCTCCCCTTCAACTTAATTCTGTTTACTCTCGCCCATTGATCACATAAAAAAAAGGGATAAAAGGCATTCTTAGAAAACAGGAAAACAAACTCATTATGGGGAAAAAATATATTTTTAAGTAAAAATTTGATAAGTTTCGAAGAATATTTTTAAAATTCAAATTTGACTTCAGAAAATTTTGATAAATTTTATAAACATCCAAAATATAGCGTATAGATCCAAAAAGATTGAAACATTCAAAAATAATTTTCTGAGTATTTATCAATTTAAAAATATGATTTTCGTATAAAAATTCATAAAAAATTATTTAACTATTACAAAATTTTTAAAATTTTTTGTCAATATGTGAAATCAATGAACTCAATAGTACAAAAATCTTTAGAATAAAATAATTTTTTAAGTTCAAAAATAATGATTTTAATCATAAAAAAGATTTTCAAAAAAATAATTTTTAAAATTAAATATTTACTTTGAAAAATTCTACTAAATTTTTGGCATGGCCAAAATATAATGTTCAGATTCAAAAAATTAGACTTTTCAAAAATAATTTCCTAATTATTTTTAAGATTAAAAATTCTATTTTTATAAATAAATTCATGAAAATTGATCAAATATTTTAAAAAATTCTAAAAAATTACAGTAAGTAGATAATGCCTTTGTGCATTATAGAAAATTTTGAAAATGAATTATCTTCAAATATTACTATTGAATTTATATTTTCTAATAATCAAGAAATTCAAAGGTAATTTATTCAATACAAAAAAAATATTTAATAATTTAACATTGATTTGGGAATCCAAAATAGATTTTTATCTATAGGATTAATCAAAAATTTTGGTGGAATATAATTCCTGGGTACTTTTATGATTTAGCCCCCTATGATTCGTAATATACTAGCTAAGATCCTAGTATATCTAAAATTCTTTTTGAGAGAAGAAATTAGGCATGCTAATTCATTTTTCAATTTTTCTATTTAAACTTTTAATTTATCATTTTCATACTTCACATTATCATACATTTCTAAAGGACACAAAATAGCTAATTCTTTTTTTAAATTTAATTTTTTGCCCTTAATTTACATAAACTCTTAAGCATGGATCTAATATCAAAATGTAATTTGTCCAGAGGAAGTTTGCATACTTCACTTACCATTTCATCATGTGTGAAACTAGATGCTCCCCTTCATCGCTGCTTCCTTCTGTCAAATCACCTCCTTCATTGATGTTCATATCAGAGGTGGTTGTTTCGTCATCCTCTTAATGACTTGCCATAAGTGCAAGTTCGACGTAGGCCTCGATCTCGTATTCTTTGACTTGTTTCCTTTTTCTTTCTTTTTATTCTTCAGTTTGGGGCATTGCTCTTTAATGTGACCGTCTTCCTCACAGTGGTAACACCTAACTTGCCTTTTCTTAGAGAATGTTTCTTGTCCTGTGACTTGGAAAATTTGTTAGAATTAAATATTTTATTTAGTTTCCTTACCACAAATGTTGTTTCATCTTCGTCGCCCGAAGACTTTGAATCTGATTTGATCCTCCTCGTGTTTAGGGTGATATTGTCCATCTTTTTTTCTTAATCCTGCACATCGATATTTATGTAATTCAAAAGCAGAAAATATTTCTTCTAGGGTACTTACCTCCAGGTCCTTTGAGATGTAGTAGGTATCTACTATTGAAGCTCACTCCTAGGTTCTTGAGAAGGCATTGAGAGCATATCAGATTGAGTCGCGATTTTTTATTGACTCGCCGAGGTTGGTAAGTCCGGAGATCAATTCTTTGATTTTTGCATGAAGTTCGACCACTGTTTCTCCTTCCTTCATCCGGAAATTGGTCAACTAATTCTGGAGAGGTCTCTTCTTGTTAATTTGGCTTCTAACGTATCTTTGTGAAGTCCTAGGAATTTTTCCCAGAGTTCTTTTGCAGAGTTATATCTGCCAATGCGATTGACTTCTTTAGGTTGTATCTGTCAACCGGTAGAACTCTACCTTTGCGTTAGCTACAAATTCTAACTGTTGCTTCTTACTCCAAAGAGTTGCTTCTTTTATCTTGTTGTTCTCGTCTATGAGCACTTCAAAACTATATTTTACTCTTAATAAATTTTTAAAATCAATTATAAAGAATACCTCTATTTTTCGCTTCCATGACGTGAACTCTCCCTCAAACTTTGGCGGATGAATGT
Organism: Boesenbergia rotunda; assembly: GCA_024364735.1. NCBI lineage: Eukaryota > Viridiplantae > Streptophyta > Magnoliopsida > Zingiberales > Zingiberaceae > Boesenbergia > Boesenbergia rotunda. The sequence continues at coordinate 246,061 of JAGFNQ010001156.1, read as the reverse complement.
TAGTTTTGGTCATTTGTAATTTGCTTCAGTAGACGGTTAGTCCTTCTAAAGTGTCGTAGCTTTGATACCACTTGTAAGACCGTTGGCAGACCGACTAGAGGGGGTGAATACCCTTGCAAGTTAGAACTATATCTTTTGCAAATTCTAAGCAAAGATGAAAAATTAGTTTATGTAGTTAAAATAAACATAAATAACAAAAAAAAGACAAGGACGGTTGTTAATCCAAGGTAATTGAAAGCTCCACTAAAAGAACTCTTTAGTTCCAAGTGGAGAAGCCTCTTACATATATTGGAAGGCTTAGAAAAGGATTAGGAAAATAAAGTATAGTTGTTAATCTTCAATCCTAGCTTTTGGGGGTTATTTATAGCCCAAAAACTAACTTTACCATTGGGCTGACGTGGACCTAAGGCGCCTCAGATGGATAAAGTTTTATCCATGAGTGCCAACAGTAACTTGTTGATAAGCTCCATTCTGAGGCATCTCAATTCGACTGATGGTGCCTCAGTTATGATCTGAGGTGCCTTGGGTTCAATCTGAGGCGCCTCGGGTCTGCTTTAGCGCAGAGCTAACCTTTGTAGATAAGGCGCCTCATACATCAACTGAGGCGTCTCAGTTGATCAACTGATCAAAGTCAATACCCACGTTGACTTTTCCGTCCTTCTTCCTCTTGGGTTATTTCTGACCAATCAGAGTTAGGCTCACCCGAATCCGACTCTGGCCATCACCTCAAACGGACTTCCTCCGGACTTCTTATCCCTAGGACGTCACGCGCATCCCTCTCGCTCCACCGGTGTACTCTTCCGCAGACCTCCGCGTCTCTCGGATGCATTGAGCCAGTCGGCTCCGTTCCCGTGCCATCATTCTCATCTGCTGCGTCTTCCGCTCGACTTCTTGCACTTCTAAGCTCTTACACACTTAGACACAAGAATCAAATATACCATGACCTAACATGACTTGGTTGATCACATCAAAATTAATTCGGGATACTTACATCTTAAACTACTTGACACACCATCTCCAATCATTAAACATATTACACAAACATATATTGCTTAAATATCAAAGCTTTAATTAACACCATGGTCAACCTTAATAAAGTGTCATTGCATCAACAACTTCAAATACTTCTTGAGTTGACTTGAGACGTTTTAGTTGACTCAATTCAACTAGAAATAGTTTATGTTTGACAATCAATTGTTCTATTAACTCAAATAGCTTTAGTTAGTTAAATTTCCTTTCAGTTGACTTAAGTAGAAGTAGACTGCTTCAATTTATGAGTAGAACATTTTCAAGTATTCAATCGACTGAAATAAACCATTAATCAATCGAATATGTTTGAAAATCTTGACTTAACTTGAGATTCAACTCATTCATAGGCCATGATCTAGAACACATGTTCCTTTATTGAATACACACCTAGGAAAAACTCTATCTTGAAAAATCCAAGATTACATTATTTCCTAACCTTTCATCTTATATCTTCAAGTCTCTTGATGTTGATGATGCTCCTCCATATCGAGTCCATCTTGTTAGTCCTCTAGTCTTTTAGAAGGAGTGTCCTAGCCCTTCGATCTTGTCCTATCCTTGAGTCCTTCTCAATCCAAGTTCCTATGACTTTAAATTACCAACATCCTCTTGAGCATGTGAGCAAGGGCATAGCCATGTTATAAGAAGGGGGGGGGGGGGGGGGGGGGGGGGGTGATGAGAGAGGGAGTTAGCCTACGGTGACCAAGCCAGCATCGACAATTTGCCAAGAGGCCTCACCATTAGGTCTTCCTCAACTGCATCTATCGTGGTGGTAAAAAGTGGTTTGTTTACTCCTGGTGCTCCCGTCAATCCGTCTCAGGGCAAATACGAAAGAGGTAAATTACAGAGGCTATTAGTCTGGATGCTATAGCTAGTGTGTGGGAGGACAGACACATTGACTTTACAAAGTTTTAACTCCCAGATCTAAAGTAGTAACACTCACGTACTAACCATCAGTCCATCCCATAAGAACTTCAACTGCACCCGACATGCTCTTAGACAATATTGACCCTTTAAGTGTTCTATCAGCACAACACTGGTTGATCTTGTACACCTTCTAAGGACCTCCTAAACTTTTGTATCTATAAACACTTATTGGTCTTTTTCATCTACCAAATAGTTTAATTAACCTTAACCTATTTTAACTTGTCCATCCTCGACACATATTAAATCATCCATGCATCCAAGTTTTTACTGTTGCACATTTGACAAACATATCAAAATAATAAATTAACCTAACTTAAACTCTATCAACCATACTAGCTAATCCCATCTAGGATAAAACTTGGTTTTGGTTGTCATTGTTGTTGAAACTTTATCAACCATACCAAAATAACTGAATGAAACTCAACCAGTTAGAAAATGATTACAACAAGAAAAGGGTGTGTTATATTTATGAAGGTGACTCAATAACCAATAACATTAAGTCAACAATGACTAAATTAAAGATGTTCATCGAATAAAATTAAAGTTTATATTGGCAAGTTAATAATTCCTAACAGAAAAAGGATTGACGTTCAAAATTTCCAACAACGAACAATTCTCCATTCAGCTTGTAGTTCCTACGACTCTGGGTATATCCCAATGGTAGGTGGATCAATAAATCCACTACCTAATAACTTCCCCTCGATCATCTGTCATGGGATCCCATTAGTCACCCATGATGGCCTTCTGATAGGTGGATCAATAGATCCACTCCTTGATAACTCCCCCTCATCAACTGTCATGGGATCCCATTAGTCGCCCATGATGGCCTTCTTGCAGAAGGAACCTATAAATTCGGGGCGTTGCATTATGAGGACTATATATGGCTTCGATTCTCACGACTTGAATTGGATTAAAAAAAATTAAAGAGGCGGTGACCACTCTGCACGAGACTCTGTCTAGCCCTCACTCCCACGAGAACGGTCCTCTTCCAGAAATGACTCCTGCCCCTGTGTTTTAATTCGTCGGCGATGAGTTATTTGATCGTCGATCGTATACCATCGACGATTTCCGATCATTGTCCCAAACTAAACTATACTTTGAGGGTACGATAAATTCGTCGGAGAACGCCGTAATTACGATCTTGTCGGATTCACCGTCGAATCCAACGATATCGTAATTGCGACGATCCTGACGGATTCATTATTCTTTCATAATATCGTTTGATTCGAGACGACGATCAAACACCGTCGATAATACCTAATTAATTATCGAATGACTCACTGGTCATCGCCGATCAATTAAGCCACGAGGACATAAACATGGGCGGGACATAGGATCCCGTGTGCACTCCACGCTCTTCTTGCCGCCGCCCCCTTCGGCGGCGGCGGCGGCGGCGGCTGCAGTGCTGCATTGCATTGTATATATGTATTGCATTGTATATTTGTATTATTGAATTGTATAACAATAAAACAAAGCCACCCTACAACGCTTTAAGGTTCCATCGTCAACCCTACCACTTGATCTCTCACTACAAAGAGAAAGAGAAAGGAGGAGGAGGCGGCAAAAGCTAGCAATCAGAACAAGAGGGGAAAAAAAACTACAATGATGCGCGGCAGCAACACGGTGATCGGGGCCGTCAACTTCGTCACCTTTCTCATGTCCATACCCATTTTAGCCGGCGGCATCTGGCTCAGCGCCAAGGCCAACTCCACCGATTGCCTCCGTTTCCTCCAGTGGCCTCTCATCATCATCGCCGTCTCCATCATGGTCATCTCCCTCATGGGCTTCGCCGGCGCATGCTACCGCCTTGCCTGGCTCCTCCAGCTCTACCTCTTCGCCATGTTCTTCGTCGTCGCCGCGCTGCTCGGCTTCATCGTCTTTGCCTTCGCCGTCACCGACCGCGGCCAGGGTCAGGTGGTTCTGAACCGTGCCTTCCTTGAGTACCAGCTCTCCGACTACTCCGGATGGCTCAAGGACCGCGTCTCCGACCCCGGATACTGGGCCAAGATCAGCGCTTGCTTACGAGACGACGACGCCTGCTCCAAGATGCCGCGCTACACCCGAGATCCGGTTACCGGGGTCCTCGTGCCCGAGTCTCCAGATATGTTCTACCGGAGGAATCTTTCCCCTATCGAGGTCACTTCTCAGTCCTTGCTCTTTCATTGCCTTGCCTGCCTACCCCTTTCTATTATCAAAATATTAGTTCTTCTCGACAAACGGCAAATGATTGGAATGTTTAGTTGATCAATGTTTTTGGTAGAATTGTTGAAATTTTTGGTATCTCCGTTTGCATGCCTTCTTTTTCGTTCAAAATGTGTATCGATGTTTAATTGCTGCTAGTAAAACAAGCTTAGATTGCATTCGGCAGAAATATACTAGTTGGTTCCTTCAGAATTTTGAAGCCCTATTTTCCTACTTTAACCTATCCCTCGTTTTGCTTATTCAAGGAAACGATATGAAAAATATTCCTGAAACTTTTTAAACGTCAAACCGTAAGGAATTATGGGTAAATTGGAAGATTGGCCTTTGCCTTGGTCTTGCAAATGCTAGTAACTAGGAAATCTAGAATTCTTTACTTCTACTGTTGTTGGTATTATTATTTTCCTTTTTGTGTTCTTTCCTAATTCATTGTAGGATTCCCTTTGAAATATCATAGGTTTAACTCCATCGAAAAGTATTGGGAATCCCATTGAGCACTGAGCTGGATCTTATCTTCTTGCCCTATTAATTCTGAAAGGTATATAAGTGGATTCCTTTTTTCAAAAAAGAAAAAAGAGAGGGAATATAGTAAAATGACATTTTATTATTTTATTCGGTGGATTATTAATAAAAAGACTTGTGTGCCAAAAAGGGGAAAAGTCTAAAGGGAACAGCATTACCAGACCACATTCTAAAGTCATTTGAGAGTGGTCTTTGGTTTACTTTTCTTTTACCAAGGAAAAGAGAGGGAGACCACATCAGAAGGAATGTGATTGAGGAATTATATCTTTCTTCCCAAATTGTAGAAATTTTTGCAAGAAGAAAAGGAAAATTAATACAATAACATCTACACACACACATATATGGTGTAAGAGATGTAAGGTTACTATCATATAAAAATCACAAGGCATATTAGTTTTGAACGTATATCCTTCAATGCCTTATCTCACTCCAACTCCAACTAAAATGGGGTGCTCTCTGTACATGTGTTTTAACTTTTAAGCTAAAGAGATTTTATATATTGGATCTACACAAGTCTAATACAACAAGTAATGAGTCCATACTATGCTGGTTGATTACAAGGATTTCTTATGATCCTAACCTCCTAATAATTACCTTTTTAACTGCTTTCATGACATTTGGACTTATCCTTCTAACAATTAAAAAAGTGTTCTAGATCAAATGGAGAGGGCATCTCCAATGAAAATTGTGGATTTACAGTAAAGATTTTAATTGTTCCACAGCTTATAAAGGTTTCTAAGATTTATCTAACTATTGTTTGATTAACAAAGAACGGGTGAATTCTTGACTACCATATCAAAGATAGTAATTTTTGAATAAGCTCACTTCTCTTTTTTTTTTCTTTTCTCAAGTAGGATTATTTATTAGCATTTTTTTCTTTGGAATTTCCTCGACTACAAACTGAGAGGAAATACAAAGGTAGCCTTCAAGCCTATGTCATTTAGTATATTGAGTTTTCTGGTTGCTCATTTACTAATTAGCAATTTATTGTTTACTTTGAAATTTCCTCAAGAATAGACTTAATAGGACGTATAAAGTTACCCATTAAGCATTTAGTCATTTCAAGTATGCCTTAGCAATTTAATAATTTTTATGAAATGTCATTAGAGTGCTTGTAATTACACTACAATAAATGCCCATTTGAAAATGTCACAACAGCTAATTTTCTAGTAGTGTTAGCAGTTTAATGTTGTCCACATTTCCTCAACTGCACACTTAGAGATAATATAAAGGTTGCACACGAGCATTATGTCATTTCAAGAATGTTGAGTAGTTGTTCTGAGAGGAAATCTAGAGTTATCCATGAAGCAGTGTGTCATTTCAAGTATGTTAACCCCAGTTGCCAAGCAATTTATAATAGTTATGAATTAGTTCATCTGATATTGTCAAAAGTGTTTTATATGAAATATGTTTTTATCCTTTCTTATCTATGGCATATACGGGATATCCTTCTTCTATTTACCAGATGCATAAGACCATTGACCCTGCTGATTGCTTATCTAATGCTGGTTGTTAATGACCCAGTCTGGGTGCTGCAAGCCTCCAACTTCTTGCGGCTTTACCTATGTAAATGAAACATTCTGGATTGCGGGAGCAGGGATGACTGTCAATGACATGGACTGCACAAGATGGAGCAACAATCAGCAGTCACTGTGCCTGCAGTGTGACTCATGTAAAGCTGGGGTTCTGGCCAGCATCAAGCATAGTTGGAGGAAGGTTTCAGTGATCAACATAGTCATGCTCATACTCCTTGTCATCATCTACGTCATTGGTTGTGCCGTTTTCAGGAATGCAAAAAGGATGCACAATGGTGAGTCCTTTGGGGAGAACCGGATGACTAAATCAAGGCCTAGCAGGATGCACTTTTAGACTTCTTTTGTAAACTAATATTGTTTTGTACACTAGAAACATATTTGATCTTCAATGTTTGATTAAAGAACATCTTTGTAATGTTGGCATGATTTTTTTTTGCCTTGGGTGAGCTAAGGAAAAGAAAGGCATGATCACGTGTGAATTAGCTCTCTCCACCGTTTAGCTTTCTCTATCGTTTCAATAGCTCTCATTTCAGATTTCTTGTGCAGAAGAGAAGAGTGCTTCTCGTTCTACTTTGGAGGTTGTGTTGTTTGCATTTGTTCCTTCGTATCAAAGTTTGTTGGAGCTGATGATAATGGTGCAATTTGAGCATTGGCAGAATGATGATATAAACCGTTTAGGACCTTTATTTTGGGATAGCAATATTGCAAATCACAAAATCTCTGAACAAAGATGCTTCTCAAACTCTTTAAAATGACAGCATTGCAAATCACAAGAACTCCAATATGCTTCTTGAACTCTTTGGAATGCAAATATGGAATGTTATACTTTTAAAGGAACGAATGAATTTGTAAAGAAAGAGGTCTTATTATAGTTTGTGAGGGGTTACACCGTTAAAGGGGTCTCTTGGTTCAATCAAAATTCGTCATCTATCTTGAATTATCGATCCAGATCATACCACATTTGAAGGATCACAACTCTGCCCTCTCATCTGGACGATCCTGAGTAGGTCATCTTTAATCTAATGATCAAGATCGTGTCCATCTGAAGGAGCACTTTTAATCCTTCGCTTAGATACATCTAAGTCGTCCATTTCGGGTTCAACGACTCAGATCGAGCCTCAGATTAAGGATCACATTGAACTTTCAGTTGAGTAAATCAATTTATTAGAGTAAAATAAGATAACACTCATTTCAGGTGATCTATATCATCAGCCCTCTCGGCTAAATAATAGATAAATAAATTATGTGTGTTTTTTATCCTAGCACAACGGTTCTTTATACGAAGAGTTCCAATAAAAAATTTTACATCCATTGAAAATTAATCCTAAAACTTATTGAAACAACTATTCATATATATATACCAACTATGTCAACTTATAGGAACGAGCAAAACTAATCAGGTGGTTAA